>JALIZH010032944.1:1430000-1942500 GCA_030522465.1 Rhipicephalus appendiculatus | reverse complement strand
GCCACGTCAGGAATCGAAACTGCTTTGGGAAAAGACCTTATGCAGGCGTAATGTTGGTGAAACGCCCAAGTATGCTTGCAGTGCTGGGTATCTAATTTTAAAAAAAAAAAATTACATATGTACACCTATGACAAAGGAGTGATGTACGGTTCACGTCAATTGTTAACGTCACAATACTTAAAGGGGTGGTGCCATCAAATTTTGAGGCTATAACAAGCCTGTTGTGGGTTTCCTCAGTATGCAAGGACACTCCACACGAAGGGTCGGACGCAGCAAACGTTTAGAATATATTTTAATTCACTTCCAAAGTGTACCTAAATGCTCATTCTCCCGATCGATGCCCATCGCTAGCGCATCAAAACTGACGTAGCTCTATGGGAAGGACAACGAAAGTTGTAGTGACGTCACACCATATCTGAAGTGACGTGAGTGTCCTCGGGACCTCTGTTACCTCCAGAAAGTACGTACCGGCAAAGCATCGGTTGCTGCATCACTTGCCGAGTTTCGATCGCTTCCTGGCGAAGTGCTGCGCATCTTTGCGCGAGCCTTGTATGGTCACGTGACCAAGCCTACTACACTGCTACGTCACTGCCCAACTTGGAGCCCAGAAACCGAAACCGAAAGTTGTCCGCATAAACAAGGCGATATTAAATTATCTAGCGAGAATACGTGAATCTTGGTGCGTGTATCATGCTTACTAGAGCTATAAGAAACGCTTGCAGCGAAGAACGCGCTAGCCACAAATTTGGTGGCACCACCCCTTTAAGCGCCATCCACTGTAGTTGGTTTACGTAGCGCTATCCATGGCTACCATCCTCGCAAGCACAAGCGCTACATATCAGCTTGCCGCTTCTGATGTTGGTAATACACACGTTTCTGTTGGCAACGCTACGCAACTGTAAGCAACTGGTTATATGAAACGTATGCGACTGTTCAACATATGTCTGTGCGTACAACACTTGTACATATCTTTAGCGTCGTTTCGTAACGTTTCGCTCAACAAAAAAAAATTACAACCCAGTCACCTTACCTCCGCATGCTTCGCATAACATCCATTCCCAAGGTACTTGGGATCTGCCTAATTTTTTTTGTTAAAGGCGAAAGCCTTAAATGCCTCGTCAAAGGCGGTAATTTGACCATCGGCGTCCCGCGGCGTCGAGAACGAGGGACGCAAAAAAAAAAATTATCACATGATGAGGTCACAATGACGTCAGAGGTCGCCAAGATTTTTGGCGTCATCGGGAGTCACGTGACCTAACTTAGCCTGACTACGTCATCACGTGACATCGTAGCTTGTTCACAGGTGTACCGATCACGGAGGCATTGCAAAATCAGGCGAACGCTCGGCTGCAGCGCGAGTTTCTGTCTCTGGAGTTTGGAGATCCGTATCCTGTCTGTGACTGTCTGTGGTTCAACACGAACCTCTCTGCGCGGAGAAGCAACCTAGAAATAACCTAGTATCCCCTAGCTCAATCCCAGCAAAAACCTGAAAACAACCCAGCGTAACCTAGCTAAAGCCTAGCAACAACCCAGAAGGAAGCTGAAAACAAGCTAGCATCACTTAGCTAAATCCTAGCAACTACCTAGAAGCACCTAGAAACAATCTAGCATCACCTAGCTAAAGCCTAGCAGCTACCTAAAAACAACCTAGAATCACTTATCTAAATCCTAGGAACAACCCAGAAACAAACTAGCATCACCTAGCTAACGCCTAGCAACAACCTAGAAGCAACCTAGCATCACCTAGCTAAAACCGAGCAACAACCTAGAAGCAACCTAAAAACACAAACTATAGCATCACGGTCACCTAGCTAAAGCGTAGTAACAACCTAGAAGCAACCTAAACACAAACTATAGCATCACGGTCACGTAGCTAAAGCCGAGCAACAACCTAGAAGCAACCTAAACACAAACTATAGCATCACGGTCACCTAGCTAAAGCCTAGTAACAACCTACAAGGAACCAGAATAGACTTCAGAATCGTCCAGCTTCGCTGTTCCAAGCCTTGCACAACTTGGTGCAAGCTTCCCCTTTGGTTTCTTCTTCTTTGATTTTTCTTTTTTTTTCACGTCATCACATGACATCGGCGCTTGGTCAGAGGTGGGCATCCCTAGGCAGTGCACCACCAAAGGTGTTGCAGAAGGCTTCAGAGGAGTGGAAAGATCAAACAATTGACCGAGAAGAAATGAAAAGATGGCTTTCGCCTTCGACTCCTCCTTGCGAATGCATAAGGAACCGTGGGACTTTCATACATTCATTTATATATGGCGATGATCCTCTTATTTGAGAGAGCGATAGGCTAGTGGACTCTTTTCTCGCTTGAGTTGGCATCGAGATGCTCATACATGTAAAAACACGGTATATGTTCTCAGTGCAATAACTTAGGCCAGGCACAGAATAAGACAACGTAAGTTCGATTCGATTAAACATGCAAGTGAGCCTCTAACAGAGTGGGATTATTTTGCCTGTATACTTGCTGATGATATTGCTTCAGAAATCCGTGAAGCCCTCTAATCGCTCACATTCGCAGTGTGTTTCTTGGCTGGGATATCTTAGTTTCAGAATTGTCTGCTTTGGCTTGTATAGTATTCCGGTATACGTAAAAGGGGTTTACGGCACACCGGCTTACCGGACGATGGTATGACGTTTTGTGGCGCTTCGTGCAGCCACAGTTATGGGAAATGTGCAGTGAGCCGGTGGCGCCGCAGTGCGGGAGTGAACGAAAACGACTCGCGTGCTTCTTGCCGACCCATGAGCGAAGCCGCACCAAGTTGTTAGCAGTGCTTTCGCCTAGTCTTTTTGAGGAAACAAAATAATAAAAGGCAACTCATTCTGAACAACGCCATTGCCCAGAATTCACACTATCAGAGAAGCAGAATGCACTGGGTTTCTGCAATCGCGATTCTGTGCTTGCCTGGTTCATCTCAGCACCACCAGGTGTCCCTACAAATCCTGGTTCTCACGTTTACGGCTACGGTATGACGCTAACGTAAAGATATTTGTGGACAACCTATAACTCTCAAATGTCATTTAGTCGCACATTGAAAGTTATCGTTATGTGTCGTGTCGGGTGCTTATAGTACTGTAAATACAATCAATATCTGACAATTGCGCTTTTTGTGTACTTTCAGTCACCAACGTGAGAAGCAGACCCAGATGGAGAAATATTAGAGTGTTCCCGAGAGACTACTGCAGCTAGTGACCAGTGACTCGCTGCTTCTCGGAGGTGCTTCAAGCTGTTGGAGTCTTTGGAAAACTCTGCTCGAAATTCCAAGAGCCGTTACTGCGACAGAGGTAGTTCTGGGACCATCAGTGACCCGGAAGGCGTCCGAGCATCACAAACGTAGGTCAAGGTATGGACTTTGTCACGATATGATTGAGGCAGGTGGTAGTGAAATGCAATGTGTGTGTGTATATATATATATATATATATATATATATATATATATATATATATATATATATATATATATATATATATATATATATATATATATATATATATATTAACAATACTGTACCATATTTGCGTACCGTATTTCCGTAACTTGCTAAAGGTCTCTAATATAGGCTACCCAGTAATTACGGACATTACCCCTTCAGAGTTTTTGTAAAGTTTCACGGCAATACACCAGCTTAACTGAAGTGATGGAATTTTCGGATATTATTCCGATAGATAGATAGACAGACAGACAGACAGACAGACAGACAGACAGACAGACAGACAGACAGACAGATAGATAGATAGATAGATAGATAGATAGATAGATAGATAGATAGATAGATAGATAGATAGATAGATAGATAGATAGATAGATAGATAGATAGATAGATAGATAGATAGATAGATAGATAGATAGATAGATAGATAGATAGATAGATAGATAGATAGATAGATAGATAGATAGATAGATAGATAGATAGATAGATAGATAGATAGATAGATAGATAGATAGATAGATAGATAGATAGATAGATAGATAGATAGATAGATAGCATCCCAGGGCTACACGGTTCCGCAGGGGAACTTGTACTATTTGCTCAATAGAATCCTATTAAGGAGCGGCTTGTCTTGTCGAGGGTACTTTTTATCGAGTTTGATGTATTTTTTTTTTTTAGTGAATGTCATATGCCCTTCCTTTGCTGCATCGTTGTTGCTTCTTGCTGAACAAGTTCTTCTATTGCATGCGTTGTTCGAAGACGGTACCATCTCCTCGTTGTTGCCCGAAACTTCTTTGAACGCGACTAGTATATTGGGATATAGCTTTTCCGAAAATTCCATCCCTTCAGTTAAGCTGGTGTATTGCCGTGAAACTTTACAAAAACTCTCAAGGAGTAATGTCCGAAATTACGGGGTAGCCTACAACATTAGAGACCTTTAGCAAGTTACGGAAATACGGTACGCAAATATGGTACAGTATTGCGGTATTGCGGTGGGCGTAGACAGGCTGATTATTATTATTATTATTATTATTATTATTATTATTATTATTATTATTATTATTATTATTATTATTATTATTATTATTATTGCGGTATCGCTCCTCCTTTCTCGCTCGTTCTGGCTAAGGCGCTCGCATTTCCAGTGACAGTGCGTTGCCCGAACGACGTGTTCCTCGTTAACAATGCGTAGGCTGACTGGCAACAATGAGGCGTGACAACCCCGCCGCAATTTTTGAAAAAAAGCTCTGGTGGCGGTTTGGTGTCTTCAATGGAATTAGGAGCGGCGAAAGCACGACGAAAGGGAAAACAGGAGTGGTACTGTAATGCCGTACCGTATTTGCGTACTGTATTGCCACATCTTGGTAAAAGATTATTAATAACCATTGTGGCTACGCCGCGTTATCCTGGCAGCGCTGAAGTTGCCCAAGCAGATCAATTTACGGTAAAAGGCGCACGTGCTCGTTGTGCAGAAACAGTGTAACGCGTAGCTTTGTTCAATATACGTAAAGACAGCACTTGTCAACCTCACCATGTCTTCAACATTCACCTTCTTCGCATTCCTATCTCTGTTCCCAGGGCTTAAAGTCTCCCATTATTGGAGGGGGGGGCCCTCGTCGATCAGTGACATATATATATATATATATATATATATATATATATATATATATATATATATATATAAAGGAAGTAATTGTAAATTTAAGGGCTCGTTTGCGTTGTTAAACATAGTATTAACGAGAACTAACAGACAAAGATGCCAAGGAAAGTATAGGGGAAGCTATTAGAAGTAATTGTCATGTAAATGTGAAGAAATGAAAGTGGACGAAAAGATAACTTGCCACCATATATATATATGTGTGTGTGTGTGTGTGTGTGTGTGTGTGTGTGTGTGTGTGTGTGTGTGTGTGTGTGTGTGTGTGTGTGTGTGTGTGTGTGTGTGTGTGTGTGTGTGTGTGTGTGTGTGTGTGTGTGTGTGTGTGTGTGTGTGTGTGTGTGTGTGTGTGTGTGTGTGTGTGTGTGTGTGTGTGTGTGTGTGTGTGTGTGTGTGTGTGTGTGTGTGTGTGTGTGTGTGTGTGTGTGTGTGTGTGTGTGTGTGTGTGTGTGTGTGTGTGTGTGTGTGTGTGTGTGTGTGTGTGTGTGTGTGTGTGTGTGTGTGTGTGTGTGTGTGTGTGTGTGTGTGTGTGTGTGAAGCCAACTGTCTATAGCACCGAACAAATGCTTAAGAATGTTATTCAAATAAATATATTACAGTCATAATTTTTCTGTACACATGTCAGATGAGTGCAGCAGTGCTACTGCTGACCTGCCAAGGGGGGGGCCCAGCCCCTCCTTAAAAAATGGAAGGGGGGCCGGGCCCCCCTGGGCCCCCCCCTGACTTTAAGCCCTGTCTGTTCCTCATCGAAACCCCTTCTTAAGCTGGAAGTAGCAAGCATGAGGAACTACACTCAGGTCTATCTCTGCGCCTTTATTAACTTGCAAAATTTCTCTCACTCACTCTCTTTCTATTTTTTTCCTGCTAAATATTGTACAAGTACGTGTGTGACCGGCGCGCCTTTGAAGGCCTCATTTGTCTACATCCACATTTCTGAACACACTGGCGCCGGGTTGCGCGCAATCTCTGCCGCCGCCGCCGAAATCTGTGACTCAAAGGAGCTTCGCTTAAGAACAATGACGCATCCGCCATTACAGTCACTAACAAACTTTTTAAATTCCGATGTCTAACTCCCGTATTCAGAAAGTAGTAGTAGAAACTTTATTGTACTGGAGGGAATTAGGGCGAAAGTGGGTGGGTCCCCTAGTCTAGGGCCCCCTTTGCGGCTCGCTGGGCCTGATCGAGCAGAGCAACTTGGATCTCTCGATCCTTGCTCGCAAGCCAGACCTCCCACTGCTCCTTGACTTGAACTTGACTTGCCACCGCCTTCAATGCAGCACAAACGCGTTTCGAACGCGCTGTCTTTAGGCGGTGGCAAGTCAAGTTCAAGTCAAGGAGCGTTTCTGAATAAGGGATACGAACTCGGCGACTTGTTCCTTGTCACACAAAGGAAAGCCATGAAACGGCCAGAGAGCCCCGTTCCGTCGGCCCGCCTTGGTCGTCACCAGCGAGCGACAGTGCATATGGCCGGCACGCCGAAGACAGTTTCGGGGGAGGTGGTCGTCATGGCAACTACGGCGAGCCGAGGGAGGGTGGGAAAGCTCGGAAGAAAGGTGTGGGGGGACTCCGATATGGCAGCGTCGTCGCTCGTAACGTCCCTTACGTTCCCTCCCCCACTCCTCCCCTCACCCGCGATTCCTCCTCATTCTGTGCCTCCACGGCGCGCGTCTACCTTTCGTACGGTCGACCTTACCTTTCCCGGGTGATCTCAACCGCCGGCTGCCACCACAGCCTGCTTTGCTTGCCGCCAAGTAGGCGAATACTCGTCGCTGTAGGTTTGTGCGCGTTTGCGGGGCGTGTGATAGGGGGGGGGTCTTGTAGCCAGATGACGCCGGAAATGGACGCTCCCGCCCCGCTCGTTCTTAGCCTATCCCCAGTAGTCACCGACCGCGCATTGGCTTTCAGGGGGCTTCGCTGTCATGCATTTCGTTGCGTTATTCCCGGTTCTAGCAGAGACCGAGATGGTTGCCAAGTGACGGACGAGATAAAAAAAAGGATCAAAAAGACAATGAAATAAAGGTGTCACGTGGATGCTCTCGCGCGCCGGAGCTTCCCTCCTCTTTGTTGTTCGAGCACTCCAGGTTTATCCGGTTCTCGACGCGCACGAGTTGACGTTTCTCGTTTGGGATGTCGGAAGTGCAAATTCCTTTTTCCGGGGGCTTTCGTCTTGCAAAGGAATAGCGTGAACCATCGCGACGAGTCGAAGACCAAAAAGAAGTTGAAAGAAACGCTGAAGTGTAAACATCCAAGATTAGAATTTTTTTAAAGCACCGAGACTGCTTTTTGTGTGGACGGGTAGACATCACAGCGGTCCCTTCTTTGCTGTTTTTTTTCCTCACTCAAGAAATATGAAAGTGTGCAGGCCTTAGGGTGCACCTGGGTTGGAGTGTAGAGTTTCTTCTGTAGGAGATGATCGCAAACTACATTTAGACAGTAATTTTCGCAAATAAGAAGGCGCAACTATAAGTTTTTATTGCGATACCCATTATATGGACATTTGAGTCACATTTTGCCGTCGCCTTCACGTTTCACCATAGGTCGGCAAACTCACTCATGAGTCGACTCACTCAGACTCACTCACACTCAGATCGAGCCTTGAGTCTGAGTCTGAGTGAGTCTGGGTGAGTAATATTTTCGTGAGTCTGAGTCCGAGTGAGTCCGGTCGAGGAAAATTTTGGTGAGTCTGAGTCCGAGCGAGCCCTAAGCCCAAAAAGTATTTCTTGAGTGAGTCTGAGTGAGCTCTACAGTGTTTTGCCGATCTATGGTTCTACTTACTCAACTGCAGCATTACTATCAACGTCACGTAGGCTCAAGTTTATACTCAGGACGAATAACGCATACTTCAAAGCACCAGCGTTCATACGCCAGCTCAATATTTATTGATCAGAGTTGTGAGTTACGGAGGAGGGGGTGCCATGACCTCCCTTCCACCCCCCGAAAACAATGTTCCGGGAATTTTCGATAAAAATATTTCATGTGAGTCATCTCTTTCAATAAAAGGTGCTTACTGGATTGCAACCACTGATATCTCATATTTGAAGGCACGAGATCAAAAGGCGCCAAGTAGAGCCCCGATTATGCGAGATATTGGTGATAAAGAGCATTGACACCAAGTTCAAAGAAGCCAGTTGTACGCTAACGGACTCATGAGTCGGCTCACTCAGACTCACTCAGAGTCAGATAGAGCCGTGAGTCTCAGTCTGAATGAGTCCGGCTGAGAAATATTTTGGTGAGTCCGAGTCCGAGTGAGTCCGGCTGGGAAAAATTTTTGAGTGAATCTGAGTCCGAGTGAGTCTGGTTGAGGAAAATTTTGGTGAATCTGAGTCCGAGTGAGTCCCAAGGGCAAAATATATTTCATGAGTGAGTCTGAGTGAGCTCCACATGTTTTGCCGACCTATGCGTTTCACATGAAGTCCAAATGGATAACACCACCCCGCGCGTCGTGTATTCCATGGCTCGAGAGAAAACTTGCGGAAGCTGCAGAAGGGCGCGGCTCGGGGAGAGAGGTGAAACGTGACGGCCGGCTCCATCGGGAGAAGGAGCATGGAGTGCCGTGGGGGGGGAGGCCGGCTCCGTCGCGCAGGCAGTAACTGCAAACTTTGATCAAAAGAACGTCAACGCGGGTGCTATCTTGACAAGCATCAGTAGACGGCGCCTAACCTTGTACATTCTGGGCCCTCACCGCTTACTTCCAGTTGGGAAGGCAGACAGCACGAAAACCGCTTCGCTGCTAAGGCAGCGACTGCAAACCTTGATCAAAATGATGTGGTGGCACACACTTTCTCGACAGGGATTTGTAGACGGCTCCTACCCTTGTACATTATGTGCCCTCAGCCCTTACTTCACACTCAAACGGCAGACAGCACGAAAACCGCTTCACTACTCGGGCAGCGACTGCAAACTTTGATCAAAAGGATGTGGTGGCACACGTTTTCTCGACAGACATCTGTAGACGGCTCCTACCCTTGTACATTATAAGCCCTCAGCCCTTACTTCACACTCAAACGCCAGACAGCCCGAAAACCGCTTCACTACTCGGGCAGCGACTGCAAACTTTGATCAAAAGGATGTGGTGGCACGCGCTTTCTCGACAGACATCTGTAGACGGCTCCTACCCTTGTACGTTATGTGCCCTCAGCCCTTACTTCACACCCAAACGCCAGACAGCCCGAAAACCGCTTCACTACTCGGGCAGCGACTGCAAACTTTGACCAAAAGGACGTGGTGGCGGATGCTGTCTCGACAGACATCAGTAGACGGCTCCTACCCTTGTACACTCTGAGCTCTCACCGCTTACTTCGCACTGAGACGACAGGCAGCACGAAAACCGCTTCGCTCCCTTGCGCGGCTGTATTCACTTCCGCAAGCGTTTTGCAGAGTTACACGGGATTGGACCCCCAAAGGATGAATCTGGAGAAGTTATCGGTCTTTTCGCACTGAACCATTTAGATACAGTTATTTTCGAAGGACTATCGAACCTAAATCAAAATTTATTTCAACGTAGCACTGATGTTGAAGACGGTGGGACAAAACCAGCAAGGGTTGACGTGTTTCTTTGGCTCGCTTTACAGGCAGCAACAAAACAGCAAAGCATATGACGTACGGGACGAGTGGTTTTCAGGTATACAGCGAGTCATCAGGGTCCGTATCCACAAAAATCTCTCAAGCTAAAAAATTTGGTAAATGAATATCTCAGCCAATCACGACAGGGGACATTTCATTTGCGAGTCCGGCTGACCGATGAAGAAACGTACTCACGCAAGAGAAATTTTGTGCATTCGGCCCCAGTAAATTACAAGAAACTCAAGAATAATGACAAAAAAATAGAGCGATATAGGCATAAATTTTTTTAGACACAATTCATGAAACATACAGCAGCATATACCGAAAGACTTCATAGGCATAGTATAAAGTAAAAAAAGCAAAAAAGAGTAATTCTATAAGAAAAACAGTACGCGAAAGAACCTTCAAACGCTTATGTACACCAACTCTGGAATTATCTGCCGGTTACGACCCCTTGATTGACACAGAGGGAATTCGTGATCGCTATTGATTTCTCCCTCTAACCAGGTTTTTATGTGTTTTCGCATTTTCTCTCTTTTATTCCTTCCTTACCTTTCTATCTCCCCCTTACCCCTTCCCCAGTGCAGGGTTGCCAATCGAGAATTTTCTTCTGGTTAACCTCCCTGCCTTTTACTTAACCTTTCTCTCTCTCTCTCTCTCTTTTGTTTGTACGAGGGCGGTCCGATAAGTAGTTAGCCTTGAAAAGAAAAACAAAAATTTTGGAATGGTGTCGATTTATTTCTCAACATAGTCCCCTTTAATCTCTATACACTTGACCCAGCGATCCTCCAACTTCTTGATCCCGCCAGAAAAATATGTTCTCTCCTGAGCTGCAAAGTAGGCTTCTCTGGCGGCGATAACTTCTTCATTCGACTCAAATTTTTGTCCGGCGAGTGACTTTTTCAAGTTGGGAAACAAGAAGAAATCACTCGGGGCCAAATCTGGAGAATACGCTGGATAGGGCACCACTTTGCACCCACTTAGTGGGTCAAACTGGGCACCACTTCGTGGCCCGGTTCGACCAACTTGGCCGTGACGACGGCGCAGTTGTGAGCAGGCGCGTGGTCATGGTGGAAGAGCACCTTTTTCTTCACCAAATGTGGCCGTTTTTTTCGCAATTCGGCGTCGAATCGGCCCAGTAATTCGGCGTAGTAGGGTCCTGTCACCGTTTTGCCCTTTTCAAGGTAGTCGACGAATATCACACCTTGAGAATCGCAGAAAAAGGTGGTCATCGCCTTTCCGGCCGATGCGACAGTCTTCGCCTTCTTCGGAGCAGGTTCTCCGGGTGCAGTCCACTGTTTCGACTGTTCTTTGGTCTCTGGTGTGTACCAGTGGATCCATGTTTCGTCGACGGTCACAAAACGACGCAGAAACTCCTTCGGATTACGCTTAAACAGCTTCAAACACTGCTACGAAGTGGTCTCACCGACGCGCTTGTTGTCCGGAGTGAGCAAACGCGGCACCCATCGCGCCGACAGCTTTCTCATGCCCAAAATTTCATGCAGGATATGACCCACGCGGTTTTTTGAGATGCCTACTGTCTCAGCTATCTATCGCACCTTCAGTCGGTGGTCTGACAATAGGAAGTCGTGGATTTTTTGCCACGTTATCGGCCGTGGTATCCGTTTGCGGGGCCCCTGGGCGAGTCTCATCAAAAACCGACGTGCGACCACGTTTAAACTCGTTGAACGAATTTTTGACGGTTGCGATCGAAGGAGAAGACTCACCGTAGACGGCATGCAGTCGCTCTTTGATTTCGCTGTGCGATTTCCGTTCCAAAAACAAGAATCGAATCACCGACCGATATTGCTCTTTTTTCCAATTTTAACGTACACGAAAATCACCTGCTTCCTCAAGCGGCCAAAACAAAACCGCGAACCCGATTCGACTGGACCTTTGCATGTGTCCCTCTAAGAGAGCGTACGCAACGTCAGTATATGTCTCATGCGATAGCGTCGCGCTGTCGCGGTGAGGCTAAGTACTTATCGGACCGCCCTCGTATATGTCGTATATGTCATATATTATATTCCCTCAGACCTTCGAGAGCCCTCTTATGGGATGCGGTATCTGTAAGTCAAATAAATATATCCTCAACAGAACTGGCGTTGCCTTCTCTTGCATCATTGCACTACCGTCCTGACTCCAAAATAGTTGTGCGCGTGTCTCTTTAATACCCCGACCCCCAGGAGTCTCTGGCGGTTAATGATGCTTCGCGTACTAGCTTGTGATCTCGTTGCTCAAGTTTGCTTACTGAAAGAGCGCCCGGAGTCTGGCTAACTTTCACGCGTTTACAATCCCCGGCTCTTCACTTATTTTTCACTTCGTATCAGCGCCGTACCTCATTGAATCAATCTCCCACATCCGCGTATACCTTCTCCAGGCAGTAGCGCCGGACAACCCATTTGCATTAGAAGCGTAGCGTCACCGTTTGCGCGTCATATTGACATGCAAAAGCCGGGGACTAGTTACCGATGCACCAAGCCAGCCACTCCTACTCAAGTTAAGTTCACGCGCACGCATCGCACGCATATGCCCGAGAAGGTTATACAGAATGAGGAGCACCTCGCAACTAAACAAATTGAAGTACCCGAGCACCTGGGCCCAGCAAAGCTTCACGTAATCACACAGCGCACGCACACGCGCGCGCGCAAAGTTCACGATGGCATCGCTCTTCCTCGCAGAGGCTGCATCCACTCAATGATGAGCGCATCAAACTACGCAGCGCCTTGCCAAAGCAAGCCGCTGGTCAGCGCTCTATAACAAACACGCTTACAGATGCGCTTAGCCTGTGTGCCCGGGCACAGTGAGCTCGTGGCAAAAGCTGGCAGATGCGCGCGGGCGGGCTACCGACAAACAAACAAAGACGTCAAGACCGGAAGCAAAGAAGAAAGAAAAAAATGTGGGGAATAAGAAGGAAGCGAGAGTGGGCCTCGTGCATTGCAGCGCGCACGCCTTCCAGACAGCGGGCGTCATCCCGCGGCGCGTACGGGTTCCTCGCCCCGAGGGCTCATTACAGCGGAGTTAGGAGAGCCCGTGGACCGCGCATGGCTTCTATGCAAGGCCCGCTCGGCGAGGCGCAGCGGGCTACGCGAACACTTCCCCGCGGCTTATCAGTGTGGACGGGGCCGGGTCACAATCCCTATAGCCCTTTGGCCCCCCTTCTCACCCACTCCTACCTTATTTTCCTTCCCGCCCTCCAAACCTCCTCGCGCGCCGTTCCCCTTCCCCTCCCGGGTGGACCTGGCGACACCCTCTCCCCCCACCCTCCGTCTAGTCCTCCTCGCCCGCCGTCCCTTCCCCTTCCGTGGCACTGTCGTCGATTCTAATAACCTTTTGTCTAGCTCGGTGCGAAAAACTTATTCTCCTCCCACCGAGCCCCCCCCCCCCCCCTTTTCACCTCTCGCTTTCTTTCTTTGTCCAGCGCTCGTTCCTTCCTTCGAAACCGTACTTCTCGGCATGCCCCGGCGACGACGTGAACGATGTCTGACGAGAAGTGTGCAGTGCTGGGGACTACGTTACGACTCTTACTGCCCGTTATACTCTGTTACATTACATCCCTAGGTCAGATGAGAAGATGCACTACACCAAAGGAAAAGGAAAAAAAAAAAAAACAGGCGAAAGGAAATACCTTTTGTGTATTGCGTATTCGTACTTCATGAAGCGTGTACCATCTGTCCCAACAACTAGTTTTACAACCCTTCAGTTGATCTGAAACGTTGTTCATCGTTCATCAGCTACGCGGTATTCGACTGCTGAGCGCTACGCTCTAAGAAAAAATCACGCCATGTTCCACGAAGTGAATGATGATGAGTGGGCGAAGCTCGATCGTTTTCATCCATGGCAGAAAGAGAATGTGTGGTCTGGAACGCGCTTATACTTCATGGTCATCAGCGTCATCGTCATCGTTATCACGTGTAGTGGGTACATTCCACTATACTGGAACGCGCTTATACTTCATCGTTATCACGTGTAGAGGGTACATTCCACTATACTGCGTCATCGTCATCTTTATCACGTGGAGTGGGTACATTCCACTACACGTGGCTACCTACCTACCTACCTACTACTACTACTACTACTACTACTACTACTACTACTACTACTACTACTACTACTACTACTACTACTACTACAACTACAGAGGAGGGACAGACCCACACCATAAGGAGCTTCGCCCCTAAAAAAAGTCTTTTTACGCTTTTATGAGAGTTCTGGCATGCCACGTATGACACTCTTTAAAGAGGACCCTCAACTCTCCTTCGGGGTCATTGTACTTTCTTCTGAAAGTCGCGTGACCCACACGACTCTCAGTTAACGTGCCTCTTTAAACACAGTCATATACGTCGCAAGTAAGGACTGCTTGAAAGGAGCCACGCATTCTCTCTCTCTCTGTCTTTCTTTTATTTTATTTTTTTTAGTGTGGTGTCAGGTTCAATTACAGGCTGCGGGAGGCCATACCTCTGAAACGATTAAACAATACTAAAAAGAAAAGAACTCAACGTTTTTGTTTCGGTGAACTTTTAACGAGAACTAAGGCGGAGTTATCCCCAAGAGAGAGAGAGACAATTTATGAAAAGAAAAAAAAATCACGCCATATCCACGAAGTGAATGATGATGAGTGGGCGAAGCTAGATCGTTTTGATCCATGGCAGAAAGAGAATGTGTGGTCTGGAACGCGCTTATACGTCATGGTCATCAGCGTCATCGTTATCACGTGTAGTGGGTACATTCCACTATACTGGAACGCGCTTATACTTCATCGTTATCATGTGTAGTGGGTACATTCCACTATACTGCGTCATCGTCATCTTTATCACGTGTAGTGGGTACATTCCACTATACTGGAACGCGCTTATACTTCATCGTTATCACGTGTAGTGGGTACATTCCACTATACTGCGTCATCGTCATCTTTATCACGTGGAGTGGGTACATTCCACTATACGTGGCTATCTACCTACCTACTACTACTACTACTACTACTACTACTACTACTACTACTACTACTACGACAACTACAGAGGAGGGACAGACCCACACCCTTAGGAGCTTCGCCCCTAAAAAAGGCAGAAAGGTCGGCTTGAGCTTGTGTGCTCTGGCCTGCTACTCTGCCACAAGGGAAAAGGGAAAAGGGAAAAAATAGTGATGAAGATGATGATGGGGACAGGAAGAGGTGAGGCGTATGTAAAATAATCACGAAGCACACCACAGTGTTTTTTTTTTTAAGTCTAGTGTCTTGTCCAATACTTTTCAGAGAGTCTATAGATGCCCTTGTAGCATTTGCTGAGGCTTTCTGGTCGGACATTACGGACAATAGGCTACTACTGCCAGAGCGTCTCTCACAGCTCAGGTGTTAACTTTGAAACCATCAGTCAACGAAGAAAAAACGCACGTGATAGACTATGTTAGAATAACGTTTAGCAAACATATCCATTTTTCAAGGGAACAGTCAAATTTGTCTAATGGGGTTCCTTTATTGCGTAACCTTTTACAGTATTGTCTTACTGTTCTACTTCTCGTACTTCTCGAAATGCGACGTTTCATGTCTCACATCCTTGTGCTTATCATTATTTAAAGGGCCCGTCAACAGGCTCCTACTTTTTTTAACACCCCCCCAAACAAGCTCGCTAATTCGTACAGTAGACCGCGGCGATCACGTTTCCCGAATGTTACAGCGCCGCGCGCCGCGCAGACCTGACGTGTCACTGAGCTCGTCGATTGGTCTTTTGCCCTACGAAACAGCGCCTTGGCCCTACCGTGATGCAGTTTCGGCCGCGCAGTACGCATTTTCATTTTCCTGTGCTGCCCCCCTGCCGTTTTGTAGAGCCCGAGACTACCGGGAGAAGCGGTATTGCCAGAACGAAAGCCTCCGAGATAAAGAGGCGTCTCGCTACTTTACCGCTAGGGAAAGGGTCGTCTCTTCGCATCGCGCTTCCTCCCTGCGCCGCTGACACGTGCTCATGTGGGGGAAGCCCTGCTCGGTCGTTGGCTGCGCGCCGATGACGTAACACTGACGTCGTGTCACGTTGCCGAAGTGGGCGCAGTCACGACGACGGGCTACGCCTCCCCATTTCTACGGCGGAGAAGGGTGGCGAGGCCGCGCGAAAATTTGAAACCAGCTGAAACGGATGTTCTAACCCCTGTAACCTCCTTATTATTGCGCGTATTCGCAAAATTCTTGCGGCAGCGTGTTCACATAGCAAAAGTGCACATATTTCTCTCTATAACAATTTTTGGACCTCGGGGTTGTTGACTGCCCCTTTAATCAAGGTGCGGCACATAACGAACATGGAAAAGAAGAGAGCCAGGGCGGGCGCAGACTCTTGGCTAGATTTTATTCAGAAGAAAATGCATTTCTTCTACCACACAAACCGCAAATTCATCTACGCGCATACGAGAAACCTGCTTTCATTGTGGTACAAACTTACTGATGTATCAATGACACAAACATCTTTCTTTTTTTGCGATGAAAAAAAGAATGCACTTATCATCATCGCTTACCGATGGTTTATTTCGCACACTTGCGCCTTAGTGGAAGCATCACTTTTACACTGGGGCGTAGCAAGAAACGTAGGAATACCGAAGTTGCCTGAACAGATGTCTGTAAAGCAACTAAAACTCAAATTTTAGTGCTAACACCTCTATATACACATTTGACTACGCTGCTGGCTGTCATGTATGACACTGGATTAAATTTGTCAACCGACTCTTTAACGTGCATTCAATGTACGGTACGTGAGTGTTTGTTCTTAATTCCGCCCGTACTGTGATTCAGCCGTCACTGGTGGTATCGAACCCGCGACATCGAGCCTAGCAGCGCATCGCCATGGAGCTGGCGCGCGTCGGTTGTGCGTTTGGGTATGTTGTATGCGTGCGTGTATGCGTATGAACGCAAAAAATTCAGCTATCCTTAAGAAAAATTGTGCACAAAAAGTCAACAGCGTAAGATACGGTGAATGCAAGATCTTAGCGCCCGCACATCTTGTTTTCAACGACCACGAATTGTAGCCGTTCTTTACCAACCGTTTCCAGAATTATGGCGATAGTCGCAACGTATTTTTTTACTTCTACACACACCTACCAGATCGACAGCTGTTCAGGAGTAACACATAAAGTGTGGTGGATAAAGATGTTCCTTGTAAGTTACATGCTAAGGAATTCGATTTCGTGAGCGCTGTGAACCGGGGGCACCTTAAAAAATGCACTGATGTGCTCGCTGATACTGCTGCTGTAAGTTATAACGCCAGTCGTATCTCCATTTCATTGTGAACAAAGAAGAGTCCTCGCAAATGGGCAGAGTTCTGCGACTCGAGGCTGGGATTGCAATGGACGCAGTGGTTTCGCCGGCGTGTAGAAAACGACCAATCGACGTGGGCAAATTGCGGGGCACAGCTACCACTTGAAAGAAAACGGTCTCAGAATTTCGTCACGGTGATTACCACCGGGCCAGTGCGGTATCACTGGAAACGATGACGTAGAAAGGGCTGCTAGAACGTCATGTTTAGGGAACCAAAACTTGGACCATCTCCCCGAAGGGAACCCTGATGGGATGCGAAGCACAGCGGTGCGCACGGCGGTTGACCCGGTTGAAACGGGCGTCGACGCGGGTGCTGGAAGAACGGTTTGAAGCGAAACTCGGTGTGGCAGCGTTTACTCGATAAACGTATGTTTGAAACGCAAAGACACGGGAGGCGGGTCAGAGGTTGTTGCGAGCGGGCGGCAGCCGGCATGCGGGCGCTGCCGCGAGCATGCTGCGGGTGAGGGAGAGAGTGACGTCAGCGCGCACCTGCGAGGGAAAGCGTGTGAGGGGCGTGACGTCAAGCGCAGCTGTTGGCGTGACCTACTTGGCAACGGTCCAACACCTACGGCGTGGGGAACGCGTTTGCGGCGCATTCGTACTGACGCACGTAACGTACGGCGTTACACACGTGAGTCAAAGAGCTGCTTCGCATCTAAATGTCCACATCCCACACTGTAAACAGATGTTACTGCGTAATTTCAGCGCCTGTTAGGCACACTATCGTTAGCCGAGCGGAATAACGTACATATACTGCAAGCTAGACTGCACCAACCAAGTGACTAAACGCTTCGCTGGAACTCAAACATCCATTCGGACTGCACGGACGCACGGCATCTCATCATCATTCCCATCTTCATCAGTCTATTCTTCGTCCACTGCATCACCGAGGCATCTCGAAAGGATCTCCAATTTAGGCTGTTTTCTGTGAGCTGATTCTCTTTTATTAGGGGTGTGCGAATGTTTGAGAGTTTCGGATATCGAATCGAATATCATTGTATTCGATTTGGTCCTCGAATGGAATTGTGCACATTGGAAACAGCGAATATTTTTCGAATATTTTTTGAATAGTAAGTGCCGATGAACAAACCTCAAAGGAACAATACGTTGGAACAGAGAGGGCTAACGCTTCTTGTTTTAATCAGCGAATTACCAAGATGCATGCAGTCCAACTCTTTACAGGACTATCGACGCTGTATTGATCATGCGATGAAGGCGTTTATGCTTAAAACTCTAGTGTCGCCGAAGCGACAGAGTCACCAGTCCACTATCTTCATCATGTCATCATGACATTCGTGATTAAGTTGACTCATGGATATTGTTTAATATTTTTTTACACATCAGTTTTATTTAAAAACTGTTGGCAAAGTGCCACTGCTAATATTGTATTCACTGCTGTATTTCTACCTGCAGTTAAAAATATCGCTAAGCCTTTAGTTGCTGCTGTATATGAGCTTGCTTCAGCTTACATCACTGTGATATTATTTTCTTGGTTAAAAGTAATCGTACTGTTTGTTTGTTAAAACTCACGGATATTTCTTCCTAGTAAAATGTGTAATTATCGGGCTGTTTCGAAGATAGTTACATTACATATCCAGGGCTGCTTTGAAGATGATTGCCATACTATTCGAAAACTATTGGAATAGTATTCAATTCTATTGGAATAGTATTCAGTTCGTATTTTGTGTCATCACTATTAGATTCGTATTCGATTTGGCTCTGAAATTCACTATTCGCACACCCCAACATTTCATGCCTGGGAGCTTTTTTCATTTTATCACCTCCCCTCAGTCTGCCGGCCTCCACTGCGTTTCTCCCATCCCTCGGGAATCTATTCCGTTGGTTTCACTGACATGGCCAGGATTTGGTGACACTATAGTGTGCCTCGATGCGTGCGCCCAAGCACGCATCAAGCACGCATCTCGCCGGTGACAGCGTCGGCCAGCCATAACATGAAGGGGAATTAGGCGAGAAAAATCATATCTCCCGAAAAAAAAGCTAGCTAAAAAAAAGTATTCCAGGTTCTATACAGCAGAGACCCACTGGAACATTCCGGTAAAATTGCAGTGTCGCACTACAAATCGCCTGGATTCCCTGAGTGGTTAAAACTTTACCATGCGATGCCATATGTTTCTAATGGGCTGGCGTTCAACTGACCTGGCAATCCACACGCTATGTAATTTCGATACTGCAATTTTACCAAAACATTCCACCGGACGCGCGTCTGGTTGACTTCCCTCCCTTACATTTTTTAGGGGCGAAGCTCCTTAGGGTGTGGGTCTGTTCCCTCCTCTGTAGTTGTTGTAGTAGTAGTAGTAGTAGTAGTAGTAGTAGTAGTAGTAGTAGTAGTAGTAGTAGTAGTAGTAGTAGTAGGTAGGTAGGTAGGTAGGTAGGTAGGTAGCCACGTGTAGTGGAATGTACCCACTCCACGTGATAAAGATGACGATGACGCAGTATAGTGGAATGTACCCACTACACGTGATAACGATGAAGTATAAGCGCGTTCCAGTATAGTGGAATGTACCCACTACACGTGATAAAGATGACGATTACGCAGTATAGTGGAATGTAGTCACTACACGTGATAACGATGAAGTATAAGCGCGTTCCACTATAGTGGATTGTACCCACTACACGTGATAACGATGACGATGATGACCATGAAGTATAAGCGCGTTCCAGACCACACATTCTCTTTCTGCCATGGATGAAAACGATCGAGCTTCGCCCACTCATCATCATTCACTTCGTTGGATATGGCGTGATTTTTTTTCCTTCCTCCTTCTCCTCCTCCTCTTCCTCCTCCAGTGGGTCTCTTCTGTACAGAACCGGGAGTTCTTTTTGGTACCTAGCCTTTTTTCGTTGGATACGATTTTTTTTCCGCCTATTTCACATTCTGTTACGGCAGGGCGCCGTTGCGGCCGCCAAGAGATGGCGCCACGTACAGATGTCGCCGAATCCTTAGAATGCCATTGTTTGTCAGTCTTCCACATCACCTGGGGGGCGGCCCAGGTTCATTTCTTTTCCGCAATATCAGCTAGAATATCGGCTACCCCGGTTTGATCTCTCCTCCCCTTTACTCTCTTCCTATATCTTACCCCCCTTCCCCACCACAGGGTAGCCATCCGGTCCAAGAACTGGCTAACCTCCCTGTCCTTCCGCTTGTTTCCCTTCCTTCAATACCACGTCCTTCATTTTTCACTCAATCGCACACTGCGTGGTGCTTATCTTCTCTAGTTCCTTCGTTAGCCTCCAAGTTTCTGCCCCGCATGTCAGAACTGGCAAAATGTAATGATTGCCCACTGTCCGCTCTAGGAAAAAGCTGGAAGTCATTGATTCTCATTGGGGGAAATCTCCCGGGCGCGCTCCAGCGCATCCCTTTTGTTCGTTCAGTTTCCTTTGCATAACAAAACTACCCTGTAATACCTGACCTAAACATGCGCACTCTTGTGCAGATCCTAGGATCCGGCTGCCGAACGGGAACTCTCGTGCTCTCACCGTTTCGTCCTTCTCCTTTTCTCCCCTTTGATCCTGTCCTGAGCGTAGGGTAGCCAACTGCATCCTTTCTGATGAACGCAGCTTTGTGTCTAACTCGAGTCAATTCGGAATTTTCGAACTTACCTGCACTTTTATTACGTAGCGCAGAAAGCCCGTACTAAGTCTAGCTCGTCGTTAACACGTTCATTCCCAATTCGCTATCGAGCGAGCTCCGCGCGGAATATTTTCAAAATCTTAACAAGCCGTCAGAGCAGACCAGTCGACAGGACGCGCTTTGCTGAACGTCTTACGTCTTCGCCTCCAACTGGCCCCTACCCTGGCTCTTCTAGCGCTTTGCCGTCAATCCATAGATTTCGTTACGAGGTGAACACCCTATATGCTCTCCAACAACCTCCGCAGTCCCTTCACATACTTTCAAAATGACTTTTGTTTTCGGTGCGGTAATCAACGGAGCGCCTGTGCCTCCTCTGTGCTGCACGGTATTAGTTAGGCCTAAGTACAGTGTGAACACAGCCTGTGGCTCACACATCAGCCGTCCCTTTTTCCCTACCCTCGTCGAGCGCTCGCACTACCGCCTCCCGCAGCGACGACCTCTCCTTTCCTTTATCTTTTTCACCCTCTCCCTCGTGGACCTTTCGCAATTACCGGGACAAAAGGACCGTCGGATGACACCTCCTTTCTCTCTCTCTCTTATCCTCGACCCCATTCTCTCGTTTATTCGACGAGCTTACGTCTTCGCCCCCTTTTCTCTCCGTCGCTCGGGCCTTCTGGATCCTCACTTCATTCCTCCTGCTTCCTTTTGTTTTTTTTCTTGCTTTTTTTTTTTCGCTTCTCGGGAGCGTCGGCATCCTAAATCCTTATTCTCACGGACTTTTTTTTTCTTCCCCTCGGTTGTTCTGCTGACTCGGTTCGCGGCGTAATCTTTTTCTTGTTCCACCCGGCCTCTTCCTTTCTAGTTCGGCACGTTTTATGAGCCTGTTCACCCTCGTCGACTCCACAACTGCGCGTCTCGTAGAACTCGTTTTATCACGGTTTACCGTCTTTTCTTTTTCTCTCTCCCTCCCTCCTTATCCCTTCTCTCTCTCTCTCTCTCTGCGTTGATTTGAAGCGCCGCTCGTACTGGCCATTCGCGCTCACAATTCATGAGGGATATGAACGTGGAACGCCCCGAGGCGTCCACCATCGCCGGGACTTATAAAACGGCCTCTGCGCCTGCAGTGCACTGCTGTCGTGGCGCTGCAGATTAAAAACAATACGTCGACGACGGTGTAGAGACGGGAGGCTTTGTTGGCACTGCGGCATGGGACGTCTCTCTTTTTTTTTGTTTTGTTTTGTTTTGTTTCCTGACGAGCACCTGACTATAGAGGAAGCCAGACTGATAGGCATGATGTTGTCTACTAGAAGGACCTTAATGTTAGCTAGTACATCTATCTATCTATCTATCTATCTATCTATCTATCTATCTATCTATCTATCTATCTATCTATCTATCTATCTATCTATCTATCTATCTATCTATCTATCTATCTATCTATCTATCTATCTATCTATCTATCTATCTATCTATCTGTTGGTGTGAAGGCATGCTCAACATCTTGATTCTTGAATAGGTGAAGCGTACAACATACGGGGTTCAATTCTCTCCCAGATAAGCCTCAATCTCTCGTTTCCGCCGTTGGCACGCCGTTCTTGTGCGGTCCTGGTTACGGTTACATGCGTGTCCTTACGTGCTTGATTAGTTCTGCAGGGGTGCGCAGTGGGTTTGGCTACAAAAGCGACGGAGCCAAGTGGGACGCACCGTCACGCTCCGCTCACTGGGTTCTGTATTCCGCAACTGTCCGCCTCGTTCGTGTACATTGTCTACGGTGCTCGTCTGCTGAGCCGAAAGGCACAGGTGCGATATCGGCCCCGCCCCAGTGGCATTTTGAGGGAGGCGAAATGGTAGAGGGCTGTGTAATGGTGCGATGTCGGTGCACGTTAAGGTCAACATTTCCGGAGCCTTCCACTACGGCGTGCCTCATTATCATATCGCGCCATATTGGCGCGTAAAATCTCAATCTATTATTATTGAATTCAACAACAGGGATGAGCTTTGCGCGCGCACTGCTTTAGCATTTCAGTTGAGTACGTGCACGCATTGTCTCATGTTGGGAGCTCACCTGAATGACGAAAAGTAAACGTTCAACCAAATGTGCCTATTCATTTAACTAGGTGCATACACACACTGTTTCTTCACCATTCGACACGTGACAAACGCTGCGCCGGGTCGAGCAAGGGAATAACAGCGCGAACACACACCCACAAGAGAGAAGAAGACGCAGACACACGGGCGCTGACACACAGCGCGTGTGTGTCCGTGTCTTCTTCTCTTTTAAAGACGATAGTCTTTCTTGGGATACTTAAACGCAAAAATTTTGGTCTGTATGTCCCTCTGCCTGTCTTTCGGTAACCCGATTCAGCTTCTCGGTCAAAGTTTAACTTCTTTCTGAACGCCCAGCCATCTTGAACTGGTGTTTGCGTTCATATTTGTGAACATATTCGATCAAAAAGCAAATACTACGCATTCCTGAGGCACAACATTAATATGTAAGTGTCAGGACGTGTGTTCTTTATTGGAAAATACATAGGTACGCAATTCTAAAAACCCTAGTGTTTTTTAGGCTGTCTCAGGCAAGGCAAAACATAGTAGTACGGCCGGCACAAGACTATCGTCTTTCGACGACATTTGCAGCGAAGCACGCAGATACGCGGCCAATTTTTGTGGGCGTGTGTTCGCACTGTTACTACTCCCTTGCTCTACAATGAACCAACTAGCCCAAAAAGAAGTTTTGATGAAGTTCCTTTCTGTGCCGGGTGTTCCTGCATTTATATCGCTGTCAGTGCTTCGTCAGTGCTTCGTCAGTGCTTCGGTTTTCTGGCGAGATTGCTCCATTTTTGTTATCGTAAAGTCACTCGACTCTCAGTCTAACCCTCGGAGCCGCTTCGTGTAATTTATGGAGGAAATCATCCACATCATCGTGGCGAATTTTTCAGCTATCTAGCATTAGTGAAGAAATGAAATAGAAGAGATGATCGTGGTGGTGTGAGTGGGGGGAGAGAGACTTGTTTGAGAGGGAAAACGCGGGCATGTGTGTGTTTGTGCATACAGAAAGGCAAATGGAGTACTAAAAAAAAAAGAAGGAGGAGGCATCACAGCCAACCGCGGTTTACAAAAAGAAAAATCGCATTCACTCCGATGGGTTGTTGCCCCGCAAACGGGGTAGGCAGTGGAAGTATAAGCGTCTGCATGCTTCAAAAACCCGTTGCATTGTTCACCCCGCTGATAACGCAGCTTAATTTGTCCGACTGAACTTGACTCGGCAGTACATCACCACGCATCCCTCCACTCATAAGGGCACCCCGCGCCGCACTCGATGCTTTATTCAACTCGTCTCCCGCAGCGAAATTTTTTCCCTAATCCCTTTCGGTGTGCTACTCTTAAAACTTCGCGCTGGAAGAAAATATAGGACGAACGACGGAAAAGGAAGAAAGATGGTGGCGAAAAGCTTGCTTAAGAACCTGGTACCTCGAGGATTAACGAAAACGCAAATAAATGGTCGAAATAAAGACACCCCCCCCGCCTCCCCTATTTTTCCCGCTGAAATACTACAGCCCTAGGCGCTCAAGGGTGCACTTTTGCGAGCGTCCCCCCCCCTCCCTTTTTTTCTCTTTTCGGGAAGCGGATTGTTTTTTTTTTTGCGATTCCTTAATCTGCCTTCCTCGGCAGCGCTCGCTCATCGCTTCGGGCGTTTTTATCCCGCAGCGTCGACGCTGCCGCCGCTCCGAGAAGAGCCGGAGTTCACGCCCCACTGCTCCCGCGACCGCCGCATAACCCTCCCCCCCGTCCCCACATCCCTATTTTCTCCCGGGGTCTCATTTCCCTTTTTCCCCCCTCTTCCCCTCAGCGCCCGCGCGTAGCGATCCTCCCCAAAAACTCGTCTTTGCTTTCCCCACTCGCGCCCATTCCCTCCCCGACAAAGCGCGAGCACCACATTTCTAGGCATGCGCGCGAAGGAGCACCTATTTCCCCGTTGACGAAGTAATCGCATCATCACCGCTCGCGCCGTCGGCCAACCGTGAGCGGGAAGGGGGAAAAAAACAAGTGCGAAAGACAACACACGCCGCGTCGTTTCTGTTGGACGGTGAAGAAGGGAAGTAACGGAACCATATACAGGGAATACGGGAAAGGCTGCGGGTGGAAATACGCACTTGTGTGCGAGCGAACGAAAAAGCCAAGTCACCGGTTGTCTCGTTCTTTGACTCGTTTACTTCTTACACGAATCGTTGTCTCGGCTCGGCTTCAACTTGGCCCGACGTGGCGTACTCTTTTTCTGTTTTTAGCCGTCTTGGCCTAAACCCTGTGAGACCTTCCCCTTCACCCTCCCCCCCACCCCCCCTTTTTCCCTAGCTTTCTCCCGGTCACCTTGCACTTTGACGCGAACACTGTATACGACCCACGCCTTTAAGCACCCTATTACTTTCGTGTTCCTTTCGAGTGATGTTCCTGCCACCTTATTCTTGGCCCCGCTGCTTCTGGAACGCCGAACTCAACGTTCTTTTATTCTATTTTATTTTTTTCTCTCGGGGCTTTCCGCCGCAATTTAACGCCTGCCAGCTTTTTCGTTCGGCTCTTTACTCACGAGATGCGATGGTTTCGCAGACTTCGTTACTTGTCTCTCTCCCTTTTCCCTCTCCCTCTCCTCCTCCTCACCCTCCTCTTCCCGTCTGTGATGCAGCCCTTGTCTCGCACTCTCTCTTCGAAGCCTCTCGATCCCTTTAGAAACTTAGCGATTTTTGTACGTTTCGTTGGGTCGCGTATTATTTCCATTTTTTTTTTTCTCTGGCCGCCACCGCTACACCTTTCGACATCGTCTCCTTGGAAACGAGGGTGTTTGTTTCGTCTTCCCGCTCCATTAAGCCGCGCCTTTCCCCCGGGGGTTTTATGAAGGCGATTCTCTCGAAGCTTCACTTCGGACTACTTTTTTTCTTTTTTTTCTATTATCTTAACGCAGCCACGAAGCCCCACTTCTAGACTGTTTTTCATCTTTATCGTGAGGGTTCGCGTTTACCTTGCGTCACAGCTTCGCAAACGTTTAAACTTTCTTTGCTGATTAACGCGGTATTGATTAGGTGGACCTCTCCTCTGCCGGACCCTTGGAAAAAGATTTCCTTGAAAAAAAAAATTCCGTCGTCCTTAGCTAATGATGCGTAGCAAATGCATATGGGCTAAACGATACTAACGATGGGACTGTGCGATAGCGGGAACTACTTTTGAAGGAGGCACTGTCGCAGCCAGCTTGTAGGAGCTCTTAGCAATTAGCAACGCTTTCGAGAAGTCGGGCAACCGTGCCGCGAGCATTTAACGCCTTTGGTACTTGTGAAATCCGTCGTCAGTAGAATGATGCAAAAAGGACTACCTCACACCCGCTTTCTTCGATAACTCTTTTTATTCCCAAAATCTTGTTCAACGCCAACCAAGAAGTGTTTAGTGTTCATCCTCTGAAATAACTCTTTAACGTATTGTTCGTACGTGAAATATATGCTAATATGAGTACATATACGGATGCTGTCTATTGTCACGTGGTCGTAACGATGAAGTATGCAGAATTCGAGCGGAAAGGGATTGAACTGTTCGTTGGGCTAACTTGCGCTGAGCAAAAGAAGTGACATTCAGAGTGCAACTATAGCGGGGATCACAATCGTCGGTTGTCGAGAAAAACTGCACAGCGGGCTCGTCAGCGCTTGTACATGTGGCTCGAATATTCCTGCGTTATCCCTGGTGGCCACGTCAGTTCCAGAATGAGCTCGACTGTTTGCGTTGTGCGCGCAATATGATCGGAAGAGTTTCCCAGACATTCCGGCGCAGCCTTGCGTAGAGCGGTGGTTACAGGTTGTACAGGCCAGTGACACTAAAATTCAATAAAGCGCTCGTGACAATAAATATGAGCAACGCTGTTCGCTAGTGACGGCTATTAACTGTTACATGGACTATGCTGTTAGGCGCTGTGGGCTGTACATCGTGTTGCAATGTAAATCTTGAATGGCTGTATTTGCCATAGATTTTCTCAGTATAGTTGAACCACGGTGCTGCGATCACAGCTCGCACGAATTTCAGGGTAGGTAGGTAGGTACTAAACTTTTTTGAAGTCCTGAAGAAGTCAGCGCCCAGTTTTCATTGAGAGCGGGCCGCGGGCCACTCCCACGTAGGAACGGGAAGGCCAAGCCTCACCGCCGCGTCGTGGGCCTTCTGGACTGCCTGGCATTGTTGGAACCAGTTTTGGCTCTTAAGCAGTGAATAAAAAAAATCGCCAGGCCTGCGCGGAAATTGCGCAGCACAGTCACAGCGAAAGCTGGAAGAGCGCCATTTCTAGAACCCGTTGCAAACTCTCTTGGGGTTACTAATACAAGTACGCCTGCAAGGTACCCACTACTATACATTAATCGATTCGGGGGCTGATGACGATGGAAGAATTATGGCTGAGCCCTTTGTAATGGGTTGGAAGCATTCAACGACCCACTCGTAGCGCAATTCATATTGTGTGACGCCTGGTTACACAATTCGCATTCTGTGACGCCTGTTTGTGATTTTACTCTTCTACCACGTTATATTGCGTATGTTAACGCGGGCCCTGCCCGACATAACGCTTGTATAGGGTTTTTGTGCGAAGGAGGTTCGAGCACCGGCATGGCTCTGTGGTAGAATACTGGGCTGGCAAGGAGAGGACCCAGGTTCGAACCTCGATCCATCCTGGACATTTTTACTTATTTTCGTTTTTTTTTTTATTTCGTGTGATAGCGGTTACGGACACTGGCGGCGGCGGCGGACAACTACTGCACCCTTGTTGTGACCTCATAACAGCTTTTGCTGTAAAAGTTTCTTGCGAGTTCTCTTGATCCGCGTTGTACTGTAAAGAGGGGCATTCCCAGAGCATATGGTTAAAATCGCTGTATCCGCCGCAGTCGGGACACGAAGGGGAGGTGATAAGAATTTTTTTTTTTTTTTTGGTCCCGGCCGAGGCCCATTGGCACTGCAATGTAATGGAGTACGCTTGTTGCGAACCGATTTTTACCCCGCGACGTTTGATACGAACGTACGCTACCACGTAGGTACGATGAGGTGCTGTCCGCGCTGTCGCGGAAGACGCGTCAAGCACGTGTTCTTGCGGGAGTGCAAGCGCGGGCATGCGCACCGCGCCGCCAATTCGACATAGTCGCGGTTTTATTACACAGTGGTCAGAATGAACCTCCCGTAACGCGTCGTAGCCTCCGAGATTGTGTGCGTGAATCTTGGAGGCCCTAATGTGCCTTCGTAGCCTTCGCGTTTAGATTACAGATGACGTTAGCGTCATGCTCATTCTTTTTTAACGCGTCGACGCGGGCTGCTGTCGTTTTACTGTGTTTACACGTGCCTGCCACGTCGATGCAAGCCGTGTCCTCGTGCATCAGACATCCTATGAAAGGCGGACAAGGATCGAACGAAGACGAGGATGGTCTTGGTGAAGGAGCTAGGCCTCACAACGTCAACATGCACGACAGTTGGGGACGCACTTGTGCGATCACGGCCGTAAATCCTCCGAAAAATGTCCCCAACAGCACAGCGATCAGAAAATAATAACATAGAATCGTGTTTCTGAAATTTTCTGGCCTTCATCTATCGCCTCCAAACGCTCCTTAAGTCATTTTTGCCGCAATACTTTACTGTCATGCGAAAAAGCATACTAAGATTTTGAAGGAGCTACTAGCTGTCGCGGGTCACAACCAATTTTTTTTTTTAATTTACGAGCGCAGGTATGATCGTTGACGTCTAAAAACATCACTGGCAATCATTCATAGCTGTTCGTGACTTCGCTGCGGCCCTGAAAAAGAATAAACGAAATACGCCAGTTTTTCTTTTGCCGCATGCTAATTTTCCATACTTTCTGGTGATACGAATTTTGGATGATACTAATATTTTTGGTGACCCCGCGAGATTCGTATCACCGAGGTTTTACTGTAATAACTAGGGCAAAATCTGGCGCTGCGATCTTTCAAACACCGTGGGAAGGATGGGTAGTAAGTACACGGATTTGCCTAAACATCGTGCTTTCGGCTTCGAACGCACTTGTGGCTTTGTTTGTTGTGTTTTGGCGTTTATTTCGAATAAAAGAATGGATCGTTGTGAGGTTCGTGACCAGATTTGAATTAGTGAGCCTAAAACGCTGGAGGTGGCGAATTGGGTCTCCTGAACATTTGTTGAACTTTGTCTTGCGACAAAGCGAATGCGGGCCACACGGAGCCAAACAAAGCCGAAAGAACGAGGTTTAGACAAATCCGTGCACTACCCATCGATCCCATGCTGGATGAAGCGCCATGCGTTGCGGCTCCCATAGACACTAGCGCCACACTTCTCTCTAGCGTGCTATAGGAAACTCTACGGTATTGGCAGTATAGCGTTGTAACGTAGAACTTGAAGCTAAAACGTCAAGTTAATTAACATATCGGGTTTAACGTCCCGCAACCAAGATATAATTATGAAGGGCGCATTAGTAGAGGGCTTCGGGAATTTCGACCATCTGGTATTCTTTGAAATGTTTAGGCTTGTGCGAATATTCGAATGCTTCGAATATTCGAACGAATAGTACAGTGTTCGAATTCGCTTCGATTCGAATTTAAATTATCGAAAATTTCGAAGTATTCGAAATGACCGAATAGATGTATATTATAGTCCGCATGTAACCCCCCTGTAAAGGTGGTTTCTCTGCAGTGGAGAGGTGCTAAGCCGTGAAAGCACCTATCCAGGTATATATTAGCCCGCATGTAACCTCCTGTAAAGGTGCTTTCAGTGCAGTGAAGTAGTGCAAAGCCGTGAAAACACGCATCCAAGGGAAATCCGCACTGCCGCGAAGCCCCACTTCAAGGTTAAATGACCATATTACGCTCACATCGACTCACTTTTTCACTTTAAAAATTTGTTATACCAGCTTATATGCTCTCTAAGTATAGTAAACTTTAAAACGTAACATATTTTACAGGTTCTCACTTGCATTCTACCGAAAGTCAAATCCTGCTACTATTCAATGTTTCCACTTCTTTTGAAGCAAAAAAAGGCATTTGCACAGACCTTGTTTCAAAAAAAAAAATATCGTGCAGCTTAGTTAGGTCATGACAAATATGGCCATTTTTCTTTATAATATGTGATACATATACTATTCGAATTCGATTCGAAATTATTCGACCAAAATCACTATTCGCTTCGAATTCGCTTCGAATTTAAAATTCACTATTCGCACAAGCCTAGAAATGTTCATTTTGACAGGATATGGCGCGCACAGAAACACGGACACTCGAAGAAAGGCGCAACACAACGCAGGCGCTGACTCGCAACTACTATTTATTGGAAAAGGAAATTATACATATATGTCACACGATCTGGCTACTCTCACCCAGGACACAGTGAAAAAGTAATAAATACGGGAAGATAAGCAAGATAAACAAAGCCTTTCACACTAGGAAATGCGGGGGAAAATGTGTAAGCCCCCCATCCATCGCATTAACAGAACAAGAATTTTCACATCTCATCAGCACTCTGAGGGTGTAACATATATGTATGCTTCCCTTTCCAATAAATCGTAGTTGCGAGTCACACCGCCCGTGTCGTTCGCGTCTTTCTTCTACTATTCGTGTTTGCGCGCTCGCCGTATCCTGTCAAAATGAACAAGTATACCAGCTAGCCCAATTAGCCGTGCTACTTCTTTGACGTGCACTTTTCATCGCATAATACACGGACCTGTAGTATTTCGCCGCCACCGAAATACGACAGCCGCGGCCGGGATCGAACCCACGACTTTCGGGCCAGCGGCCGAGCACCGTATAACCGCTGCACCACCACGGCGGACAATCCCACATCACATGCAACAAGAATGTATCTTTTCTTTCAAACGCGGCAAAAGACAGCGCTCGTGTGTGTCTCGTGTCTTTTCTTTGTGGGGCGTCTTGTGTGTTTGCGCTGTTACTTTTAATTCTGGAATATGTATCAACTAGGCCCGAATGAAGTTTTATAAAAAAGGCTCGAGTTTAGTGAAACGGTTGTCTCGTCTAATGAAGCGGCGTCTTCTTTTTAAAGACGATAATCTTTCTTGGGAATACTTAAACGCAAAAATTTTGGTCTGTCCGTCTGTCTGTCTGTCGGTAACCCGATTCAGCTACTCGGCCAAAGTTTAACTTCTTTCTGAACGTCCAGCCATCTTGAACTGGTGTTCGCGTTCATATTTGTGAACATATTCGATCAAAAAAGCAAATACTATACGCATTCCTGAGGCGCAACGTTAATATGTAAGTGTCAGGACGTGTGTTCTTTATTAGAAAATACATAGGTACGCAATTCTAAAGACCCTAGTGTTTTTTAGGCTGTCTCAGGCAAGGCAAAACATAGCAGTACGGCCGGCACAAGACTATCGTCTTTCGACGACATTTGCAGCGAAGCACGCAGATACGCGGCCAATTTTAAAGACGATAGTCTTTCTTGGGATACTTAAACGCAAAAATTTTGGTCTATATGTTTGTCTGTCTGTCTGTCGGTAACCCGATTCAGCTACTCGGCCAAAGTTTAACTTCTTTCTGAACGCCCGGCCATCTTGAACTGGTGTTCGCGTTCATATTTGTGAATATATTCGGTCAAAAAGCAAATACTATACGCATTCCTGAGGCGCAACATTAATATGTAAGTGTCAGTACGTGTGTTCTTTATTAGAAAATACATAGGTACGCAATTCTAAAGACCCTAGTGTTTTTTAGGCTGTCTCAGGCAAGGCAAAACATAGTAGTACGGCCGGCACAAGGACTATCGTCTTTCGACGACATTTGCAGCGAAGCACGCAGATACGCGGCCAATTTTTTGTATCTGCACTTGGACTGCGAAATGTGGTTTCGGCGGGCGGTGAAACTTCTTCGTAAAATTTCTTTCCACCGAGTCTACTTCGGGACTTCTCGACTGCCTGGAGGCCAGCTCTTCTAAATATAGTGCATCATTACCAAGACTTGCTCGCAGCGAACTGGCGCAAACGCTTAACTCCCGCACGGGGAGCATACCTGCAGTTGACGGCGCTGCCCTACTCGTTATTTCGCTATTTACCCTGCGTCTTTGGTTAACTCGAGGAGGATTTTTTGGGTTTACTGGAAGAGTTTGGTGGTTGTCAACTCCAGGGTGAGAATGGGCGCTTATGTCATTGTGAAATATGAAACGGTAATGGCGGTCGCTCGGTAACTATGCAGTAAAGACCGGCTGGTACTGAAAGCCTTCATTTCTGAAAAACAAAGAAACAAAAAAAAAAGAACATGACGGAACATATTGTAGCCTGCAATCACGAAAAAAATAAAAAAATAAAGTGCGCGAAGTTTCCTCTGCCTTGCGCAAAGCTTGGCACAGCGAAGCTGATAGATCACTAGCTCGCCATGCTCCAGCACGGGAATCACAACGCCAGTGGCGATTGGATCCAGCGTGATTGGCCGAAGTAGCGGCAGCCAAGAGACGGTGACAGGCGGATCCGGAATGCGCGCAAAGCTTGCCACTCTGAACGTATTGAAATCGCTGTCCTTGAGCCACGGTGTAATAAACAGTGGCCGTTGCTATGGCGACGGCTCAGCGGCGGCTTGGCTATCTTTAGCACAGGTGGCGCGTAGCTGTGGTGGTTGCTGTGGCAACGGCGCAGCACGGACTTTTTGTTAACGGACGTCTTACGGCTAACCTTAGCAACTTCGCTGTCATAAAGAACGAAAGCTTCAGTGTCGCTAAGGTGGGCTGAGAAATGGTAATCGAACAGGACCACTTAGGAGTTGGGTGCCTGACTTTGCTTCCGTTCGTAGTTTAATTTGCCGTATCATTTTACAGCTACGTTCCTTCATCGCTTTTCTTCGCCCGTTTGAGTCAGCTTTCATCTGTTTCATAACATTTACTTGTAAGAACTTCGTTTTACAGCGTTTCATTATGCAGTCACGCGTTCGCAAAAACTATCGTGACATTCACGCTCACGACTAAACGACAAATCACCCGAAGCGGCACAACGAAAACGCAGGATTCACACGAATGCGCTGCATGAACCAAGCAAAACAAAACAAGCAAAACAAAACAAGTGAAGCCTTTGCCAGGCAGCCTGGCGTCGCCGCCAGACGGTTCCATAAGCAGGCACCACGATGACAACACTAAAATTGTCGACGTCATCACTGCTCGCGCATCGTCACTCACCGCCTGAGGCGTGGCCTAGGAGCTCGCTGAACACGTCAAAATACTGTCGATGTCGCATGGCACTGAACGCGCCGTTGAGCCTTTGTGCGCTATTTGCGCTCGAAATAGAATAACTTCTACGGCACGGACGCAATTCATACTTCGCTAAAAAAACTCATGCATACCAAGCAATCGAGTGAACGCCACATCACGACTTTGAAATTTGATGTCACTGCTCCTTTAAAGTTGCAACGACAGTCACGCTCACCATGATCGAGTGTGTACATCCTTTTTGCATCCCTCGATCTACGATTGTACAGTTGACTCACACTGCGCAAGCTTTGCACATATCCAACAAGAGTGGCATTACCAGAAGACTAAAGATTTGCGCTGTCACTAAAGTGCAGTCTGATCTACTCTTAAAGGGAAACGCACGCACCTTTGTATCTCTGCGCCGCATGGCTGACGGCACCGCTTGCGCGGTGCCCCTGGTTCTGTAAAACGGGCTTCACCGTTTTACAACTCTTATTACAACTCGCGTTTCGTTCTTTCAATCTCTTTCTATCTCTCTCTTTATTTCGCCGCTTCCCAGACGCCCATTCAATGAGTCCGTTTATTCTAGTTCTTCTTGATTTTTCTCGTTGTATGCGTATACGACCATCTTAGTTTGATAGCGGAATCCCCTTTTCGTATTGATTAACGGCGACCTGGCTCGTCGCTGTCTGCTTTCTTTCTTTCTTTCTTTCTTTCTTTCTTTCTTTCTTTCTTTCTTTCTTTCTTTCTTTCTTTCTTTCTTTCTTTCTTTCTTTCTTTCTTTCTTTCTTTCTTTCTTTCTTTCTTTCTTTCTTTCTTTCTTTCTTTCTTTCTTTCTTTCTTTTCTTTGCCCTCGACTCATCGTGTACGAGTCCACTTTGTAGCCGCTCGCGTGCGCGCATGAATAAGTATTTTAGTTCCGCAAGCGCCTCACGTATAATTTTTATTTCCTCCTCGCACGCGCTCCGTGTTTGACCAGGAATAATAACGTAGCGGGAACACACACACACGCTGAAGATTTATTTTGTCGCTCAGTATTCCTCGGCTTAGCGTTCAATTTATCTCAGTCTCCCCCCAGGGCGGCCAATATTTGCACAACAATGCCTTGACTCTCGGAAACGCTGCGGCGCTTGTAAATTCTTTTTTTTTTCTTGATTCTGAGCAAACGAAGTGTAGAAAGAATAATAATGAGAAAGGCCATAGAACTTGAAACAGCTCGGGAAAAATGTTTCGCTTACGCCCAATTCGACTTGTCGGCTCGCTTTGCTTTCCCGTTTGAGGGTTTAGCTCTAAGCTTGCAATTTAAGCGTAGGCTGGAATTGCACTCAGTGCAGTTGAACAGTACGGAAAAGGGCGTTGGGGGTTTAGATTCAGAGTCTCGAGGTTCCGACCTCATGTCAATAAGCCCGAATCACGCAGTTCGCCTCCGTCTCGTTCCAACTCATTTTACCTGCTAAACAATTTATTCTTTCTTATTTGTACGGTGTTCCAACGTTGCCTGAAACAACGGGCTTTTGCTGTGCGACGCTTACGTAGCATTAAGTTGTACTGCTTCATTTATTTTGGGATGGGCAGCTCCCCTCGGATATTGGTGCTGCCTTCCTGCTAACGATGACAACAATTCACAGGACGGTGTTTCTTCAAACCCTTGGTCTACTCAGCAATATAGTTGCCTCCGCATGATCTTGTTTCACTGGCGCTGCCACATGTATGTAGTGTACAGCCCGGTACAGAGTTAACGGGAACAGGCGACAAGTTCCCTGCCGTGGTTGCCACCGGAGCGTAGTGTTAAATGGTCACTGCAACGTGTGTTTGTTAAGCTTCCATGGCAAAGGCATATACGCGTCTGTTAAAAGCTCCTATTCGGTGGCGAGTTGGCACTAAACGTGAGAGAAATGCGTTAGCATTACTTTTATTTACCTCTGATTACTTTCTGTTACGTTAATGACAATTGTCAAGAGTAGCCAACAGGGCTAGCATTAAACGAGCACATGCTGCTAACGTGGAAGTTAATAGGGTGTGCTAACCAGAAACCCGGTAGGCTCCATACGAACTCGGAATGTTTGCTTTACCACTTTACCCTACTAATGCCGGCGCATTGATAACGTCTTTCAAAATTTCAAAGCTCTTCATTATTTTTCGCTTTGCTTTGGGGACTGACTCGAAAACAATGGTCTTTCTCAGTAGAACGCGCATAAAATACCTGCAACTAGTAGTGTAGGTTAAAGAAAGCGCGCTCGCACTAAAAATCTTTGCCGCTGTCTCTCGCATCGCTCGATTTTTAGAAATTTAACAGAATATTTCATTAAGATAACCAGAAGTAATTGTAGAAACTGTGGAGGCTGGTTACCTTAACTAACATTTTAAGGGGATTACTGGGGCGACGTGCACGTGCAAACGCTGGGCGTACCAGGTGTGCCATGCCTTCATCTTTTGGTATCTGATTATTGGCGTAGAGAGAGAGAGAACGTTTTATTAAAAATTAGGTGCATCTTCCCAAAGGGTACCCCGATAGGATGCGAAGCAGCAGCGTTGCGCACGGGTGGCGTCACGGGTTCAACGGCGCTAACGCGGGTGCTGCGGTGAGCGCTGGAAGATTCGTTTGAAGCGATGGCTGACGTAGGTCTTGCCGTTGCGCGTCAGGCGGCAGCTGCGGGCGCTCCGGCGAGCGCGCGGCAGGCGAGGGAGAGAGTGACGTCAGCGCGCACTGCGAGGGGAGCGTGACGTCAACGCGCAGCTGCGGCGTGACCTACTTGGCACCGCTCCAACACCTGCGGCGAGGGGAGCGCGTTGCGGCGCGTTCGTACGCACGGAGGGAGGGACAGCGTTACACAGCCTAGTCAAAGAGCTGCTTCGCACCTAAAATAAAAATATAGAAGCCAAGCATGTGGAAGGGAACCCTAGTCCGGGTTCCCTATGATGATCTCGGCGACCACCTGGGCCTGTTGAACCAAGGCCTGGCGGACCTCGGGAGGCCCGTCGCAGAGAGCATCGTCCCACAGCTCCTTGGTGCGGAAGGGGCGCAGGATATCACGAAGGGGAGGAAATAATTTTCTCTTGCCCGGGCTGTGGCAGCTCCCCAACGGTATTTCATGTCACGGTGGAGTGCGCCATTATTGGCGTAGACGCAGCTTAGAGTTTTCACATAGTGGAACACATAGTACTCCAAATCGTCAAACATTTTACGGCGAAGTTGTATACCTCTACCCCGGAATGGTTTCGTCTCCGTGGTCTAAAAGCATAACGCCAGGCCCATAAACCACCAATAGCTTGCGCATGCGTGCTCTGCTAGCAGATGCGCGCACTCGTTGCGTTTTTCACCTCGGACGCTGAGGAAGGGCATTCGGAGCGGTGGACAGAGGAGCCGACGAACGCGTTCGCTTAAGGCTCGTACACAACTGCAACGCCACAACTTATTTTAGGTGCGAAGCATTTAGAGCCGAGCTCAATCCGGTGGTGGGGTGCGTCCTGACCACCTTTACTGCGCATGCGACTACTCTCTCTCCCACTCTCCTCCTTAACGCAGGTGTTCGGTCGCCTCTCCGTTCTCCAGCCTGTAAACCCACTGTCCTCTCCCTCCCACGTTTCATATAAGCGCGTGCGCTCGCTCGAGGAATTCTCGCTTGAATCGTGCGGTCGCTCCGTCGGTTCCCGGACGCTGCAGTTGTCTCGAAAGCCTCGATACCCTCGCCGCAGACTCGCGTTGTCTCTCTGTAGCGGAAGCGGTAGCTCGACGCCGACGCTTGGCTTCGACGGCCGAGTGAACGTAAACGGAAACAATTGGTGCACCCCCACTGCTGCTTCGCATCCCCTCATGGTTCCCTCCCTTTAGTGGGAGACGGTGTAATTTTTTTGACCTGTCTGTGGTTTAGGGGCCCTTTAACAACTGAAGACAAACGGCATATCTTTCTTTGTCATAAGGCACACAGCATAGAGCTCGGTATTCATTTCAATGAATAAAACCACAAAACAAGCATCAAAAGCGCGTGCTGGATGATGAGACGCCGGTGAACAATAGGAAAATTGTCCCACGCGTTCTCGGTGAATATTAGGTTACTGCTGCTCTGCACTTCACACGAGGGCTTCGAACGACGTCAAACGGCCCTTCGTTCTCCACGCGTGTGTTTTCCGCTTTCACACATAAAAGGGAACTCAGTCAATTCCATTTTAAAACTGCCATGGGTAGACCACAGGAAATTTAAAGACACAGGAAGAAGCAGCGGGCAATACTATGCTCGACGAACCATTCACGGTCTACCACAGCGACTACAGAGCGATTATCGAGCTTTAAAGTAATAATAAAACATACCCCCCCATCAGTATATGTGGTCTTGATACATCTTCTCTAGACACGACGTTCGCAGGTCGGGATGGCGGCCAATGTTTAGGCGCGAAGCACTTCAGGGGCCCTGCACGTCGCCCACCCATTGCATGTGGCGTGATCACGCTAACAGTAAATCACCCAATGCGGGCCATAACAAGGCCATAACAATGCTCAAACCCGGGTTAACATGAACGAACGACGTATAAAAAAAGTCACAGTTTTACCGCAAGGGTGAAGCAATGAATGCGATAGCAACAAATTCTAATGTTATTCCACAAGACACTGCTTCACTTCATACACAACACCGGCCTAACGGCGCACATCTAATACAGATATACACAACAAATATTATGCCCTAAGGGCAAGCCTATGTCGCAAATAAAAAAAAATAATGTTATTCGAACTGAGGCTGGCAGCTAACTCTTTTGGATCCGATCCCACGCAACTCTACAAAATGCTTGTTTAAGAGCATACGGCCGCCCCAGGGACACTGTTCGCCGCCCGCTGTCGGCTGCTGAGATTGCGAGATAACGCGTGCGCCAGCGACGACCGCGCTCGTAAAACCAAAGGTCGCAGTGGCTGCATGAGGGACCCCCCCCCCCCTCGCGTCTTTCCGCGCTTGTTAAAGACGCGCGGGGCGTTTTCTCTCTTCTTGAGCATTCCCCGGCTGGTCGAACAGGCGGGGGGGGGGGGGGGTAGATCTTATCGCATACGCCTTGGAGCAACGGAGATGGGCCGGCTCGTTTGATGTCCGCTTCAGCCGCGTTTGTCGCCCCCGCTCCCGAGCTGTTACCCGCGGGTAGAACGTACGAATGCGCCTGGGGATCTATCAATTTGGACTTTATACGCGAAATGACGGCGACGGCGCCGGCAAAAACCCGTCGAGACTGTCCATATAATTGCTATCGCAATAATAATATAATTGTGAGAAGTAGCCAAGAAGGGATCGCATTAGTTAATTTAAAGTCGCTAAAGCGCGCAAGAGACCACACCGCCTCGCCGAGCGAGCGAATGCCCCTCCTCCTGCGCCGCCTCAGAGTCGACGCTGCGCCGGCACGGCGCTGCGTCGCTACGTGATCACATCTGAACAGCCTGACGGAAATCGCCGCGGACGACGCGTGTCTCAACTGTAGGTAACAAGCAGGAACTCGATAAAGCGCTGCAAAAAGTAGCGCACATCAAGGAGGTTAAAAAACCTCCTTGTCGCACCCCGAGTTTGTAAATCTGCCTAAAAAAATTTCTACTGATGCCGGGGAAACCCTACATGCTTACCTGAAACATTGGCGTCATCGACGCTTTGGTAAACGGAGCAGCGGTACTCAACGAACGGGAATAGCTGGGTGCCCGTGCGACGCACTTCCTCGGATATCACAGTAGGGGAGCTGCCATACGTTTTTTTTTCTATAGTCATCCATGTCGCATGGCCCACTGAGTGCATAAAATTTCATCGGTGTCACAGAACAATAAAACTAGTTTGAAGTTAGCGCCCACGCTGTCGTCTTGCCCTCCCTTCTATCCATCCTTTTACCATGAGTTGCGCTAAACACTCAGAACGCCATGGGAGACACACTTGCCCAAACTGCTGCCCTTGCGACCACTCCTTCAATAAACTCATTCAGTGAATGTTCACTGGTTATCCTGATAGTTAATTGACCCTTATGTTAAGTAAACTTATGCGCCGTCATGATGTGCATCTCTTAACTTGAATCATTACCTCCGATTTCGTACCGGTTTTGTTTTAACAGCGAAGCTGTTTTTAGTCGAGGCTTCCCCGTCCGTTGGTGTAGCGCTTGTCATGGGATCTTGCGGTGTGCCGAGAGTGACACTCGGTAGGAGAGCAAGGGCTGTGTCGCGCCAAGATGGACGAGAGAGAGGCTCGGTGGAAAGGGTGAACCAATGAGAGGTGAGATAAGAGGGGAAGTGCCGATGGCTCGGTGGAAAGGGTGAACCAATGAGAGGTGCGCTAAGAGCGGGAGTGTCGAGGCTCGGTGGAAAGGGTGAACCAATGAGGGGTGCGCTAAGAGGGGGCAGTGACGAGACTCGGTGGAAAGGGTGAACCAATTAGAGGCGCTCAAATATGGGTGAGGGTGAGAGTGACGAAGGGGGGGCATCAGCTTCGCCGTTTCGACAGTGTTCGCGAAGTGTAGCTGGGCGCCCTTTCTTTTTTTTTAAACGCGTTTTCTGAATATTCGTGAAAGCGGAAGTAAGGGCTAGACCTGGAAGTGCTTGAAAGAGTAACAAGGGTGTGTATCGTTGCTCGTGCAACTAAAAAACGAATGACGAGGCATTTTAACTTCAGAAAGTTTTGTATCCTGGAAAGCTAAAGGCCAATCAAGAAACTATGAAGGCGGTATTCGGACTCTTGAAAATGGTCTTTCAAAGCAGAAGGAAAACGTAGAGACCAATTAGTTACTATTGCTTGTCACTGATTTGGTAGTCTGGCGTTGGGTTGTCTTGACACTGTCTTCGAACGGAACACGGCATAACGCGGTGTTTATTACCTACTTCCCTCGGTGTTCATTACCTAACGCGGTGTTCATTACCAACGGAACACGGCCGTTGCGCTCTACAGGCGCAGCTACTCATCAAGAGCAAGACAAGGGCGTAGTACTTAATGTGAGAAACCTTTGACCTTAAAAACAATAGACGAAAAATTAATAGATTCAGATTAGGAAGATTCTTGCCACCGCAGCCTGCTTCTCTAATTTTGAATGCACAAGCATTTCTTTTTCTTCCCGTATTTTTTTTTAATTCTTTTTTGGTGCGAGATGTTCTCCTGGGGCCGCCCGCCAACGAGGATCAAATGTCCGGCATCAGGGCTGGCTGAATTGTTTTTCCTTACCTACAATTCTAGCATAAGACGTTTTTGTGAAGACGGATCCTGGTTTCTAGATTATATGTGGTCTGCGAACTTATGATGCCGAAATGTACGCAGGGAGTTTTCCACTGCCTGCCACCCTTACGATGGGTTGCAATTACGAGACAGTGTGCTCTTTATTTCGCTCTTCATGGGTAGCTTAACCTCCAAAGCGTACCGGTCATGACTTGAATGTTAAAGTGTATAATTAACACTGTGTTTTTCCGTGTTTCGTCACATGCCGGAACATAAATTTCCACTATTAATTACTTATTTTTTTCTTTGCAGGTGTCCCCATACTATGCATCGACAGCCCATCGCTCCACGGCCTGGGCATGTCCTTCTGAGGGGCATTGAGAATGCTTCCTTCAACTAAAGAGTCGAATACCAAAAAAAAAAAGTAAGAACCATCCTTGGGCCACTGAGTTCGTTTGGTGGGTAGATGTACTTGCTCAGCTCTAGCACCATTTGAATTCAGTTCATCCAAGGAGTCTGAATCGACGTGGTAACATCGACTGATTAAGGAAACAGCACAGTGACACCGTCGTGGTAAGTATTTCCTTTTTCGTTTTTTTTTAACTACTCTCGCCAATTTCCAATTTGCACCTACTCTTACCATCTCCTTAAATCCATTCAGGCGAGGGTCTGCAAAGAATTATGACTTTGCCTCGCCAATAGCTCGAAACGATCAGACCGAAGGAGACACACGTGATGTGATGATAGTAACAACAATAATTGTTGCAGCTTTACGTCCCAAAATCACAGCATGTTTATGAGAGACGCCGTAGTGGATGGCTCCAGAAATTTCGACCACCTGGGAGTTCCTTAACATGCTCCTAAATCTAATTACATGGGCTTCTGGCATTTCGCCTCCATCAAAATACGGCCGCCGTGGCTGGGATTGAATACCGAGGCCTTGAGGTCAGCAGTCAAGCGCCATAACCACTAAAGAAACTTCCGTGGTGGGCGCACGTGATGCAATGAAATCGAGGCATTCGTCGCGCCTTTTAAATGCGAATGCATTTCCTTAGTCGGGAGGGCTATGCGAGGCGTCCGGCGTTGCCCGCGGCGGCGTCCGCGCGCCGGCAGGTGTTATCTCTCCGCTCTCACTCCCTCCCCCCATAGCAACAGCTGCGGGCGCGCGCGCTTATCCTCGCCCCTAGCAACCGGAGCATGTGGTGCGAGAGTGTAGGAGGAGAGGGTAGGTGCAGTGCTTCGCCGCTCCTTCTCTCGCCGTTCGCTCTCTGTCCTCCCTGCGCCCCACTCTCCCGTCCGCTCGCGCCTCACTCTCGACCGTTCGCTGGCTGGGCGCCTCTCAAGGCGATGGCAGAAGTCGGTGAAGGCGAAATCTCTCGGCGCAAGAAATGCATTCGCATTTCTTCACGATTCCATTCGGGGAGGTGGGGGCATTTTTTTTATTTACTCGAGGCATTGTGTGCAAATTGAGTAAGCTTATTAAAGAGACACAAGAAATCTGTCACTGCACGCGTGACGCTCTTTACGTTACATTTAAATTGTAAATTTTAATGTAATGTAATTTCCACGTGTCGATTTCAATGAAGACATGACATGGATGACCACATAAGCCACCTAATTAGTTAGCTATCCAAAACAATGGGGTGTGATACGCCGCGTCTCTTTTGAATGCCCTATTTAGCATCAATATGCTTCTGTATAATGCTCTTTTCGTACCAATTACTTAATTATGGATTGCTTGCTTGGGGTGCTACCACAAAATAAAACACTAACAAGCTCGCAGTATTACAAAAACGTGTCGGTTCGAATAGTATGCAAGGCTTCATACCTCTCACACACCAGTGACCTTACCTTTTTATAAGACACAACATTGTCCCGGTAAATTTTATCTTTAACTATAATCTATGTCGCCAGAATAAATCTGGTTTAATTAAAAAAAAACAGCTCTCTACAAACTAGCAGGATTACAGGCCACCTTAATAAAGTACAATATACGCAAACCAGAAGAATGACAAATTAAGAACTGTCGCACCAACTACGTTAAACACATGCTTCGGTGCACACTACTAACATTGCTAATAGAATTAGTAAATAACAGCTTTTTAACATTACACAAACCTCCATTTAAAGAACTACGGAGACTGTTTACCACAATATCCTTGCCATAAACTTGCCTTCAAATCATCGTCGTCTATTTGTTTTCGTTTTCGTTTTTTTTTGTCAAAGAAAAAGTTTTGAAAGTTTCTTTACGTTGTCTGTGCAAGCACGCTTCTTTTTTGCATGCACATGCACGTGCTGAATATTGTGTGTGCATTTTCTTTTTCTGTTTGTAACCACCGTTTACGCTGACATACGTGCAGGGTGGCCAGGACACCCTCAAGCTGATTGATCAGCAGCTTTCCTCCCCTGGTCTCCCGCAACATTATTGTTGCAAATAAATCAATAAATGAAAGGAAATGAAATCCTATAGAAAATCGTTTCGTACATATCTCCAGCCTTTCGTACGGGAGCTTTGCCAGCATATTGTGTACGCATTGCAGAGAAAACATGATGCGAGGACTTTGGTGACACCAAGGCGCAAATATGGCACCACTGGCTGGATTTGTGTAGCGTGACGGCTCTGTGATCAAGTTTAGGCGTCGGCGTCTGCAGCATGTCGTCCAAATCATGATCACCGTTCCCGAAAACGATGTCTCTTGCACGACAGTAAGCAGCCAACAAGTCCAATATTCCAAGCCCTGTCTTGGTTTCCAGAAAAATTAAACAACTCCGCATTAAAATATAACATATGGCGCAGAAACTTTCCATGGCTGTGTCCCCAGCCATATTTAGACCAGTATAACTTTCAAAGAAGCTGTCCTTTTGTTTGCGCAAATATTAATGACTCCGTTCCCATAACTTAGTGCCTTCTAATGAGGCAATCGACAAGTTCGCTGTTTCCGCGTGCTCTGTTTTCTACTTTGATTACGAAACAATGTGAACCTTATTTTCTGTAATGTATGTGACAGTTATTGGCGTCTGCAGAATGAAAATATCGGCTGCTGTGTCGAAGTATTCCCACATTCTGCTCAAGCGAAGTACACGATAAACTAAGGTAAGAACTACGAGCATTAAGCCATAGCTATGTCTCCTGCCTCCTTAGATTGTTGAGACATCGCGCCATGTTAAAAAAAATTAAGGCAGCTTCGCCCTAATATAGTGCCAATCTTGAAGGAAGTGCGTAGCTGGGCAACCTTGTTTGTTTCTCTTTGGTTTTCTCTTTCTTTCTTGTTCTTTCTTTCCAGTTTTTTTTTCTGTGTTCTTTCCCTTTATTTGAAGTTATTTCTGTTTTTCTTCCTATTTTTTTCCCTTTATTTCTCTCTCTTTTTATTTCTCGCTTGCTTCCTTTTTTTAATTTTTATACGGGGTTTGTGTTGCCGTGTTTCCCTAGCCATAATAGTAATGTCCGCACTTTATATTATCATGAGGGCTCCATGAGGCTTGCCTCAAAGTGCATCAACAATGGCGACTATAGCCATCGCAAAGGACCACCTCATCAAGACCCACATTGAGGTGGAAGTACTGAGGACTCATATACGACATCTTGCTCGAACTCCCCTCCATCACCTAGCCTCTCTAACAGGGGACCGTCCGCGGACGTCTTACTGCCAAACAGTGATCGCGCATGGTGAATCGATACCAACTTCCTTCACTCCTGCCGCCAGACCCCAGACTCCTCCATGGTGCCTCACTCAACCAAATATCATCATTACGATACCTGGCGTCCAGAAAAAAACGGAGTTGTCGTCACCGGCACTTAAGCAGCTTGCTTTATTTCTCTTGTTTGAAAAATACCAAGACTCCATACATATCTACACTGACGGATCCGCCCTGCCAAACAGCTCAACCGGAGCAGTCGTGATTCCGAGGTTGGATACGACGATCAAATTCAAGACATCCCACGCAACATCATCGACGGCAGCAGAAGTGGCAGCCCTTCGTACCGCGTTACAATTCGTCACTGACCAACCGACACACAAGTGGAACATTTTCTGTGACTCAAAGGCGGCACTGCAGTCTCTACTGTCAACCTTACGCCGCGGACCGCATGAGCAGCTGATATTAGAGACAGCGGAGCTTATACACCACCTGACTGAGAAAGGACATCAAATCGCTTTTCAGTGGTTACCCAGCCACTGCGGAATCATCGGCAATGAACGGGCCGATCAAGCTGCCCGCTCAGCCCACGGAGAAGACCGTGAGGTACTACTACCGCTTTCTAGGAACGACGCTGCACGGAACCTCCGCTTGTTTGCTCGTCTACGTACCACGTCACAGTGGAACGAGCCGCACTTCAAACATGCCCGACTGCACTCATTTGACCCTACGTTATGTCTTCAAGTCCCATCGGGGCTTCGCCGAGAAGACGCGACCCTTCTGTGTAGGCTATGGTTGGGCGTTGCGTTTACCAACGCATATGCTTTCCGCATTGGGATGGCCGACACCGCAGCCTGTGACTACTGTGGCAGTGAGGAGACTATTGGACATATCTTTTGCGATTGCCTACAGTATAGGGCACAGCGACTATGCCTTTGCAACGCGCTCAACAAGTTAGACGACCGACCTTTGTCGGAAGAAAGGATTTTAAGCCATCGACAGGATGCGACGTCACAGAAGAAGGCCCTGAAAGCGCTGCTGCGATTTTTGCGATCGACCGGCCTTTCTGAACGACTTCAGCCAGAACGCCCTTCCTGTGCGCGTCGCTTTCTATCCTGCGTGTGCGTGTGCGTGTTTTTTTTTTTTTTTTTCTTTAATTTTTTTTTCTTCTCTCTCACTCTCTACACCCTCTTTCTTGCCCCAATTTCCCCTCCCCAGTGCTGGGTAGCAAACCGGATGCTAGTATCTGGTTAACCTCCCGGCCTTCCTCTTCATCTCTCTCTCTCTCTTATATTATCATCAATGCGCTCGAAGAACAAGAGGAAGAAGACTTCTGTTTGGCGCGAGCGCGCGCTCAAGGAGGAGGAGGAGGAAAAGAAAGGAGGAAAGACAGGGAGGTTAGCCAGTTCTCAGACCGGCTGGCTACCCTGTACTGGGGAAAGGCGTAAGGGGAATAAAAGATGATAGATGAGAGATGTCAAAAGCAAAAGTAAAGAAAAGAAAATGGTGAACAATGATACGGTAAACGGCACTGCTTACAGTCATGTCTCTGAGACTAGTCGTCCGTAAGAAACGCAACAGCGCTCTCAAAGCTTTCCGGACCGAGGACGGTTTCGGCCAGTGTCCTAAGACCTTTTCCTCGGAGAATGGGCGATTGTCAAGTCTATCGAACACTTTTGACAGTTCTTTTCTTGGTGCACTGAAGCGAGGGCACTCGCAGAGAAGATGGGCGATTGTTTTCTAGCAGCTACAGTTATCACATGTCGGGCTACTGGCCATTCCGATTCGAAATTCGTAAGCATTCGTGAAGGCCACCCCGAGCCACAGGCGGCACAGAAGCGTCTCCTCGGCTCTAGTTATTCCCGATGGAAGACGTACGGAGCTGTAGATTCGGGTCCAAGTTGTGAAGACCGGGCGTTGGAAAATTCCGTCGAGTTCCACTGTGCGAGTGTCAGTTCATGTGCAAGGGAACGAAGCCTTTGTAGCAGCGTCCGTTCTCGATAACGGTATAGCTGCGCGCTCAATATGCTACACCTGGCTATGCTATATGCGGTTTTTGCCTGCGTTACGCCAAGCGACGACGACAGCATACGACAGCCTGGCCCCCTAAAGTAGGCTACTCCGCACCTAATAAAGATTGAGCATGTAGCCTTTGTTTCGGGACTTCAGAAAGCGGTAAGCAAGAGAGCGAACGGCAACGAATACGAGCTTCGCAGGCAAGCCTACACAATGACGTCACTGTAGTAGGGGCCTTCGCATTCTGACGGGGCTCCTAAGCTCGTCTTAGCAAGGGCGCACCTTAAAAAAATGTCGCTTTGCTTTTTTGAACAACGAAGCAAGAGACTTGATGACATGATCAAGAGACATGACTACAACGCGAAATCCGTTGGAGATTTGGCCATTTTTGATTTGGCAACGCGAACGTTCGGTGCGACGTTCATTTCACGAAGGCAACACCTGCGACGCGGGCTGTGCTCACAGTAAAGGTGTCGAGCCTGGTATGTTATAACGCAGCCTTCTTTCGCTTATAACGCAAAGCTTCTTTCGAAGCGCCATCTGCGTTCGTATATTCCATTCCTGTCCCGCTAAGGGGGGCGCGAGAGTCACTCAACGTTATCGTCAATCGAGGAGATTAAGTTAAGTGCGCGGTACGCTGGCGCCGAAGCAAGCACCTCAGCGAAAGGCAGGCTGTCGTCGCTGACGACGCTTTCAAAGTTTAAAGCGCCGTCTCGCTGTTGTTTCGCTCGCCTTTACACTTTAACGCTTCCCGGCTCTTCTAAATCGGAACCTCATAACCCCACGAGCTCATTGCGACCAGCAGCCTCCGCAGTCATTTCAGTGAAGTAACTTACTTTCCTCGAGCAGCGCATATAACCCAACCTCCCCCCACACATACACGCAACAGACGCACACAGCGTGCCATATCCTCCTCCAAGGTGTGCTTCACGAAGCCATCAGTGACCTAAGCAAGGAGCAGGAGGACTTTCGGCTAACGCCGTTTGCGTATGGAGTGCAAGACGAAATCTAAGCGGGGCAGGTCTTTTTGCGATTGTGGCACTTCGGCTGCGCGACGTAGACAATGGAAGCTAGCTGACGTGAAGAAACAAAGCAAGTTCACCAGTGCCTGGCACCAAGCCGAACCCTTCTCCCCCCCCCCTCTCTCTCTCTCTCTCCTTCCTTCTCTTACATACTCTCGTTCGGTCTCCATCGGCACGAGTTCTTGCGCGACGTGTGCCAAGCGCTGACGACCGTTCCATTGTCGGGGCGTCGGCGGCCGAACCGCTTAAACGGAATCGCGCCGGCCCACAACGAACAATAGAGTTGGTGCATATAGGAAGAGGTGATGTGAGGGGGGGGGGGAGGGGGGGGTTGGAACTGAACGCGGCTCGTCGCAAGCGGCTTAGGCAAACATCGCGCGGCTTTCTGTACTGCCCGACCACGCACCTCCGCTCAGCAGTCGTTATGAGCGCGCAATCCGCCTCGTTCCTTACTTTCCTTACTTCAACTTTTTTATCGCTATTATAGACTTCTCTCGCTACTCCGTTTGTTGTTTTGCTTCTTACCTGTTTCCTGCGGTGTTTTCGCATTCGTCGTCCCGTTGATTGCAGTGTGCCCGAGGCGTTCGCTGCAATACCGGAAACGACGGAGGACCGCCTCCTCCGTTCCGTCACCGCCGACGCCGCGGCTTTTTCGGAACGAGAGGACTTCGGTGTGTGGCAAAAAGGACTAGAGGATTGAGGAAGGTGCGCGAGCTTTCAATTCACCGCGCCGTAAGTGCTTTAGGCTTCTCTCTTTGTTTATCCTCGCTTTTTTCCTGCGACAATCTCCGGGCACGCGCGCTATGAAAATCGCTTTACATTCGAACCCGGCCGAAGCGAAGTTTCTTGTCGCGCGGAAAGTGCGCATCTTTTGTTCTTGCTTTTTTTTTCCTCGCTCGTATTTCAGGTTAAGTGCTTACGCAAACAGTGCTTACGGGGTAGCGCTAAACTAAAGAACGAAGGGAACGCATATACTAGCGCTTTTAGTACTTTTTAGCGAAAGTGTCAAGAGTGCGTGCACGATGCGGCGTTTTCGGAACCGTCGCATAGCCTGCCGTGCGAACGAGATCAACCTGCGGACAAAATGATGCAAAAAAAAGATGGGCGTAAAATACGCCGGCATTTTTCGGAATGCTGATTGTCGGAGACAAGTTCTTTGGTGCACGAGTAGTGAAATACTGGGGAGTAAACGCATAGCTGAGCCATTGTGCGCAATAAAGTTCTTTACTGAAATAACAGTGAAATTCTGAAAGTAAACGCATAGCTGAGCCATTGTGCGCAATAAAGTTCTTTACTGAAAGAACAGTGAAATTCTGAAAGTAAACGCATAGCTGAGCCATTGTGCGCAATAAAGTTCTTTACTGAAAGAACAGTGAAATTCTGAAAGTAAACGCATAGCTGAGCCATTGTGCGCAATAAAGTTCTTTACTGAAAGAACAGTGAAATTCTGAAAGTAAACGCATAGCTGAGCCATTGTGCGCAATAAAGTTCTTTACTGAAAGAACAGTGAAATTCTGAAAGTAAACGCATAGCTGAGCCATTGTGCGCAATAAAGTTCTTTACTGAAAGAACAGTGAAATTCTGAAAGTAAACGCATAGCTGAGCCATTGTGCGCAATAAAGTTCTTTACTGAAAGAACAGTGAAATTCTGAAAGTAAACGCATAGCTGAGCCATTGTGCGCAATAAAGTTCTTTACTGAAAGAACAGTGAAATTCTGAAAGTAAACGCATAGCTGAGCCATTGTGCGCAATAAAGTTCTTTACTGAAAGAACAGTGAAATTCTGAAAGTAAACGCATAGCTGAGCCATTGTGCGCAATAAAGTTCTTTACTGAAAGAACAGTGAAATTCTGAAAGTAAACGCATAGCTGAGCCATTGTGCGCAATAAAGTTCTTTACTGAAAGAACAGTGAAATTCTGAAAGTAAACGCATAGCTGAGCCATTGTGCGCAATAAAGTTCTTTACTGAAAGAACAGTGAAATTCTGAAAGTAAACGCATAGCTGAGCCATTGTGCGCAATAAAGTTCTTTACTGAAAGAACAGTGAAATTCTGAAAGTAAACGCATAGCTGAGCCATTGTGCGCAATAAAGTTCTTTACTGAAAGAACAGTGAAATTCTGAAAGTAAACGCATAGCTGAGCCATTGTGCGCAATAAAGTTCTTTACTGAAAGAACAGTGAAATTCTGAAAGTAAACGCATAGCTGAGCCATTGTGCGCAATAAAGTTCTTTACTGAAAGAACAGTGAAATTCTGAAAGTAAACGCATAGCTGAGCCATTGTGCGCAATAAAGTTCTTTACTGAAAGAACAGTGAAATTCTGAAAGTAAACGCATAGCTGAGCCATTGTGCGCAATAAAGTTCTTTACTGAAAGAACAGTGAAATTCTGAAAGTAAACGCATAGCTGAGCCATTGTGCGCAATAAAGTTCTTTACTGAAAGAACAGTGAAATTCTGAAAGTAAACGCATAGCTGAGCCATTGTGCGCAATAAAGTTCTTTACTGAAAGAACAGTGAAATTCTGAAAGTAAACGCATAGCTGAGCCATTGTGCGCAATAAAGTTCTTTACTGAAAGAACAGTGAAATTCTGAAAGTAAACGCATAGCTGAGCCATTGTGCGCAATAAAGTTCTTTACTGAAAGAACAGTGAAATTCTGAAAGTAAACGCATAGCTGAGCCATTGTGCGCAATAAAGTTCTTTACTGAAAGAACAGTGAAATTCTGAAAGTAAACGCATAGCTGAGCCATTGTGCGCAATAAAGTTCTTTACTGAAAGAACAGTGAAATTCTGAAAGTAAACGCATAGCTGAGCCATTGTGCGCAATAAAGTTCTTTACTGAAAGAACAGTGAAATTCTGAAAGTAAACGCATAGCTGAGCCATTGTGCGCAATAAAGTTCTTTACTGAAAGAACAGTGAAATTCTGAAAGTAAACGCATAGCTGAGCCATTGTGCGCAATAAAGTTCTTTACTGAAAGAACAGTGAAATTCTGAAAGTAAACGCATAGCTGAGCCATTGTGCGCAATAAAGTTCTTTACTGAAAGAACAGTGAAATTCTGAAAGTAAACGCATAGCTGAGCCATTGTGCGCAATAAAGTTCTTTACTGAAAGAACAGTGAAATTCTGAAAGTAAACGCATAGCTGAGCCGATGTGCGTTGTAAGGACCTTTAGCGCAAGAACAGTGATATTCTGGGAGTCTTTGGGGGGAATAGCGACATGCTGCGAGCATATAGCTGAGCCTTTGCGCGTTATGGAGATAACTAAACAAGCGTCACACTTGGATTCGACGCATCGAGCAAAGGCCGGCTCACACGCGAAAGAAGCACTGAGCAGCGCATGCATCTATGTGTTCATATAGCTTATGCATCCTTCGTCTACTTTCACTTACACATAACCCAGTATCGTGAACACTTAAGAGCAGCAGCTTTTTACGCTTTTTTTAGGCAACACTGTAGTTGAGACTAATGAAGACGTGTGTCAAAGGAAGATTGAGGACGTTGAATTTGACGTAAAAAAAGAAAATGAAGAGAGCTTCCTCTATCGGGAAAATGGCAGCAAGCGAAACTTTGCGTGTGCATGACCTACTAATTCTATCACATTGCGAAATGCTCCCTCCCAACTTGTTCCGTCCTCCATGCCGGGAATGGGAGCTTCACGCACGTGCTTAGCAGCGCAGCACTTCCGTTGATAAAGGCAACAACGACGGTACTGCGTGAAACAATAAAAAGAAGCAATGAAACGCGGCAAAGTGAAACGACAAGCGACCTGGACTATAAGGTCAGATTTCCATATGACAAACAGGTTATCACCGACAAGCCCACGATAAATGGAGCGTCGTCCGCCTCGGTGGATCAGTGGCTAGGGGTGCTCGGCTGCTCACCCGAAGGTCGCGGGTTCGATCCCGGCCGCGGCGGTCGCATTTCGATGGAGGCGAAATGGTAGAGGCCCGTGTACTGTGCGATGTCAGTGCACGTTAAAGAACACCAGATGGTCAAAATTTCCGGAGTCCTCCACTACGGCGTCTCTCATAATCATATCGTGGTTTTGGGACGTTAAACCCCACATATTATTATTATAAATGGAGCGTCAGTTATAGAAAACGGCGCAACAAAAACAAATACGCATGCTCCCCAGCCATTCCTCTCCTGAGCGTCAGTTAAACGAGAACGTTGAACTCGCACGCCGCATAAATTCTACTTTATCCTATATACAGTAAAAGCTCGTTGATTCGACACCCGTTAAATGGATTGTATACAATGGTTTGTACAATGTAAATGGATTGTACAATGGCGACACCCGCTAAATGTATTGTACATATAAATTGTACAATGGCATCAAACTCTCGTTAATTCGAAGGTCGCAGGTTCGGTCCCTGCCGGTGGCAAGTTATCTTTTTGTCCACTTTTCTTTCTTCACATTTACATTACAATTACTTCTAATAACATCCCGTATACTTTCCTTGGCATCAGTGGCGTAAATCTATAAAGACCACAAGAGGGGACAGACATCTTCCAACGGCGGCCATTTTGTTTTTACAAATATGCTTTATTTTAATCATACAAAATTAAAATTATGCATTCACATATAATAATAATAATAATAATAACAATAATAATAATAATAATAATAATAATAAAATAGAGCGAGCAGGAGTGTCGGGGCCCGGTGACAAAAAATAGCACTGGGCATCCAAGCGGCATCGCATGGCGAAGTTAGTTTCCTAATACCAACTCGTGGGCAGGCGCTAGCATCTCTACAGCTGCATCATTCGGGTTAAAGTATGCTATAAAAAATGGTAGCACTTTTTGTGCTAACGCATAAAGGTATTTCCCATCGTGCGTACCGGCTAGAAGTACTTCCTTTCTGTTCATTGAAGGTGCTTCAGATTTTAGAGTTGGTTTCACGGATACTTTGTTGTCCTTGACTGTCAAGAAATTCAAATGTGACGTTTGGAAGATAAATCTCAAGGGGGGGACACTTGTAGGGGGTGTCCCCCCCCCCCAGCCTGAGCACAGGGGGGGGACAGGACCCCCCTGACCCCCCCCCCCATGATTTACGCCACTGCTTGGCATCATTGTCTGTTAGTTCTCATTAATATTGTGTTTAACAAAGCAGACGAGCCCTTGAGATTACACTTCTTTCCTTCTCGTTAATTCGGTCATACTTGGCCGAAACCCGGGTGGTTCGGACGATCTTCGAAGCGCGCCGAGCGCGATGCGCCGCAAATGTCCGACGCAAAGGAACGAACACAGCGTTCGGTGACAACCGAATGAAGGCGGCGCAGTCTGTACACCGCCATCGTCATCGTCGCGAACCGTACTATAACGACGGTAACGATAGTTCAGATTAGCTCGTTCCGGGCTAGTTAAGTGAAATAACTAGAAGAATAAGGATGGGATGGGGCTCATTCGGCAAGCATTATCAAATCATGAATGGTAGTCTACCACTATCCCTCAAGAGGAAGGTATATAACAGCCGCATCTCACCGGTACTTACCTACGGAGCAGAAACCTGGAGACTTACAAAGAGGGTTCAACTTAAACTGAGGACGACGCAGCGAGCGATGGAAAGGAAAATGATAGGTGTAACCTTAAGAGACAGGAAGAGAGCAGAGTGGGTCAGGGAACAAACGGGGGTCAAGGATATCATAGTTGAAATCAAGAAGAAGAAATGGGTATGGGCCGGGCACGTAGCACGTCGGCAGGATAACCGCTGGTCATTAAGGGTAACTGACTGGATTCCAAGAGATGGCAAACGCGTGAGGGGGAGACAGAAAATTAGGCGGGTAGATGAGATTAAGAAGTTTGCAGGTATAACGTGGCAGCAGAAAGCACAGGACCGGGTTGATTGGCGAAACATGGGAGAGGCCTTTGCCCTGCAGTGGGCGTAGACAGGCTGATGATGATGATGATGATGATGATGATGATGATGGGTTAATTAAGACAGGGAGGTCTTGAACCGCGGCCACATTGCGAACAAAGTCGTAAGTAGCGAAAATTGCGGCTTTTGCACCGCTCTCATACAACGCGGGTACACGACTTACATATTCGTCAAGAAAATGGAAGTGTATTGACGTAATACACATTTGTTTATTCTTTTCTGGATACTTTCGAGACTGCGGACTCGGGATTATTTCGGACATCTTTTTTTCCTGCCCTGTAGAAATATAATAGGCAGCGTTTACTGCATTGCACACCCTGCGCGGTGCCTTTTGAGAGGTTTCTTTCTATTGGAGCAACATTATTGCTCGCTTTGCTGGAGCCCAGCTTGTCTTAATGTACGCGCGGCCTTTGCAAATAGCTTGTGGCTATTTAACTTAGTCTTTCGCGAAATGTGCTAAGTGTCTTTTCTTTTTATTTCCGCAACGTCGAATTCGATCGAATGAACACGAAGCTTGCAAAGCAGTGCTAGAATTCCTTCGCGGTCACAATGCTCTCCTCTTTAGCACTTTTGTGTGTGTGTGTGTTTTTTTTTTTAATTTTTATTGCGCGCGTGATATGCATCAGTGCCTTCTTCTGCTGAAATGGGCGGGCGGGGTATCGCTGATTTTCTGTTTAAATAGCGGTACACAAATCAGGAAGGTAGGCTGCGCTAGAACCGGCTATTCTATCACAAATTTGAGAATTTGTAATTGACCATTTTTCAATAAGTTTACCGAACACGTACCGCAAGCAAACGTACTAATTCTGCAAAAATTAAAGCTAAACGAAAATTTGGCAGATCCCACGCGCTGTGCAAATCGGTTTCATGCGAAGCAGTCAGCGAGTAACTGTCCATTCTGCTTTTCTTTTTTTCTTTATTTTGGCTTTGAGCCAAGCGTTACGAGGAGGATCGACTTCCTTTTATAAGTGTAGTAGTGTGTCCACATCATGGTCTTACGTGGAACGTAGACTACACTGGGGTTCAAAGGATAACTTATGCTCTGACACAACATCAGCACTCACGTTAGACCACATACGTCAGTATTATCGAAGCGAAGAGCACTCTACGGTGCGGTGATGTGAACATCGTATGTAACTTTCGTTTGCCGTATTCCTCCGAGGTAGAGCAACATATGAACATAGCTTGCTGAATCAAGCAATACAAATGTAATGTTAATTAGACTGCTAAAAAATTACACCATCTCCCGCTAAAGGGAACCATGTGTAGATGTGAAGCAGCGGGCGCTAACGCTTACACTGGCCGTGGCGTTGACGCTGGCGCATCGCAGCGTTGCGCAGGAGAGAAAACTGAGGAGGCGCAAAGCACGCAGTGATGGAGCGGTGTTTCCTACTGGAACATGCCAATCGCTGCTAATGGGCAATGAGAGACAGACGATTCCGACTGTACACAGAGACCCGCAGTGCGCTTTTAGTTAACGCGCACGCTGCGAATTTTTATTGTTCAACAACGCACAGGAGAAATCTCCCACCGGCACCACCTTGGAGGTCAAGATCCATTGCCATATATACGCGATGGACAGTGAACGGTTGTGCAGCGAGCAGTCGGTTTTTTCAACCAAGAAACTCGCTAGCAGACGCTGCCTGCGTCGGCGTCACGAGGTGAGAGAGGGGGGAGCGTAGGAGAGGAGAGAGAGGGGGGGGACGCGCATGCGCAGTGGGGTGTGGACGCTGTGGGCAGGGATGCCTAGAGGAGAGAGGGGGGGAGCGTAGGAGAGGTGAGAGAGGGGTGACGCGCATGCGCAGTGGGAGCCCAGGCAGGGATACCTAGAGGAGAGGTGGGGAGCATAGGAGGGGAGAGAGGAGGGGAGGCGATGCGCAGTGAGGGTGTGGTTGCCGCGCGGTGGGATGCCTAGAGGAGAGAGAGGGGGGAGGAGAGTTTTTTTTTATTTTTATTTTTTTAAAGGGTTTGCGCATGCGCAGTAAGGGAGGCCACGCCGCACACCACCACCGGATTAAGCTTCGCCATAAGATGCTTCACATCTAAAAAAATGCCCCCCACCTCCCCGAAGGGAATCGTGAGGAAATGCGAATGCATTTCGCGCGCTTCACTCCATTTATATATGGTGGTTGTGGTTCGAAGAAGGAAAATGCGCCTAATTTCTGCAGCCCGGTCGGGAGCACGGCGCAGCGCCTGTTTTTTTTTTTCTTTTTTTTTCTTTTTTTTTATCGCGGTAGCTCCGCTGAGCCTCTGCGATGCGAGCGCCCTCACGTACAGAGCGCGCTCCTCCTCTCCACTTTGCTAGGGGCGAGGATAAGCGCGCGCCCGCAGCTTTTGCTATGGGAGAGAGAGTGAGAGCGGAGAGATAACACCTACCGGCGCGCGGACACCTCCTCAACCTATCCTCCTCCCCGCGGACAATGCCGGCCAACGCCGGACAACGCCGGATGCCTGACATAGCCCTCCCGACTAAGAAATGCATTCGCATTTAAAAAAGCGGAACCCACACTGGAACCACAAGTGGCGTCAACTCTACAGGACGCCCTCTATCATAGGAGTATACATATTCAATGCTTACTTGCTTTCTTATAAAAGTTAGATAGCCAGCACCTTTGCATATAGGGTCTTTTCTAAAGCAGTTTCAAGACATGGCGTGGCTCAGTAGTAGAATACCCTACTGCCACGCAGAACGCTTAGGTTCGATTCTTGCTTGGGATGCTGATTTTTATTCTTTGCATTCGTCGGGTGAACGCCGCGGATGTCGGTTTTTCTTAACGCGTTCGCGTTTGAATTACCACTGTCTGTTCTCGCCGTTCCTGGGTAGATATAAGCTGTCAATCACCCTGCGGCGCACACCCGCATACTGCGGCCCGTGGTACACGAGCATGTACCACACGTATCTGGAGGAAAGGGTTTGAGGATGTTATGCGGAAAATTTTCACGTCATTCATGTCATGACGAGACAGTCATATTCTTCAGACCCTCTTACCCTGCGACACCACCTTTGGTATACACCATGTTAAGGAGGCGATCACTAGAGCACACAAACGCAGGCGGATAGATAGATAGATAGATAGATAGATAGATAGATAGATAGATAGATAGATAGATAGATAGATAGATAGATAGATAGATAGATAGATAGATAGATAGATAGATAGATAGATAGATAGATAGATAGATAGATAGATAGATAGATAGATAGATAGATAGATAGATAGATAGATAGATAGATAGATAGATAGATAGATAGATAGATAGATAGATAGATAGATAGATAGATAGATAGATAGATAGATAGATAGATAGATAGATAGATAGATAGATAGATAGATAGATAGATAGATAGATAGATAGATAGATAGATAGATAGAAACGCTAAAGGTGCTTTACCTTTGCTAAGAAATGCTTCGCATATAAAGAGGGTGAAGCTTACTGTTTCCAATGAAAACTTTCGCACTTGCTGTTTTGTGGTGCCGAAAATAACATGTTAGAAAAGGGTAACGACAATTGGACCTGCTAAGGTAAATAGCGTGCAAACAGCATACATTGAAGTCAGTGGGCGACGACTTAGTAGCAAATAAGAGAAAAACCGGAGAGTCCAAATAAAATTTATGCGACTTAAACGTGGACAGCAAAAAAAAAAAAATAGAATATGCCTTGAACTTACAATATGCAGAAATCAAAACACAACATAATTATGACACACCAATGAAGCTACCACAAGTGACGGTTAGTCAAGAAAGCTTTAGGACATAGCACACTACACGCATCACGCAGCGGAGCTCTCGGTACTTCACAGAGTGTGCCTAACTGCACTTTTATTCTCGCTCTAATGACAGTCATCAACGTCTGCGTCTGCGTCTCGCGCTGTCACAATATTCTCGAGCCAGACAAGTTAAGACAGCACAAAGCGTGGAAACATTCGTGGAATGAGCATTCACTGGCACGTGGCAGTTAAGACGAAGTAAATAATAAACAGCTGCAACAACCGTCGTCCCAACGACTCATGTCTGACGACGCTACACACAGATGCAAAAGGTGCAGTAAGAAAATGAGGATGGAACGCAGGGAGAAACTAAGCTGCAGAACAGGCATCGCTTCACTGTGCCTTTTGTCTTTCATTCGACCCTGAAAGGAAGTGTTTGCATAGCCGTGCTATTGCCTTGAAGTTTTGTTTTCCTTTCGCCGTCAGCTGTCTCCAAGTGCAATCAACGCATCGCCCGTCGTCACGTGCAGCCGGCAATTATTCAAACGTGCGGCGGCGCACGCGCCCGCAGGAGGGCGTGTCTCAAGAACCAACACGTCTGTCGCAGAGGTCAGACCCGTAAAAAAAAAAAACAAAAAAAAAACTTGAATTGTGGTTGTTTTTTTGTTTTATTTGGAGGTGAATACGTGGTGGGGTATAGACAGCGGTTGCGACAGCTATTCCAAGAACATTAACAAACAGCAAAGCAAGGAAAATAGTGAAACAGTCAGAAGCACTGCGCACAAGTACGATCGCCAGCGGACAGCCAGCTCCGCCTGGCGGACACTGATGAAAGAGAGAAGCTGCTGGCATGGCCTCCGAGATTAGCCGGCGGCGCGCCGTCTAATCTCGGAGGCCACGCTGCTGGCGTGTAGTGGGGTTGAATAAAGGGGAATGAAGTGCGTTGAATGAAATAAGAATAAAGTGGGAATGAAGTGGGTGAATGAAGTGGCAGGAGTGGCGGGAGCAGTAGTTGGCGTACAGTGGTGAGTTGTGTGAGTATAGTGAGTAAAAGGGGGGGGGGGGGGTGGAGGAGTGGCGCATACCCGTGGTGGCACCCAATTTCTATGGATGAATCCCACTACGATCTACGACGATCCTCCCGCATGAAAGCCCCCGACCAAGAACAGCTTCGCTGTTAAAAGCGTCTCTCCCCACGGAGTCTAGAACATGTTGGCTGTCAGTGATGGCTCTCCTTGTGTTGCATCATTAACCCCATAACTCCATCAGCGAACGAAATTTACCGGTACGTAAAATGCTTCGTCATGCTGCCCCAGAAGCGCTAATAACCATAAGGCAATTTCAAAAAGTGTTTTTTTTTAAGTTCTTTTTTTATCTCGGCGATACTGTTTGCAGAATATTGGGTCCAGAATCAAGATTATTCAAAGGTTGTCTAGGGACAGTTATGTCGTAGTGTATCATGGGCGCGAAAGGCAATAACACTCATGTGCCTACATTTAAAGGCATCGTAAAGTGTTCTAGGGTTGCCGCAATTAATCTGGACCCCCCCCCCAACCCTCTTTCACTATCATTAAGGAATACTTCATTTTGTTCTGGCTTATGAATGCATAAAATTTGATGATAATTTATGCTATCGTTAGAAGCCTTTGCGAGAACAGGTCCTGCGCTTTGTATTTATGAAATAAACATTTTTGACGTTATAATGACTGTGGAGAAAGACATGTGTTTAAGTGAACACAGTGCAGTACGACTGCAGAGAAACAGGGAAGATGACCCAGACGGTGCTTATCTGATTTTAGATACGCTTGTTAGAACTTAACCGGCTAATCATTTCGCCTAACATACTATTAGCAAATGCGGCCAAGATATACCAGATATCCCTTACGGTTGAAAAACATTTGTCGATTTCTTCTTTGGTCAGCGGATTAAATGACCTGGCGCGCGCGCGCTGTCAATTCGCCTCGTCCGAGTGATCGCCGGATTACGCCGAGTGGTAGATTCATTAATTAATTCATTCATTCATTCATTCATTCATTCATTCATTCATTCATTCATTCATTCATTCATTGATAAAGTCAAGCATTTGCGGAGCTTGAAGTAGCAAAGCAAAGCTGTCATTTTGACAAATGTCGTGATGTGTTCCGAAGGCGAACAGAGGTAGCTGGATTAATTTTGAGACCCTCTTATTCTTTAACGCGCTCCTACTCAAAGAACGCGTGGGCGTTTTCGCATATGCCTCCATCGAAATGTCGTTGCCAGTAATCGAACCCGTGACTTCACCCCAGCTGAAGAATGCCAGTGCCCGTATCTGGAGCGGGCTTCAAGCACTTCATCTCAGCAACTTGGCTGAAACACGTTGGCAGGCTATTTGGTTAGAATGCATGATAATCAGCAGAAGCATCTACTTTTGGCCCACTTGGGGCACCATGTTGGATTCGTTGAACGAAAGAAAACACCGTACAGGAAGGGACGTTCGTCCGCCACGGTGGATCAGTGGATACGGTGCTCGGCTGCTAACCCGAAGGCCGCGGGTTCGATTCCGGCATCAGCAGTCGCATATAGGTGGAGGCGATATGCTAGAGACCCATGGACTGTGCGACGTCAGTGCACGTTAAAGGACACCAGATGGTCGAAATTTCCGGAGCCCTCCACTACGGCGCCTCTCATGGTCAATCAGATATTAGGCAGTATTAGACTAGCGTATGCAAAGATAGCGGTCGTTGGGGTCGCCCACTATTTCCGTCTCTTAATGGGGGCCCGCAAGGGGATAGCGTACGACGCATGCGCACTGGCGACAGACGCTGACGCACAGCTTTGCGTACGCTATTCTAAATCTTCCTATTAATAATTATCAGGAAGAGACGTTGTGAGCAGAACAGACGCTCTGACAAGAAGCCCCGCTAAGTGAAGGTAGCTTTGCGCCCGTTTTCTTTCCACGTCCTCGTGAAGCAGCGCTCACTGAACCTATCATTCTTCTCAGCAGCTGCTTACAGGGAGATGCGTATAACGTCGCGCGCACGACACATGAAAGACGCGCTGGCATCATCGTATGTAGCCTTCCATGCCCGCTGTAGCGGCCGGGACCCGGTCCTGAACGAGGAGAGGGCGGGACACGGGCGAGATTCTTCGGGCCACTTAATCTTATCCCGCACGCTAGCGGCCGACGAGTCACAACGTGCGAGGAGGCCGAGGAAGGGTGCGGTGCACGCGGCGCCGACTCCTAGCAGCATCCGCCTCAGTTTCTGGCCGGCACGCCAGCCGTTCAGTCAGTGGTTGTGGTGCCTGCTTGTTGGGAGAAGTGGCTGCCGTCGACTTCGAGAAGGGTGAGTGGCTCTGCTCGGCGCGCCGTCCTTTATGTTCTCTCGATGTTTGCTTACGTCACCGTCTCGTACCCGTTATGCGGCCCAGTTCTGCCCCGTACAAGGTTAGGTCGGTGCGGGTTTTCTGTTCTTTTCGTTCGTGCACGTTTCGTAGCCGCGTGTTCGACGTGCGCGCGTCTCAAGCGGTTTCACGGTCAGCTTGTAGCCCGAAAGAAAAGGAGGAGGGAGAGCGTTCGCGTGCTCGCCGGTGCGCGTGCGTGTTGTTATTGCAACAGCGTACAAAACTGGGCGAGTTGGTTGAACTTCATGGTTTTTAAAAGCAGCGCAAAAAGACGGTACACAAGATGAAGGAGGACACAGGACAAGCGCTGAACTAGCAACTGTCGTCTTTATTAAAAGAAAGCGAATAAATACAAGCAGTTTTGCTGCGTGCGCACCCTCTAAGCTGCAGAAATTGTCACGTGTTTTCAAGTAGGCTGATTTCACAATCATGAAGATAGATAGATGGGGCGGAAATGCAAGTATCATGATTTTTCTTGATGTGGAAAGCTTCGATGATTTCACGTGATCTTTGATCCATGTGCCTGAAGATGACATGCGTACGATCGAACAAAGGTTTACAGCCACATGAGCGACCATGAGAAGACAAAGACGTCTTTTTGCTCTGCTTTTAAAAACCATGTGTTGTTATTGTGGTTCATTTCTTTACAGTGCCTCTAAATCAGAGGCGTAGGCAGATTTTTTTTCGCGGGGGGGGGGGGGGGGGGGGCACTTGTTGATCTGACGGAAGGGGCGGGTAGACAGATGTCGTCGAGTGTCATTTCGTGCTCTGTCTGCCATGGCAAAAAAAAAAAAAAAAGAAAATAGGGGGTGGGGTTGGCACGGGCTTGGTGTGCCACCCCCTGGCTACGCTGCTGCTGTAAATGTATAGATAGCTTGGACATGACGTCATGGGAGCAGCTTCTGAACGTACTGGCATTCAACGATGGCGGATTTGATGACAAACAAGTTTTCCGTTAGCCTGCTTCAATGTAACACCGATGTGGCAGGAACGCCTCTCCGCGGGAATAACGAAAGTAGCAGCGAGCGACTTTTTGTTAATGTGGACACCGCAAACGTCGCGTCCGCCCATGTTGGTGCTCCAGTACTGTGGTTTCAGTGATACACCGTGCAGAATGATCGTTGTTGTTCGCTCGAATTATGCAACATACAAAGCAGTGTAACACTGACAGGACGCGAAGCGTAGCCCTGACGGGTTGCTGCTGGCCCGGCCTGTTTCGTGTGATCTGCCCCTCCGTTCTTTCGGCGCTGTTTGCGCGCCCTACAATTGGGAATGGTGCGCTCGCTATATTGCGTGAAGGTGCAGCGCAACGTTTGATGGACTAGGCTTTGTTTGTTCTTCTGACTTGAAGTTCTTGGGAGCGTGCGATATCCCCATTCTCTCGGAGGCTCGAGATGTCTTTTTAGGTCTCGCAGTGTCTCTTTAGGTGAGCTGTATACTTCTTCAAACTCAAATAGTTGAAGCTTCGCTGGCATCACTGTTGGGACTGCAAGGTCGGAATTCGAAGCACTTCCTTTCAGCTGCAAAGCATGTCATCTATAGTGACTGCAAGGTCGGAGCCTGCCAGGTATAGCGGCTTGACGCCACAGTGTCACAAAGATGTCTCTTAGGTATAAAGATCTACGGCCGCTGTATATTGATGATTCGATCACCAGCGAATCGCAAGTGTGGCCGCAGCTCATTTACATTTTATGCTTCCTTCAAAGTTATTCCGTGGCAGACTACAGCTTGACTCTGGAAGTGGCGTAAGAAGCACTAACCATGCTGTCCCTAATCTAACCTTATGTAACGCACGCGCAGCATCGTAAATTACATTGACCCCTTAAACGAGTGCTCCTGCATCTCGTTCGAGTTCCGGCGCTGACTAACTGCAGGTTTAAATGCACATATATACCCTACAAAGTGGACGATTGGGATGACCGCCGCTGAATTGGTAGAGCATCGGGCGCGTAATGCGAAGGTTGCAGGTTCGGTCCCTGCGGGCGCCAAGTTACCTGTTCGTCCACTTTACTTTCTTCATATTTATGTTACAATTACGACAAATAACATTTCCCATTCTTTCCCTGGCATTATTGTTCCGTTAGTTCTCATTGACGTTCCGTCGTAAGGGAATTCAGTGACGTGCTCGTAAGTTGAACTTGCTTCAAATGGCTAATAGGTAAACAGAAGATGTCACGAAGCTCTATATGTCCACCATTACGTCTCTGCGCAACCTGTCATCATGTGTACAGTCGTCAGCAAGCTTAACACGAGCGCTCCACAGCGCGTCCTGAAACAGTTTGATTGACGCTATAGCGCCGCGAAGCCTTGTGTTCTGTTGCCGAGATGTTACTCATGCACGCCGACACGCTATCCAAGCACACCGAGGTATAATCTCGACAAAAGAGCCCAGCGCTTCACGGCTGGCATCAGTCAACATAGTCCAGGTCACGCGTCGGAGCGTTCGTTTTAACCTTGCTGACGGACCATGGTGCTGACGACAGTACATGACGACAGTACATGACATGGTATGACGACATACCATGTCATCACACAAATGAGTGAACGAAAGTTCTGTGCATTGCACTTTTCAGTAGCTTGCTGGAAATATTCCCGTGGGGATACGACGCAACACATTTGGTTATTGCTAGCACTGTTACAATTATTCTTTCGCCGTTATTACAACGTGGCACGCTTTATATATACACACGTGCTTATGCGACAAACATAAAAAGCGACGAAAACTCACTAGCATTAGGCGTGATGAAACCCCAGCTCACGGCTGAATGCTTTCTGATGTATATATACATCAAGAAACATCATAAACTCACAGCAAGCTTACCATCCTGGGCAAAAGTTGTATGTCTGGAAAAGGGAGCTCTGCGAACTTGCTCAAAGCGGCATTAATCTAACTTGGTCGATAGTATGCCGTCTACAGAATCCCGCTAAACTCTCAATAATAAGACTAATAATATCTAGAGTTAGAATAACAGACAGATGAGCTAGTTGGAACCCGCGTTTGTGGTGTCCTGACTTCCTTCTCGTGTCCGTGTTTGCACGCCCTGTCTTTGTAGAACGAGTATCTTAGGGTTTTGCGTCCCAAAACCATGATATGATTATGAGGGACGCCGTTGTGGAGGGCTCCGGAAATTTCGACCGTCCTGGTGCTCTTTAACGCGCACTGACATCGCACAGTACACGGGCCTCTAGCATTTCGCTTCCATCAAAACGCGACCGCCGAGGCCGAGATCGAACCCATATCTTTAAGATCAGCACCCGAGAACCCCTATAGACCCTTTCACTGTTTACAAACACAGGCCCTCGCCGGCATCCGGTTTCGTCCCACCGATGTGCCTTATAATAGCACCGGCGGGCAAGAAGAGCCTTAGCGAGTATTTTCTACACTTTCCATCCCTATTTAGCAAAATATTTTCTAATAAAGCTTCTTTTGAGCTACACAAAGATTATAACAGATTGCTTTGCACTTTATGCACCTTCCTTTTATCTAAAAAACTAAAGAAAGACCTTCCTTACCCTGAAACAACTTGAAAACGCGCTTTCGGTTTCGGTGTTAGGGGCTGATAAATCAGGTGACCGGAAGTTTCTTGGGGATACAACGCTTGCTGCTGTTATCGCAATCTTGAAACCGTCTATAAAAACGAGGCGTACCCGTTAAACTCTCCAAAATTCTACATTGGGCAAACGACTAGATGCCTAAATATACATTTCAAGGGGCATATGGTTACGAGCAAAAATCAAAGGACGGTCTTTTTGCCACTCGCTGCAGCGTGGGCGCATGTCAGCCACAGTTGGAAGAAGCGGATCTGATGGGCAAGAGTAAAGAAAAGATAGTCAAGGAGATAACTGAGGCCCGAATGACAGATGCCTTTCGGCACACGTTGCCTCGCTACGCCATCCTTTGTGTTATGCGGAAAAGAAGGCTGATTTGAAATATGCTTGTAGTCGGTGCCTCTGTGACACGCGCACTCACTCCTCTTCATACATTATATCAGTCTCCATTGCTTCAGATAAACATTTGTTGAAACTTAGCGCTCCTTTTGTCTTGCCTCAAGTGTCCCACATTCAAACCATGCTTATTTTTACAGACATTGTATCACGTACTATTTTGTTCAAACCTGTGTAATTTTCTTGCTCGAAATTTAAACCTTCTTTTTTTCATACATATGTCAGGTATAATTTTACTGCCACCAAGCGCACGCTCTTGATCTTTCTCTGTCTACTTTCTCGTCTCGTGGAGTGCGTAGCGCTATGGAATGATGTATCACCGAAGCTTTCAGAGGTTTCAACATCGTGCGTGAGAGTCTGAATCCTTAAAGGGGTACTGGCACAAAATTTCGCGGCCGACATGGCCTTTGGGATTGATTCCCGTGAACATGCGTATTATCATCTGCAAATATCAACCGCGAATATAGCCTGGAAGGTATTTTACATGAATTTTGAAGTTTGCGTGCACGCTCGAGCGCCATACGCCACAAAAGTGACCCCACGGTGACCCCCCCCTACTTCCCTCACCCCTCCACGCTGCAGTCAATACAACAGGATATGGTGACGTCATAGCCGCCATTTTTCTTTTGCTGCGTTTGCTACAGCAGACTACTTCTCGGCGGTTGCTCGCGAGTCCGTGGCCGCTGCACGCGTTGAAAGTGTTATGTTTGGCGACACTGCTGTCCCGTTTCTTGTTCTAAAGGACTTCTCGATGCGGACAGTGTGGAAGTGCGTCACAGTTCTGTGTGCAGACGTAGTCGGGCGTTGTACAAGATAGGTGGTGATAGTTGAACCCGGTGGCTTGTCGTTTTTGGAGCTCTCTCAAACCGAAACTGAGACTGGTCGGTAACGAGGAGCCTGTTATTATCTGTCACGTACTGCAGCAGATGATGTGCCGTGTTATGACTAACAGGTCCCCCAGCAACACATTGCAGCAAAAAGAAGAAAAAAAACGCGGGGCCACAATTCATGTGTCAGTATTCCTTTAAATGTCTCAGGACAGCTCAACAAATATAGGAAGGAAAACAGAAACGGGAAAGCGCACCTGACTTTCAACTGAAAGTCAGGGTTATGGTAGCCACATGGCTGTGCACTGCGAGGAATTCAAACCAAATCCTTTCTTCTGCAAGGCAAGTTTTTGAAGAAAAGCAAAAATGAACAAAGAAAGAGATTACAGAAGCTTTTTCTGTCAGCACAACATCACTTCACCAATCTGATAGTGTTTCCATTCCTGGGTCAAAAGTGTTGTGTATAATCACGGACGTGTTGTTGCGCATGCGCACGGTGCCTTCGCCTGTATAAAGCGGTCGGGTATTCTTCAAGAAGTTCTGTTGGAAGCCGGCACTCTCTTCTATCTGTTTTCCTTGGTATTTTTGTCGCGGTGTACTACCTACGTCACTTTAGTATGAACGAACTCGCCCGCATCGAGCTTTTCTTATTGAAACCTGCCACGCGAGCACATATGCGTGCTACAGAGCGGCTTGTCTCCGAATGCTTCCTTTTTGTCGGCAAAAAGATATACAGACATGATATGAAGTCACTAGTTTTCTTTGCCGGAAGGGAGCACAGCTACGTGCATGCACCCTCTCTTGGCACAGGCGCGTGTTTTCAACAGCTCTAGGCACCTCCCTCTCTGAAATCGCGAAAGCGACACTGGCGTTATCTGGTCGACTAATCCTGGCGCCATGCGTTTGCTGGGTCGTCGACCAACATCTGCCCGGGGGGGATGCATAGTTTCGGAATCGCAGCCAACCGACTATGAGAGTTCGGAGGATTGTACGTGTCACATGGGGACGTGCCAAGAAAGTTGTCGCATGACGGGGGAAGAGAGACGTCTGTTCGCCCTCGCTAACGAAGGCCGTGCAACTGGAGGAGGTCGCTTCGGATTCGAAGGGGGGCGTTGTTTACGGTAGCCCTCTGACAGGAAAGTGGGAGGTGTTTCCTGTTGCCGTGGGAACTCGCCCGGCCCCCTATGCCGCCGCTTGCGTCGCAGATGGTCCGCTGACGTAAGTGTGCGGAGAATTCGCTTCTTCTAGCTGTCGCATGCTTGGCTTGACTCGTAGTTTCTGCTTAAAGGCGTCTATTATAGAGGTTGTTCACGCTTTACGTTTCTTTGCAGTTTTGTGCCCACTGCCGAGTGATCTTGACAAGTCTGTCACTTCGGTCTCGGTGTGCCCTTGAACCCATCGCGACGATATGGCGGTGCCTTCCGGGAATCTGATCCTTGTGGTGAGTGCGAACCGGGGTGCTTGTTTTCCCTCCATTGCGTAAAGCAGTTTGCCGTCGCGCATCGGCACGGATCTGCGTAGCTGAGGCGACGTGCGACAAATGCTTCGCGAACACGTCGGCACGTGCGCTTGTAATGTAGCAACATGCGCAGTTGTCATCAATCTTAAGTGTTGTCCGAAATACAGTTTAGGTAAAGTGTGCTGGTAAGCTCGCGTTACTTCGCCTTAACCGTATTGCGAGTCGGCGTCGGCTTTTTGAACACAATGTTGGGCAAAGCAAAGCGAATGATTGGCGAATTAACCGAAACGTCTGTAGGAACATTGTCATTATATATTAAGGCTACTTAACAGTTCTTCGCTAGTCATAACGAATCAAAATGTTCCTTCATATCGATTACACGCGCTGATTTCTCGTTACAAACAAACAGTTTCGCTTAAACAGCGATACCGTTGTACCGTACGGGCGAACATTCTCGCAAATTTTCGAGTACTTTATTGATTCGCTCGTTCATCTTCTTATCTTTCGCACTTTTATACGTCATTGTGTACGCTTATTCACCCATGTCATAACAAAAAAAAAATTGTGGTGAAGGGGCATGTAGGAAAGGGTGTTTCAGCTCCACTAACGTGAAACCTAGGGAGGGGCAAAGCATGCAGTGTGCGCCCGGTGTTTGCCACAGCAAAATCTTTATTCTTTACTGCTTTACTCGCCAGCGGTCCACTAACGCACCATCACTTTTCAGGTATGTTTCAAGAAGTGGTGTTTCAAATAGATGATTTTACCATAGAGAGGCACGTTTCTGTTTCTGGTTTTAGATAAGAAACTTCATCGCCTTGGTAAATTCTGTCGGGGAATATTCACACCGCTTCTAAACCAAACCTAATGTTTTGGGCAGTAACGACGAACCTTCAACTCATAATATGCATAGTATCAACCGGTGGCGAATACTGGGATATACCCAATTTTTGTGGCGCATAACCATTTATAATGGACCGTGATGACGACATGAGAAGCCGAGACCCTATGATGCTTTGCCCCTAAAAGACTATCATAAACTCCGTGCTCGCAAGTCGTCATCCGTTCGTTTTCTTTCGGTGTTAATCTCTCTCCCAGTGCCTCTGTTACTTCTTCACGCGACTTTATTCAGCAATACGCAAGTCTTGTCGGGAGTACTGTATCAGCTGGATTTATTACAGCACGATAGTTCTCTTCAAGATTTAACAAGGATGGTAGTGCATCATAATGGAACGGCAGCGCAACCACACACGGACAGGGAAGAAGGCACACGAAACACAGCGCTGAACTCACAACTGAATATTTTATTTCAGAAGCCACATTTATAAAAGCAACCACCGCGTAATCTTACCGCATGCGCAAACTGAAGGAACGCACAAATCATTGCGCATCAAGCAAAAAACCAAGCGATTACAAAAAAAAGAACATCAAAGGTACATGTACTGGTTTAAAAATTCATATTCACAATCAAACAACGTGCGCATAGCGCAAATCCGTTGCTGCTGGATGGCTTATTCCTGTAATCACTAACTTTTCTGTGCAGGTGCTCTTCTTGTTAACTTGTGGATTTGCTGCTGGACAGCAGGTGAGTTCTGCCTTCGACACATTGAGAATATAGACCGTACAAAAACCAATGTCAGCGTTGCATGCTGTGGCTGCAATACTGTGTTTTGTGTTTTCGCATTTCCGTGGACGCTTGCGTCCACTTGTATTGCTTTTAATGTGATACACTAGACAGACACTATTGGGAGATTTGCTCAGGAGCTCTTTATTTGTTCGCAAGTTTTAGGATTCCCTCTGACTCTTTTTTTAAAGTTGTTGACTTTTACTTCATTTTTGACGTAATGGCCACATCAAAGCTGAATTAGTGGCACTGCTTTATTAACACTGGCATCTCATTAACCAGAGTTAATTCTGGAAACAGATTGTACAACAGTTGCCTTGTAACTAGTTTGTTTTTGTCGCAAACAGACACACATTCTTTGATGCTATGTAAAATTATCGACTGAGTGATGTCATGAATCCAAGGCGTGTTTACGCATTGGGAATCTTTAGTGAAATGGCAGGCTGAACGCTATGGTGTTAACGGCGATGCGCCCAACTGTGATCACTTTCATGCTGCGCAAGGTGTAATATCAAAAGGTATTGTCGCCCAAATCTTTAAATAGCGTGTGCGAGTGGCACTTTTTCCGGTGCATCTTCGCCGTACGACTGAATTAAGTTCCAAAAAGGACGAGGGCAAATGCATGTCCAAAAAAGCCCATGCAAACAAAAGAATTTTTTCTTGCTACTTTGTTTCATCATATGATGCTGACACCCAAAAAATTCGCGCTGTTCACGCTAGTTAAAGATTTGGCCGGCTGTACATATGTTTAGCCATAACAAAAGCAATAATTTCAGCCTCTTGATTTTTTTTTATCTTTATGTGCTGCCTCTCACAAGTTAAAACGAAATGAGAATGTTAAATTAGGCGAATGTACTACGCAGTAAGCCTACGCTCTTATGTCGTAAAGAAAGCGATGCGTCGTGCTTCTCGCAAATTAATGGTGAGGACAGAGCTGGGGCGCAGGTAGATGCGACTCATGTATAGTTACATCAAAAGGATTATCTTTATATTTCTCAGTGGCACATATCGGTTTTCACACAACCAGCCGAGAAAGGGCGCACAAGTTGGGACACATAAGTAATGCCTAAATTTTTAGAAAAGAAGTAAATAAAATAGTTTCCGTCTTTGTATGCACTATTTTGTCAAGAAATCAGTGAGCCTGAGAGATGCCTGTGAAACGACGCTCAGGTCTCTGTTTTAAAGGAAATGTTACATCTAGCCAAAATAAACGATCATAGGAAACGGTGAGTAAGACAGGAAGACCGTTTCCTCGGATTGCTTATTTTGGCTAGATATACATTTCCTTAATGCAATGTACCAACTAGAACAACAACGTGTAGGTCTGTGTTTATTTTTCTGTTACGCAGAGTTGAGTTGTGTTTCGTAACACCAGTTAGTCGGTTCGTCACTCAGCGGTCACTTAGATTGCTGGCTGGTACTTGCGTTAGGCGTGCTTGTAACCTGTGAATAACGTATACCAGAAAATATATCTGCCCGAATACCACCTTCGAATCCAGCAGCAGCCGAGTGTTAATAAGTCCCGCAATGCCTGAGACGATCGCTGAAATGAAGGCTTTCAATTAAAATGGAGCAAATGCACAAAATTTTGATAACTCATATGCGTTTGCGGAATTAAGATATTCTCACAGGCTCATCGGGAGTGATATCTCTTTGATGCGCATCTAGCTTTCTGACCAGCAAACTACTGCAATTACATTCTCAGTAGCCACTTGAGCGTGGTGAAGCATGAAATCATTTTGGATAACTCTGTTCCCCATTGACAACTGTGACACCAAAAATCAATCAATGAATAATTTTTGTATAGTATTTTAAGTAAAATGACCGGATATTTTGGCGCCAAAAATCAATCCATTTTTATTTTTTATTATATGCACCATGGCCGATGATTATCATGCAGGTACGACCCTGGAGCCCTTTCGAATGTCTTGGCAAGGGTCCTTTTTTTTTTTTAATAGAAGTGATTGGTATTGCACTTAAAGGCAAAGAGATACAAGGACATCCAAATAAAGGCAACTATATACAGTTGTTACTAAGGTTTCTTTTACAAATGCTTGAAAAATCAAAACCAAACGAGAGACAGTTCTCAGAATCTGAAGCTATCATAAGCAAAAACCACAGAATATTATCAATTTCCCTTAATATGTCGTCTTTCTTTCTTTTTCGTTTTCTTCTTTTGAGTTGTGTGGTTGCGTTGTGACGCGCGCTTACTTTTTCTTTCACGTTCAGGGTGGCCGGAACGCAGCTGCTCCGTTCGCCGTCGGCGGTGAGTCATGGTTTCGGCGCAAGTCAAATTCATATATATATACAGGGTGTTTTTTTTTAAAGCCCAAGTTTCACGACTGGGCAACTCGCGCTGCGTAAAGATCGTCTTCAAAGGCGACACATTGCCATCCCACGTGAAGGTGGGACACTTTCGTCACGTGGTACGTCCATTTACGCCAAGACCACTCCAGTGCCGTAAATGTCAAAAAAATGGGTCATGTGAGCGGAGTTTGCCGGAACGTGGCGATTTGTCCCCGCTGTGCAGAGCCACACAACGCGGAATCCTGCCGAGCAACCACCCTGAAATGTACAAACTGCCAAGGATCGCACGAAGCGTCATCAAGAGACTGTCCCACTTTGTTAAGAAAGAATGGAGTGTCTTGAAACAGATGGTACGGGACGGCTCAACGCACAAAGAGGCTGCTGACATTGTAAGAAATAGACAACGGCGCTCGCGTCGGCGACGAAGGTCTAGGGCTACTGCTGCTCAATCTGTACGGACACCGCGATCTCCTACTCCGACAGACCGACAGACTTATCTTAAGCGACAGCCACCACCACTGCCGCCACGACCACCGCCCAACGCATCACAATCGGAGAGACGAAAAGATGCAGAGGCTTTGAACGTGGCGGCGGATGTCGCGTGGCCTTCACTACCGCCTCTGAGCACTCATAAAGAGCCGGTGCAGAATGCCCCGCAATCATCGTCCACAGAAGATTTCCGCGACGAAAATCTACAAGTCCTCACTGTGTTGAAGTCTCTCATGACCACGATGCGCACTCTTCTCAACAGGATGACAACTCCATTAGCTCAATGCGCACTGCAAGTCCTTGGATTCCTTGGAGCCAGTCCTTGCAAGCCTTTTTTAACATCTCGGATTCCATTCCAGTTTTAGACAACCGCAGAGGAACCGAACTAAAATATTTCTCGGTTGTGACAGCCTCTGTGTGCGCTGTGAACGCTAATATGTGTGCGCGCGTATGACTTGTTCTCTCTTTCCTTTTTTCTTTCTCTCTTCTTTTTCTCCCCTTCCCCCCCCCCCGTGTAGGGTAGCAAACCGGGTACAACCTGGTTAACCTCCCTGCCTTTCCTTTGCCTTTCTCTCTCTCTCTCTCTCTCTTTAAGCAATACAGATTTTTCCTTAAAAAACTATAATAGTTAGGCACTTGTCGCCTTCGCAGCCAATTTCTAGGCCGAGGCGGAAAGATTTTACCGCTAATTATATCACTCAGAAATTGCTAATTAACAAAAACAATTTAATTATTTTTTAATTATCAATTTTAGGGCAATTGTTTATATACGGAAGTTGTTCTACGTCACAGTTTATGGCGAGCCCAATTTTTAAAAATTGAAAATATCACGTGTAGTTTGAGAGATCCATCGTCGAATTTCCAGACCACGGTGCGGTAGATACCGAAACTGACGCACCGGGCGCGCCACGTGCGGCGTCAAGCCGGAATTCGATGATGGATCTCTCAAACTACACGCGATATTTTCGATTTTTAAAAATTGGGCTTGCCATAAGCTGTGACGTAGAACAACTTCGCCATATAAACAATTGCCCTAAAATTGATAATTAAAAAAGTTAATTAAAATATTTTTGTTAATTAGCAATTTCTGGGTGATCTAATTAGTGGTAAAATCTTTCCGCCTCGGCCTAGAAATGAGCTGCGAAGACGACAAGTGCCTAACTGTTATACTTTTTAAAGGAAAAATCTGTATTTCCTAAAAAAAACACCCTATATATATATATATATATATATATATATATATATATATATATATATATATATATATATATATATATATATATATATATATATATATATATATATAGGTCGGCAAACTCACTCATGAGTCGACTCACTCAGACTCAGATCGAGCCGTGAGTCTGAGTCTGAGTGAGTCCGGGTGTGTAATATTTTGGTGAGTTTGAGTTTGAGTGAGTCCAGTTGAAAAAAATTTTCGTGAGTGTGAGTCCGAGTGAGTCCGGCTCAAGAAAAGTTTAGTTAGTCTGAGTCCGAGTGAGTCCAAAGTGCAGAGCGTAATTCTTGAGTGAGTCTGAGTGAGTTCCACTTTTATTTGCCGACCTATGGGCCTATCTACTCATCTTCACCATTACTATCAGCCTTACCTGAATTCACCTTTATACTCACATCTACTCACACGTATTCGAAAGCAGTATTGTTCATAAACTATTTCAATATTTAATGATCAGAGGCGTGAATTACGTAGGGGGGTGCCTTGACCTCATCGCCGCCAACTCTTCAAGCGAAGTTCTTGATAAATATATTATGTTGTCATCCCTTCCAAGAAAAAAAGTCCTTACTGGTTTGCAACCACTCATAACTCGTATTCGAAGGTGTACTCTATCAAAAGGCACCAAGATGAGCGCCAAGAACTTGAGGTATTGATGTTAAAGAGCATTGAAACCATGGTCGAAAAAGTGAATTCTAGCCTAACGGACTCATGAGTCGACTCACTCGGACTCACTCAGACTCAGATCGAGCCGTGAGTCTGAGTCTGAGTGAGTCCGGGTGAGTAATGTTTTGGTGAGTTTGAGTCCGAGTGAGTCCGGTTGAAGAAAATTTTGGTGAGTGTGAGTTCGAGTGAGTCCAGCTGAAAAACACTTTCGTGATTCTGAGTCCGAGGTCCGAGTGAGTCCAAAGCGCCAAATATATTTCGTGAGTGAGTCTGAGTGAGCTCCACAATTTTTGTCGACCTCTATATATATATATATATATATATATATATATATATATATATATATATATATATATATATATATATATATATACTCTCTTCACTTCTCAGTGCACTTCGTTATTACTGTGCTGCTTGACGACTATAAGGAGATTAGTCATCGAATGATATATCGTACTCCGTTAATCGGCTTTCTTGTTATTGAAGCCGGCTCGTCTGTGTTATCAGGTGTGTTTGTAAGATTCCACCTGTTAGTATGGTACGTCACTAGTCGATATAATTTTATTTTATACGTATTCGGCGACATTTTTTTTTCACTTTACAGTCATACGTTCCCCATTATTATTATTATTATTGTGTATTTCGTTGAAACTTCATGATCACCCATTACATTGGCGATCTGTGGTCAGAGACGTCTCTTACGCTACTAATATCCGCAATACGTTAGATATTGCGCAGAAGTGACTTCGAGTTGCGTGACTATATGAAAAAATAAAGAAGTGGCTAAACAGGCGTCATATCCGCTCCGCAATAAAGCCGCAGAAGTGTGCAAACGTAATTGGTGCGTGTGTAGGTGTAGAGAAACAATGTATGGTTGGGAAGGTGGAATTTATTCTGTTATTTTGCGATAGTTTTTCCCTTAAGGCTTAATGCTTGGTTTGTGTGAGTATTATACGCGTGTAGCAAGGCGTGTGTTCTTCTGGCCATTGCATTATTTCTGCGATCGCTGCGGCTACACGTAAGTGTGTCGTCACCTCGTACAGCTGCATTTTACAGTAAGTCGTCTCTGCGATGTCGTCCGGGCCTCGCTAAAATAGGTCGTAGGACCTGGGAGAAAGGAGGAGCATCTTGACAGCGGGAAAGGAATAGAAGCCACGTGATAGGCCGCGCAGGGGACGTGTAACTCAAAGGAGTACGAGAGTTGCGTTCACGTTGTTGGAACGCTACCAGTGCGGCCGCGCATGTCATTCACCGCAGCAGAGCCTGCAACCCTGCTTGCGTTCCAATCGTAGCCGTGATAGCAAAAATTGAAGGACTGAGACAGGGTCGGTCAGAAGGGAACGCGATGCTCGCATCTCCCTTCTGTATTGGACGCACTGGGCACAGCGACGCTACACAAGGAAAGCGCGAGCGTTGTAGCACGGCCGCTGGTTGTAGAGTCCGACGCGACCGGCGTTCGTTGGCGCGCCCCAACGGCCACCTCTGGCACCGTGCCAGGGCACGGACGAAGGGACGGATGGACGGACGGACGTGAGCATGAGACATTAAAGGCTTCCGCCTTAATACGCGTTTTGGGCGAGTGGAATGAGCCACGGCCACACATGAACGCTACCGCAGAGCTCCGGCGCTGCCGTGAATGAACATATTGTTGCGCGGGATCTTCACGACATAACCTGAAGAAAAAAGGAACAACAAAGAAATCCTTAGTCGAGAGAGAGAGAGAGAGAAGGAATATATGGGAAAAGGTAGGGATAGACTCCGTCCAATTTGCTACCCTACACATGGGGAGGGTAATCAGGGAGTAAATGAGAGAGAGAGAGACGTTTCACAACACACTGACAGAGCATGGTTTCACAGGCGGTCGCTCACTGCTGTTGCCTTAAGTATTGCTGGATGGTTCTTGTGGCTTTCTGGGCTCCTAACTTCGGGAATGTTTTCACAAAGAAGTGCGGGTCTCACAACACAGCAGTTCTTAGTGAAAACATTACCGAAACTTAGGAGTAAACTTCAATGCCTGTCGAAAGGGGTTGACATCATCGATGTCGGACTGCTTTACACGGCGTGGAACTGACTGGAATTCTTTTTTCACACCTTTTCACTCATTTCGGATATAGGAGGCAGCAATGCCGCGCCACAGGGGTCGTCGGGAGGTGTCGCGGCGGGCCTGGAGCATCTTCAGTTGGCGCCTGACCTGAAGCAGGCGCTGTCGCTGCGGGTGCCCCAGGACTTCTTGCGCGACCACCTGGGAGACTACCACTTCCAGAACGCCAACATATTGCTCAAGGCTCTGCTGCACCCGACCTTCAAGACGCGTGACCGCAAGGACCGCCACGATTCCTTCGAACCGCTCGACTACATCGGATCCTTCGTAATGGATTACATCGTGTCCAGGTCAGTGTACGATATGCTAACACGCGTGTAGACGGCCTCTGGGACGTCTCGGTCAGTGTTGTTTAAGACAGCCACGTCTAGGCCGCGCTTCTCTCTGGGAGCCTGCCGACTGCTGGGATGCACACACATGCGAAAACGCGCCATTGTTTAAGGTTCAGGGTTGTGTTCAGGTTTTTGACGATATTGGCGGCCCAGGACCACTGATGTTGCACTCCTAAGAACTGTTTACCCTTACCTCCTGAAAGCCAGGGAGCCGAGAGACGGGCCGTTGTATCTTTGAGTATCTTTGAAGGCATGATATGGCTCATATTATAATGGTGGAACTGTAGCACTGATTTCCTGGTGTAGCTCTTACTATTTGGGAAGCAGCGAATAGGTGCTCAAATATTCCTGCTTAAATGACAACGAATGACCCTGAGAACGTTTTGCATCTGCGCTTAGGCACCTCGGCACGGATTTGACACCGAAGACACCTAAGCTTTGCCAAAACTACAGCACCTTGTGGAAGCTCTCTTGCACCCCAGTGGCTATCAATATCCATGTTGTGATTGCTAGCTATTCATACACTGCACATTCTACAACGCACACTGTGAACTTAGTTCTCATGCCCTTACGCTTCGCTTTTATAACTGAATGGAGGAAGGAATACTAAAGGGAGATGGCAGTGAGGTTGGCTACCCTACGCTGGGGGAAAGGAAAACGGGAGTGGAAAGATGAGAGAGACAGAGAGAGAGATGAGTAAAAGAAAAGAAGGAAGTGATTAATAAATGCGCTGGCACAAATGTGGCGGTGCACTGTACAAAAGCCACAGGCGTTCACAAAGGCCCCCGTAGTCCTCAAAAAGCACAAAAGTGCTTTAACTGCCTTGTGAGCCGGCTAGCGATGAGGACGGTGCTCCAGCAGCATCTGCATGGTGAACGGCTGATCGTCCAGTCGCCCCGATCGTTTCAGAAAGTGTTCGTCTTTCAGAGGCAAATCGAGGGCAGTGGCTTAGCAGATGATCGATCTCTTCCTCCAGTGCCACAGATTGCGCATGCCGCACTGTCGGTCACTCCGAATTAATGTCGTGTATGCCCTCGTGAAGGACAACCCCTAACCAAAGCCGACAAAGTGAACCTTCATGTCGACGAAGTCCGGATGGAGGTCGTAGTTTAAGCTCTGGGTTTATTTTGTGCAGTCTCGTATGTCCTTATATTAGTCGTGTTCCAGTACGCCAGACAGATACTATGTGCCAGGTGGCGAAGCTGCCTCGCAGCGTCGGTCCTGAGTGCTCTGCTTGATGGGATGAGCGAGCGGCGTTGTCTGCGGAAACATTGCCACTGACCCCGCAATGACCAAGTAGCCACCTCGTGGCATGGTTATGAACATTGAGAATTTCGTACGTAAGCTGTTCGTGGCATCCGCGTCGGAGAGCTTACTGCGTGAACAGCAACATCGGTTTCGAGTCGGAAAAAACAGACGATTTGCTTGGTACCTCAGAATCGATGGGCACAGCGCAGAGTCGTAAGTTCTGCCGCCGCAGATGTAGTTACATTGGATATTTTGAGTCGTAGTTTTACTTCTCGTGCTGGTATCACCAACCGCACCTCCAGAAATGGACACCGTGGTCGTGTCATAGGTGTAGATGTGCACGTGATTACTGTAGGTTTCGCGCAAGAAAAGTAGGCTCAACTGTGTCAGTGCTGGGGCAGGTACGGCTGATTTACTTCTGCAGTCCTGGAATTGTTAGATGTACTTATGGAAGGTACAAGCACATTGGAGGAAACACCGGCTTCTCCACTGGCGCATACCCCGATGTAAAAGATGCACGATGGGCATAGACAGTTGCACTAAATGCCGAAATCATCTCTCAGCAGCGAGGTCTTGCCTGGGGGTGGGAAGGGTTCCTGGCATATTTCCTGAGGTAAGTACGCATGGTCTGGAACGGTGATGTACGTCGTGGTCGAGTAGTCTCGAGAAGTGACAATGGTTTCGTCTGTTAATACGCAGCGTGGTAAACCAAGACATATTCTGAGAGCCTTAGTGTTAATGCTTTTGGTCGTACGCATTGGATATTGCATGTAGGCTGTATAGCAGGAGCCCAATAAACAATACCCGCGGTACAGCTGTAACACAGAATGTATGGACACTTCCCCAAGTTTTTCCTGCAAGGAACCTGAATAAAGTACGGCGAGCAGTCAGCCGCTTTTTCACATAGTTTACGTGTGGAGTCCAAGACAGGTCTCTGTCGATTATGACTCCCAAGAACCTGCGACTCCTGCGGGATGCACACTTGCCGTTAATTGTGAGGCCGTAAGTGTACATTGGCCTTCTGGTGAATGCAGTGGCGTAAATCATGGGGGGGGTCAAGGGGCTCCTGACCCCCCCCCCCCTGTGCTCAGGCTGGGGGGGGACACCCTGCAAGTGTCCCCCTTGGGAGGTTTATCTTCCAACCGTCACATTTGAATTTCTTGACAGTCAAGAACAACGAACTTTCCGTAAAACTAACTGTGAAATCGGAAGCACCTTCAATGAACAGAAACAAGAAGTACTTCTAGCCGGTACACACGATGGGAAATACCTTTATGCGTTAGCATAAAACGTGCTACCATCTTTATTGCATACTTTAACCCGAATGATGCCGCTGCAGAGATGCTAGCGCCTTCCCACGAGTTGGTATTAGAAACTAACTTCACCACGTGATGCAACTTGGATGCCCAGTGCTATTTTTTTGTCACCGGGCGCCGACGCTCATGCTCGTATAATAATAATAATAATAATAATAATAATAATAATAATAATAATAATAATAATAATAATAATAATAATAATAATAATTATTATTATTATTATTATTATTATTATTATTATTATTATTATTATTATTATTATTATTATTATTATGTGAATGCATGATTTTAATTTTTTATAACTAAAAATAAAGCATATTTGTAAAAACAAAATGGCCGCCGTTGGAAGATGTGTGTCCCCCCCTTGTGGTCTCTATGGATTTACGCCACTGGATGAATGCCACGACTGCACTTTTACACTTGAGATCTCGAGTCCTTGATTAGCAGGTAAGCGCTATGTCTCTGTCGCTGCCTTCTGAAGTCGAGCACGAAGTTGATGACGTGTCACAGCTGACGTCCGTATACAGATGTTGTCAGCAAAAATGGAAAGTCATACGCTGCTTGATTGGTTGTAGACTAGCCCATTGAGCGTTAAGTTGAACGAGGTCGTGCTTAGCACTCTGCCTTGAGGTATTCTCGGCTACTGTACGATAGAGAGATGTCGGGCCATTCTCTGTCTGCACGTGAAATGATCTCTTCTATAAGTAGCTGTGAACGCTCATATCGATCTTGCAACTGCGTCGCACCAGTTCCGTACTAAGCAACGCATAACAACTGTCCAACTACATTTCAAGCGAGCTCGAACACCTCCGCCTCGCCCGGCTTGCACCAAACTTCGCATCAAAGAAACTCGTAAATAGAAGCATTCGGTCAGATTTTTTTTTCAAGTAAGACCAAGGAAACACGTGTTATTTCACTCACTCAGGCGTCCTTTTTATGCAGTGTTTGGCAGGCTTGGCTAATGTCAATCAGAACATGCGACTGTCTTATTTATTCATGGACAGGTAACTATGCAGCAAGATCAGCATGCATATCTGTGTGTAGATAGAACAGACGCAAATATCTACATAGCTTCCACCAATTAGAGGACACTTAAGATGCGAACTGAGAAAGGAAAAGAGGAGACAAGCGCTGAATACCAACTGAACATTTATTGCGCAGGAGAGAAAGAGAGAGAGACAAATCTTTAATTTTGTTCATTATACAGCAGGGACGCACTTTGAATACTGCGCATCCGTCGCCTGTAGAGAAACAGTCCTTCTGTGACCAAGCTTTAAAACCAGCAGTGAGCCGCTACCTCACGCCTCAAGTACCTGAACAGGTCAGTCACCTCGCAGTTGCCTAACGTGATCGATAGTTCCCTAACACACGTGTCAGTACAGTCGATGGTCACCACAATAGATGTCTTAATTCGATGCACATCTCTTATAGTTTTCGCTCTACATGACCGGTCGCTACCAGCTGGCGCAGTGTACTGTCCAACTAAGCAGCTCTTCCGAATACTGGCCGCATGCATAGCGATGGTGTTTCCTTTTACTTGTGAATGCACGCGCAGGTACGTGCTGATGAACGCTCGCAACAAGTCCCAGCATCACATGGCTCAGACGAAGGCGTCCGTGCTACGCCAGGACTCGCTGGCCTACTTCGCCGTGAAGAACGACTTCCACAAGTACGTCTTCGTCGACCGGCCCGTCGAAAAGGCTTCGCTAAGGGAGTTCGCCGAAGGTCTTCGCAGTGTTCAGGTACACCACCTCCACTCCGATAGAAACAAAGTGAAAGTACAGTCAACCACAAAAGTTTACGGACCACGCGAGCGCGTGGCCGAAAGCCTCTTCGCGACACTTCCGCTACGTCAGCGACGATCGACAGCACCGCAGCGCCCGAGAGGCGTCCCTCCTTTAATTTATGGCCTGTCTGTTTTCTGACCGGGCGCAAATAATGTTCACCCTTCTCTTTTTTATCAGTCGCAATCTTTGTGACGAAGCGATACCTAACCAACGGAGCGCCGTTTCAGGCACGATGTGATAGCTTTGATCTTGCTATCAAAGCAGAAATGTGGCGGTCGTACTGTAGATAAGCGCTTCGTGTGAAAACAGCGAACTAACAATGCGCTGCGCGGCAGTAGAAAATTGAAAGGCCAGGGAATAAAAAATTACACCATCTCCCGCTAAAGGGAACCATGTGTAGATGTGAAGCAGCGGGCGCTAACGCTTACACTGGCGGTGGCGTTGACGCTGGCCCTATCGCAGCGTTGCGCAGGAGAGAAAACTGAGGAGGCGCAAAGCACGCAGTGATGGAGCGGTGTTTTCTACTGGAATGCCAATCGCTGCTAATGGGCAATGAGAGACAGAAGACTCCGACTGGACACAGAGACCCGCACTCCGCTTTTAGTTAACGCGCACGCTGCGAATTTTTATTGTTCAACAACGCACAGGAGAAATCTTCCACCGGCACCACCTTGGAGGTCAAGATCCATTGCCATATATACGGGATGGCCAGTGAACGGTTGTGCAGCGCGAGCAGTCGGTTTTTTCAACCAAGAAACTCGCTAGCAGACGCTGCCTGCGTCGGCGTCGCGAGGCGAGAGAGGGGGAAGCGGAGGAGAGGAGAGAGGGGGGTGACACGCATGCGCAGTGGGAGTGTGAACGCCGTGGGCAGGGATGCGTAGAGGAGAGAGGGGGGGAGCGTAGGAGAGGAGAGAGAGGGGGGACGCGCATGCGCAGGGGGGAGTTAGACGCCGCGGGCAGGGATGGAGAGAGGGGGGAGTGTAAGAGGGGAGAGAGGAAGGGAGGCGCATGCGCAGTGAGGGTGTGGTTGCCGTGGGGAGGGATGCCTAGAGGAGAGAGAGGGGGGAGAGGAGGTTTTTTATTTTTTCTTTAACTGTTTGCGCATGCGCAGTAAGGGTGGGCACGCGGCACACCACCACCACCACCACCACCACCGGATTAAGCTTCGCCATAAGATGCTTCACATCTAATAAGGAGACCCGTTTCCGGCCTCGCGCTGCACTCGATGGTAGATGGCGCACCGCTAGGTGGCGCGGACAGGCAGTTTGGCACGCGCTCGCGTGGTCCGTAAACTTTTGTGGTTGACTGTACGTTGGGGCCTTTCTTTACATAACCGCAGCGCAACGTTTATTCAGACTTTTTACATTTAATTCGCATAGATACTTTTCTTTGGATAAAATTTGTGTGTTGCGTACGGACAGAATAGAGACATGACATTGTACACTTTGAAAACTACCGTCTGTGGGCTTATTTCCTAATAAGCTCTGACAAGCTTGTACCTCGCCTTGGTTGCTTATTAATTAAGCTGTTGCGCTGAACACGTTGGTGTGAGTTCGATTTTAGGCCACGGTTCGTTTCGATGGGGCCAAAGCGCAAAAATTCAGTGTACTTAGATTCTGGTACGCATTAAATAACACGAGATAGTCAATATTAGTTTTGAGTACTGCAGTATCGCTACCTCATAAGCATGTCCGGCTTTTGACAGGGAAAAACCAGCGGGATCGTGTGGTTGCCACTGAGGTGACCCAACCTTTTAAACTGTGTGTATTTCGTGTTTAGTGCATGACAGCCTCTATTGCTTACGTGCCATTAAACCCATCAATCAAACGAACTTAACTAGTTATACGTAGTTCATAAAACCAATTTGTCTCATTCGAAGAATACGCTTCGGTCTCGTAAATACTGAACTTCACAAAATAAAACGTACCGTGCACTGCACCGTTTGTCAGCTTGCACCTACTACTACTGGTAACAGAATGTGTTGCATGCTTTTCGCATGTTTCAGGATCGTTATTCCGACTCGGTCGCAATAGTTACGTGTTTAGTGCGTCTATCTTACAACATTCTTTTTGTTTGTTGGTTTGTTTTTTTTATCCGCAGACGTTATCTGACCTAAAGTACGCGAAGAAGAAACGCAGCTTTGTCTACAAGTTCTTCAAGTCCGTCATGGGCGCCATCTTCGTCGACTGCGGCTACAACGTCCAGGTGGTCGAGCCAATACTCCTCAAGATGATCAAGAGGGACATTGACCTTCTCCTTTAGGTCCAAAGACCTTCTTCAGTGATCACTGAGCCCTTGTTAGCTGAGTGGGGCTTTCTATGGACTTGCGCTTTTTTTTTTATCACCTGAAGTGTCCAAGTCTGGACGCAATGTACGCTTTTCGAATGTTGTTCCGACCACTTGGGCGTTCGTGAAACGGTTTTTCATGGTATGAACTGCCCCTAAACATCACTCCTAGTTCATAAACAAGAGAGTGGTTCCTTTCTCATCTTTACTACCCTTCCTACCAAGCTCTATCTCCTTCTAGCCACTTACTTATTCAAAAAAACACACACACACGTGAACAATGCCAGCACTAAGCGTTGACTCATTCAGGATTTCGTGCTTTTCGCCTGCGCACTGTTATCACCGCTTGTGCACCCGAAAAAAGCACAAAACGAAGTTAAATCAACTGATAGCGCACGATACTCGTGCGAGACAAGGCAGAACGGTAGTGTGGCTGCGTGGTAAAGCAGTGTCTAGACAGTTCCAATCTGATATCATTCGTATATGGACAAGTCGACAGCTTATATTCTCATGACGTCACTTCAACAGACTGCTGACGTCGAGAATTGTGCTGATAAAAACGGGAAACGTCAGGAGATAATAACGCTGTCGTTCTAAGTTTTCTAAGGTTGTTTAGGGGCCCTTCAAGAGCACTATACTATTTAGTGCGCTACATTCAGAAGCTCAAATTCACACTTCTGAGCACGTAATATCAAATGTTCAAAACGACTTGTCAATTACAAGAACGCAATGCGTTTGCTTTACGCCCCGATTTATTAAATCGCATAAACGTTGACGCTGGCTCATTCAGGCCGCTATAATAGAAAAGAGGGAGGAGGGGGTGTTCCCGAGGTGTTACTAGTGTGTTACGCTTAGTTTCTAGACATATCGTTAGAATGAAGCTACCCCACAGTCACGCTGGATGCAAAGCATTGCGCGTCATTAAAATAGCCGATCTGCGGCTTTGAGTTCTAGAACTGGACATCTGGAGACAAGTTATTCCTTTCTTTCACAGTAGTATCAGGCATCCGTTGTCTTATCTTTTGAGAATACTTAACGGCTGAACGGAGGTCACTTGGGCAGAATCGTACAAGATGCTTGTCACGATATAAGCAGTGTATTTTCGCTAACGATGACTACGTTTCAGCTCACGTGGCAACTGTCCCAACAGCAATACAAGTGAAAGCGAAGCGGATGGGGTAGGGGGGCTGCGTAAGTAGGTTATCCTGCTCAATCGACAGGTATTGAAATTTCTTGTGATGTATTGGGGCCACAGTTGGATTATCAACTCAGTCACGAATTTGGAGCGAAACGGTACGTATATAGAAATGTATTGGATCAACAGTGCCCGCGAAGGAAAAAAACAAAAACAAAACAGCTGTGAGTCCTGGGCACACTGATTAACCCTTCACACCGAAAACTGAATATTTGGTGCGATACATGACATGACAAGAACTTTATTTGTGTCCTGAGAACATCTCTTTTTTTTTTTTTTTTTTATGAAACGCGAAAGGGCGTACTGTCGAGCTGCAGGGCGTTTCGACGGTTGGAGCGCGACTGCATCGAGAAGCGATATTTCTTTTTTTTTATAATATGTACTTCTTGCATCCTACAAGTGATGCTTTGTTTTCGTATTAAATCGGTTCTTTTCTATGTGTACAAATTGCATCTGGGTCATTTGTAGTTCAGTTGCGACTGAGCCACGCGTAGCAAAAGCTGAGTGAACTAAGAGCACTGTACTACGCGCTCATAAACAAACGTCTTCCGTCTTCGTACCCCACAACAAGTCGCACCAAACCATGAAGGTGAGTGCGCACGCCCTTCTAGCAATATCAGAGCGTTCATTGAAATTGCTCGCAAGACACCACACCGACTGAACGCACATGTCCCGCTGGAACAGCTTGCTCAGTGAGGCTAAGTATCAAGCAGAGAAGCTGTTTGTTTCTTGTTAACATGGAAGATTCGGGCTTGCACATCTTGAGTGGACGTGTTTGTTTGTGTTTGTTTTTCGAAAACGAATTCGTTGTAGCCGCGTTTTTGGTGTAGACGAAATGCTCGAGGCCCGTGTACTTAGGGTTAGCTGCAGGTCAAAGAACTCCGGAAGACGAAATTTTGGGAGCCCTCCACTACGGCGTCCACGTAACCACGGTTACGTTAACCGCGGTTTAGGCTACCTGTGTAAAATGGGTGTAAGGCGTCGACCTCGGTTGTTTGGCTGCGCAGAACGCAATTAAACACACACACGCACGCACACGCACGCACACACACTCACACACACTCACACACTTACTTTCTCAATTATGTGCAAACAAAAAGCGGGGCCATGTCTGAAGAAGGTAAGGAAAGGTACTTAACATCAGTATCCTCACTTTAACTTTACTTAACCGTTATATTGAGCAGGCCCACAAATGTCTCGTGCTGCCTCTTGGTTCGACTGTCACTGCTAACTTTTCTTTCTTGGTTTCTTTTTTTTTTCCACGTATATAAGTTTCTTGTCTATATATATCTCTCTCTAACCTTTTCGTGCTACCATTCTCAGCCCCCCAACATTTGTAATCCTCTCTACCAAACGGCAATAGTTGTCGTAAGTAAAATAATCCCCACTAGGAAGAGAAGGAAGAGGAAGGACAGAAGAGACTGGAAGATCAACAAGACTCACGTTCGGTTTGCTACCCTCCAAGAAAGAAAGAAGATTGTGGAAGGTGCTGTCAGGGTGGAAGAATTCATTTTCCTCCCATCAAAATTTAAAAAGTTTTCCCTCCTATTAACCACCGGTTCTCCCGTAGTGGGTACGAGCCATTTGTAAAGTCACAAGCAAGCAAGCAAGCATCTGCAACTGTCTGATACACGACTATACAGTCAATCACGGAGCCCGCTCGATCTTACTCATGGTTACAATGCCCCTAATTTTCTGTAAACATGATCCCTTATTGGATTAGCAGACCCTTTATGAAGACACCAGACACAATCCGAATTTTCACGGTCGAACGGTTTTTTTAAGAGAGATTGATACTTGTCAGCCTTCTCAACGCCCTTCATTTTTTTTCCATTCTCCTCCATTCTTACTGGGTTGCCTACACTCCCCCTAATTATTCCTCCATGTCAGGGTAGAAAAGTAGATGTTAGTCTTTCAATAACTATCTGTGCCTTTTTAAAAATATTTCTAACTTTACCTCCTCTAGGACAGAAAAAAGGAGGCTATATGGACCATACCCAATAGCACGAAAGGTGTCAGTAACTGCTATGGGGTGGAATGGGGGGGGGAGGGGGGGGAGGTCGCGCTCAGCCCAACTGCCCCCCCACCTTCCTCCGGTAATTCTCTGTTCCTTTTTAAAAATATGTCTTTGTCTCCTCCAGGACAGAAAAGAAATGCTATATGCACCGTACCCAATAGCACAAAAGGTGACAGTAACTGCTATGGTGTGGCGTTGGGGGGGAGGGGGGGGGGGACGGCGCGCTTTGCCCAACTGGCTGACGGCAAGAGAAAAGCACCCCCCCCCCCCCCCTCCTCCGACCGACATTCATAACAACAGCATTTACCGAATGAATTAATCCTACAGGCATGTAATGTACTGCTGCAATGAAGATTGCGTAAGTGAATGTAAAATTTTGATCACAAAGATTTATTTTGTGTGCTTTCCTCGAGGGAATGTATCCTTTTTAGTATATGTACTTTCGTGGCGTTACGAGCCACGAAACCGCTGCTGACTTTCTTGCGGGCCACGAGCCTGAATGAAACTTTGTAAATAGTGTAGTCTACGCGTGTGTGGCTATACGTGTTATGTGTTTATCAGTGTATATATCATAATAATCACCCAGCACATGGAATACCATGCCAGGGAAATAGCCAGGCTAACCTATCCAGCTCTTCATTAAAATATTTCTCTCTCTCTTTCCTTTTTCACGTTATGTTTTCTTCGAAAGCTATCGAAATCACTGCACATTCTGCTATGCAAGGAATACTATGTGTTATGGAATGTGGACGCAACCTATCAATACCACCCACCACTGGATAAAACGTCGAGCTGTGGGAGGCCGCAGCCGACGTGCTTTAGCCTTGAAGACCTGCAACGTCTGGTGAACATGGCCAGAGAGAGAGATGTTTATTGTGGCAGAAAAGCTGAGAGGTCGGCCTGAATCCATTTTCTGGCCTGCTACTCAGCGTTAGGAAAGGGGAAGGGGCGGTACAGAAAGGAGAGAGAAGGTGATGATGATGAAAAGAAGGGTGGTGATGAAGCAAAACGCACAAACAATTCACAGTCTCTTGTCGAGTTCAGTCTCTCGCAAAAACTTGATTAGCGCTTTCAGAACATCGCTCTGATGACGAGGTGGTGGTCCCAACAGAACTTTTTCAGAAACTTGTTGCTCCGTAGATTTCAACAAGGTGGTGGCCATCGAATTTCTTTGCGCGATATATCGCGGGCAGACGCACAAGATATATCTCGGAGGAGTATATACACTCCTCCGAGAAACTACTGCAGCATATTGGTCACTGCCAAGTCACCGTCACCGCCGTCTTCATGATCTCGACCCAGATATGCATTTTAGAATACCGCCAACCATGAAAAGGTGCTGTACAAGCTTACTGCACCGATTACGAATAGGTGTGGCGTTCACTCGTCGTTACCTACACCTCATCGGCCGTGCAGACAGTCCGAATTGCGAGACCTGTGGCACTCGTGAACATGGCCAAGCCTTGAGCTCAGCTAGGCGCACGACATTCCTGCACTAAAAACCCCTCTCACCTTGGAAGGCTCTGCCACCGGCTCACTCCATTGAATATAGCTTATTCCTTCTCCTCGTGCACCTAACTCAGTACATTCCTCTATCGGCTTCCGACTTCCTTACCCCCCCCCCCCTGTCCACCCCCCCTCTATGACTGTGTTCGCTGTTTAGGCTGTCCCCCCTACCCGCCCTCCACACCCCTTTGGGCAAACGGGAAAGAGACAAGAGCACCGAACTTTAGGTGAGTTGGTCTTGCATAGCAGTACACTGTCAAGTGCACGCAAACACACAATGGAGGACAATGAAGGACAATGAAGGTGATGACAACACAAGGTTACGCCTCTGGCTCACATGGATTTCGCATAAGACTATGTGATCACGGAATGTCATCTAAAGGAAAATACAGGTGCTCATGGATTCTGTATTTTTATCATCATTTATATTGCTTATTGGCGCGCTTGACAGAAGGACGAAGTCCCATTTACTCTTCGAGGAGTATCTGTACTTAATTCTTTGAGAACTGGTTCACAGGCATTCTTACTTTCAATCTACGTATATTTGATTTGAAAGAAAGAAAGAAAGAAAGAAAGAAAGAAAGAAAGAAAGAAAGAAAGAAAGAAAGAAAGAAAGAAAGAAAGAAAGAAAGAAAGAAAGAAAGAAAGAAAGAAAGAAAGAAAGAAAGAAAGAGAGAGAGGAAGAAAGAAAGAAAGAAAGAAAGAAAGAGAGAAAGAAAGAAAGAAAGAAAGAAAGAGAGAAAGAAAGAAAGAAAGAAAGAAAGAAAGAAAGAAAGAAAGAGAGAAAGAAAGAAAGAAAGAAAGAAAGAGAGAAAGAAAGAAAGAAAGAAAGAAAGAAAGAAAGAAAGAAAGAAAGAAAGAAAGAAAGAAAGAAAGAAAGAAAGAAAGAAAGAAAGAAAGAAAGAAAGAAAGAAAGAAAGAAAGAAAGAAGCAAACAAACTAACAAAGAATCCAGACAGAATCATGCAAAGGAATAATATCTCGCGAACTTTCTTGCTCTAATGCAAAAAGGAAAAGCACGGATATGGACGCGAATAAAATATCTAGCAAGGCGGGAATGAAACAAGGCATACCGAAAACTTACGACTCTCAAACGACGCTCAAGTTGGCCTCTACGTTGCCGCAGTTGCTGCATAAAGTACAGCTACAGTCCCTTATTTAACAGGAAGTTGTTTTTTTTTCTCCTGCCTTGCGGCGAGTCATACGGAATAAAAATGTATCAATGCACCACAAAGAACTCAAATACAGCGCTATTAAAAGCGGTAAGTGGCAGAGAAAAATATCACAATGAACGAATCAACACTCATTCCGGAGTTTCTAATTCGAGAGCTGAAAGTACACAAGACTTTTCTTGGGTCTAATTGTCTCGTATGCCGACAAGAAGGTAGCTTGAGCAAACATACCCAAGAAAGAGGTCCTTCCTTCTTTCCTTTTTTTTTTCGCTGTTTTCTTCTTTTAAGCTGCGTTCTTGATACCGCGGTTCCTTGCTACTGTTTTGTTATAAACTACCTCCTTTTTTTAGTGGTCGCCTTATACAGACGATGATGTATAGACTATTTCACGGACGGGTTTTCACGCCGCCATATTGGGCTATCATCCTTGCCGTTTTTTATCTTCAACAACTGAACAAACATTGCTATACCGTACACGCATACGCATCAAAAGGATGTGCCTAGACATTGTTAATTCACGTTGCGAAATACAGAAGTAAGTGAACATCCGTCCAACAGCCCACGTTTGCAACACCCGTGGTTCTTACGTACATGTAAAATTGTCGAGCGACATCAGAAAGAAATGAATTGGCATTTTCATCCATCTATCTATCTATCTATCTATCTATCTATCTATCTATCTATCTATCTATCTATCTATCTATCTATCTATCTATCTATCTATCTCTAGCCACCTAAGCCTGGGCGCTCTTTGGTGGTCGCCTTAACATTGCACAAACCAAAATTAGCATAGGAGGACATGAGTGATGGCGAGCATGATTAATAGGTTATGTCATGGATAAGCTGATTTACTTGTCACGTTCGTCATAAAACTCTCTGTCACGTTCGTCATAAAACTGTCTGTCTGTCTGTCTGTCTGTCTGTCTGTCTGTCTGTCTGTCTGTCTGTGTATCTAGACAGCTTTCAGCCCGTTTCTCGATGTCCAGCCATCGCTTCCATGAGACTTGACTCCTGCACACATTCCAGGAACGTCGGTGCTCCCACGCCTCGTCTCTCCCTCTCTCCCTCTACTGCGACAATCGCGTTCTCGCGACAGAAAAGCAGGCGCCACTTCCCGCCGGTCTCCAGTTCCAGCGCCCATCATCTCAGATAACCGAGCTCTTCCAACGCCGCCCCCCCTCCCCTCCTCAAAGGCTTGCGCAGACAACGCTTTAAGCGGCATCAACAAGACGACGGTCTTCGCGTCAGACTGTTGCCTCCGCTCTAGAAAGACAGTTGAGGGCGCGACAGATTGCTGCGACCCCGCACACCACACAAGACCACGTGACTCAATCCTCCCCACCCTCCGCCACCACCTTAACATACACACATTCCCGGTTTGTCTATTTCGATGCACTGTGAGTGCGCCACGCCCTGAAAGAGTGCATTTCTTTCGCTGCTGCAATGGCTGGCGCGTCTTTCCAGTCTGGTAAGCCATTGTCATCATCGCTAGGACTCGTTACATATGTTTGACCAAAGCTAAGGGACGCCTTCTATCACTGCTTGGATGTTCGCATTATACGCCTGCAAAATCATGGCCCGCGTAGGGTTCACAACATTGACCAGTGACGTAGCCAGGTGGTGGCACACCAGGCCCATGCCCCCCCCCCCCCGAATTTTTTTCCATGGCATACAGAGCCCAAAATGATATTCGATCACATCTGCCTGCCCGGCACCCACTTCAGATCAAAAAAGTTCGCCCCCCCCCCCCCCCGAAATATTTTCTCCCTGCGCCCCTGCCTTCAACAGGATCATAGTGAGTCCCTTTACGTCTGTGTCTCGCGAACTTCGCTCTATGCAGGTCCCCTAATCCCGTTGCAATTACTATCTACTTTTGCTTTCCCTTAGTTTGTTATCGCTTTGGTCTAATTGCTTACGTTCTCACGTGTAAACGCGAAATGCTGCATAGATTGCATTGATTTTTCCTAGTTTGTTTGGATCGAGAGCAACATTCTTTTATTTGCGAAGGATCGAGCGCAACTTGAGAAATCGTTCCTCATGCGCGCTTGTACCGCGACGTCGCCGGCGAAGCTCGCGCATCGCTGATTATTTCTGACAAGAGACGAGCAAACGAGCGAGAAACGCAGAGAAGAAAATGCTTAATCGCAACCCTCTCGCCCCTCTCCGTCGTTCTACTTCGTTCAATCTCATCTCGGTTCCCGTCGAGCGAGAACAAGAAAGCAAGCAAAAACAAATACTGCCACTCAAGACAGATGCAGCAGAGGCCGTCGAAAGACAGGCCCTCCGCGATAACGTTAAAATGGTGACGGGGCTACAAAGCGCCCTCTGGGAGCAAGCGGCCAACACGAGCTTCAAACAGCATCGGCGCCGCTGCTCGCAACAGTTCAAGCGCCGTGCGTGGTTCCGGCACCGAAGCGTCGCACAGTCGTTGGGGGCCGCCGTCATTCGAGACGTCGCCCGCTTGAGTAACGCCGAGTCGTTGCTGCTGACTTCGGGGCTTTTGGAGTCACGTGGGTCGAGACAACCGGTGACGTCACGCCCCTGACAAGACTCGTGAAAGGGAGTGAGATTGGAACGCCCCAAGTGGCTCGGTGTCCGAACGCCCCTTACGTCAACTTGAAAGTGGTCGACCGTGTAACTGGATCCATATCGAAACTTTGGTTTAGGCTGCAGAAGAGGCCACTCTCGTGACAGAAACAACATCATGGCCGGCATCAGGCGTGGTGTCTGTGTTTTGGTAAGTGCCTACGCTGGGAAATTTCGTCCCATTTATTTGATCAAGCTGTTGCGTGTTATGCGTGAAAGGCGTGTAAGCAGGACTGACAGTTGGACGAGTTGGGACGGACGCATCATTAAGAAAACGGCGCGTGCTTTTCTTAATAATGCGAAAGAAATCTTCGTATGGTAAAAGACTCTTGGTGTTTAGTCTTTTTTTTTCTGCCGCGCCGTCTTCTTAACGACGAATGCGTGTGAGTTTAAGGCGATCTGTCCTTTCACTGATAATTCTTGTACAGCACTCATAGGCGTGTGCAAGATTCCCCTTCAGGTGGGGCGACGGCTCGTCGCACCGCCCCCCCTTCCCTATTAAGTCAATGTATGGGGCAGACTTTGCTCCCCTCCCCTTCTTAGGTGACTAGAGGGGCGCCCCCCCCTGCCCCCCCTCGTGCGCACGCCTATGACAGCACTCGTGGGCTGAAGCTCGACGTCGTTTATTTTGTTAGTAAGACGGCGGCTATGAACAATCCCCCGTGATAACCTCGTCATCTCGCTGCAAATCGGACCGCTAAAGATAATGTTGGCTCCAATGTAAGTGTTCGAGTAAAAATCACGCCATTATGATGCGCATTGTAGATGCTTGGGAACTAAAGCACGTGCATTAGGCTACTTAGCCCAAAATTTTCGCGTTCCAGTCCGTAAGTACTACGTGTTTACAAGCTATAGGCTATAGATGTGCGATGAGGCCGGGCAGTTTCGGGCAGCAAGGTCGCTTCGTTTGTTATTCAAAGGTTGTTGTGCGGCTGTCGGGATCAGGAATAAATCTTTATTTTCCGCAAAATACAAGTGCTTCTGTGAGCCGTCGCTTTGCTGTGGCAGATATACGCGGAAGCACAGCAGTGCATTGCCAAGAACAGCTGGTAAACGCATAGCATGTTGGCACCTCTCCGATTCAGTGTTTTCTTTATTTTTCGGAAGATAGGGCGGGGCTGGGGGGAGGGGTACACAGATGGCTCTCTTCATAACTGTTATGACAATCAGACATTTTTTTGTTTGCTTGATTAAGTGTCTCATTAAATATAATTTAGCGGTAAAATGTGTTTATGACAGCTGGTTTCGCGTCGTTCTTCTTGCCCTTGTTTTTTTCCTTCTTGCTCCTTTGTAACGCGCCAACTTGTCTGCATCTTTTCCGCTAGACTGTGCATGTTGTGACCTGCAAAGAACTTGCGCAAAGAGCTAAAAACGCTCCGTACAATATATCAATACATTACGACTCGTTTCATTCACTTATAGATACATAGCCCGCTAGATCTCATTGGCCTCATGTGTGCCAACGATCGCCACTATTGTGGACGTATTGGATTGTTTCTTTCCGAAGAGGTCTACTAAACATCAAAACCTTCATGAACAACTAAACTAAGATGGCGGTATAATGAAAAGGCATGCTTAACGATGCATGCACACTTCAGTGGCTTGTGTTTGAAAGAGTGCTCATGTTTTCTGCATAGATGGCTTGCACATGACGTCATGATCGCAGCTCCATAACATACTGGGTCACCAACATGCATAGCTCGGCACACTCACTCATGAGTGCACTCAACTCACACTCACTCACACTCATTTGAACGTGGTGAGTTGAGTATGAGTGAGTACTCATGCGTGTGAGTGGACGTGAGTGTGAACGTGAGTGAAAACTCATGAGTGTGAGTGGTCGTGAGTGTGAACGTGAGTGAGTACTCGTGAGTGTGAGTGGACGAGAGTGTGAACGTGAGTGAGTGCGAAGGCTGAAAAAATTGTGGGGAGTCAGTTTGAGTGAGTACTCCCTTAAAGTGCCGACCTATGCCAACATGGCAGGCTTGATGACGAAGAGACAGCATGATCACGTCGTGCTTGACCTGCTTCAATATGATAATGATGCGGCCAGAATTCTATTGGCCTCTGTCCGCCAATAACGAAATAACTTGCAAGCGATATAACGATAACATCAACGCGTGACGTCAGAAACCTTGTGTGTGCCATGCGGTGCACCAACATGGCGGTTTCAGGGACGTCAGTGCAAGACATCTATACATTGATCGAGCGTCCTTTGTGGTTAACCTATTTTTCATAGTATTCCTTTGTGCGGTAGCCGAGGCACGTGCTAAACCTCTCAAGTTTTCATCAAAGGTTCTCTCCTTTCTTATAAAAGTATGACATTGGAGACCCGACTAAAAAGAATAAGATCCGAGTGTGACGGTATAGCTTAAAGATGTGCTAAATTTGCTGAGTGCTTCAGCCTTAACTGATCGCTCGGAAAGCAAAAGAAATCTGACGAAAAAACACAAGACTGTATCCATAAATACGTCCACTATTGCTTGACTGCTTCGTATCAAGGACGCGATCACAGCTTATCTTTTTCATCGCGGCATATGCGTAACCTTTACGTTCCCGGCGAAACTAAATTCGAACACCGCGATGTTTCGAGCGCTTATTAAGGCTTCGTGTGCCCATTTCGCGATAGGGCATGAACATGGTAAACTTTTAATTTCATCGAGCAATATCACGCTCGGTAGGTGTAACAGCTTTACATTAAGGTGCCCCTAAACCACACCGAGTTTAACCCTTTGAGACGCTATGTACACAATTGTGTACATGACATGTTTTTGCTCCTTGTATCAACTAGGGGCTAAGAGAGAGCGAGATACATCGAGTTTCGGATAGATTGAACCTCCTGCATAACAATTTGTCTTCGTTTAACTTCATTTCGCAGCGTACTGTTGAGTATGATCACATTGCTGATGGCACCACCCGGTTCGACGAGTCGTTCGATGAGCCGCGTCCTGCAAGCCATGTTAACAGTATATTTTTTCTTTGCTCTAAATGGACATAACGAAAAATGAATTTTTACTCTATTTCTAGCCCGCGATTTTATTCTATTTATGCCAAAATAGAGTATGAATGACATCAGGATAAACAGATATTTAATTACAACTTAATTAGAATAAGTTACTATTGCACTCATAAATGAACATATTATGGCATTAATTTTGTTGCAATAGTATACTGAGTGCCTTGAAATAACGTTGTAATGCTTTCGACCCATTTAGAGACAGTTCTTCAAAGGTGGCGTCTGAAAGGGTTAAAGACGAGACACTAGTTTCTTTCTCGCCTTTACTACCCTTCCTACAAGCGCTATCTCCTCCTCGCCACTTATTTCTTCACAAAACACTTGGCACTGTCAGCACTAAGCGTTGAGCCAGTCAGGATTTCGCGCTTATCGACTACGCGCTTCCATCTCCGCTTGCGCAGTCGCAAACGAGGAAAACGAAGTGAAATCAGTTTATCGCGCGCGAAAGTCATGCGATGAAATTCAGAATGGGCATGTGACTGCATGGCAAAGCAGGGTATGAGAAAAGTTCACAACAGAAATGTCTCGTATATCGACCATTCCGAGAACTTATTTCATCCTGACGTCACGTGAACAAACTGCTGACGTCACGAATTGTGCCTAGAGAACGGGAAACGCCGGGAGAGAATAGCGCGCTAGTTCTTCGTATTTTCAGATGTAGCTTAGGGACCCTTTAAAGTCAGTTTTTTTTTTTTTTAGATGAGAAACATCTTATGCTCAGGGGCTGTGTCCGTCCTTCCCGCGTCCCCCGTCCGGCGTCCCGCGTCCCGCGTTTCTGCGTTGGTGGTGGGTCCCGTGTTCAGCAAACATCTGTCTCAGTAAGGTACGCATTTGGGCTGGTTGGTTCATGATTACGAGTGAAAAACAGCGCTAAAAAGAAGGGACAAGGAAGGACACTGGGACCGCGGCGCTGACTAACAACCAAATGTGTTTATTCCTTCAGTCAGCGTATACAATACTTCACCACTATCACAATGAAATGACAGAAAGTTGTCTAAATACCATGACGAACGACGCGCGTCTCATTTCAGAAGCCCATCACATCCACAACAGCGGCGAGGCATGTGTTAGCCTCCCCCTCGATTTCCCTCCTTCCGAGAGAGATAAAATTCATATCCGATTGATCGCCTCATAGCCGCCTCTGCGCAGGCTGAGTAATCAACTTTCTGTCATTTCGTTGTGATAGTGGTGAAGTATATATACGCTGACTGAAGGAATAAACACATTTGGTTGTTAGTCAGCGCCGTGGTCCGGTGTCCTTTCTTGTCCCGTCTTTTTAGCGCTGTTTTAAATGCGAATGCATTTCTCAGTCGGGCTATGTCAGGCGGCGTTGTCAGCGGCGGTGTCCGCGCGCCGGCAGGTGTTATCTCTCCGCTCTCACTCCCTCTTCCATAGCAACAGCTGCGGGCGCGTGCGCTTATCCTCGCCCCTAGCAACCGGAGCATGTGGTGCGAGAGAGTGTAGGAGAGGGTAGGTGCAGTGCTTCGCCGCTCCTTCTCTCGCCGTTCGCTCTCTCTCCTCCCTGCGCCCCACTCTCCCGTCCGCTCGCGCCTCACTCTCGACCGTTCGCTGGCTGGGCGCCTCTCAAGGCGATGGCAGAAGTCGGTGAAGGCGAATTTACGCCATTAAAATTACTACGCCGTGTACTCCGCCGCAGTTTCCTCGTAGTGTACTCTCGGCTCAAGAAATGCATTCGCATTTCCTCACGATTCCCTTCGGGGAGGTGGGGGGCATTTTTTCACTCGTAATCTTTCGCAGGATGTGCATCGATCCCGGCCGCGGCGGTCGCATTTCGATGGAGGCTGAAAAGCTAGAGGCTGAATTGCTAGAGGCCCGTGTACTGTGCGATATCAGTGCGCGTTAAAGAACACCATATTGTCCGAATTTCCGAAGACTTCTCCTAGAGTGTGCCCCATAATCATATCATGGTTTTGGCATGTAAGAGTCCCAAATGGTTAAAATTAAGGAGTGCCTGCACGATTCGTTTTAACAGCGAAGCTGTTGTAGTATGTCGCCGTAGTTTGTGCGGTGTTGCAAAAAAAATAAAAAACACTCCTCAGGCGGTTATGCGCCACTGGCATTGGACCATCCCCAATACGCAGTACAAGAGGTGCGAGTGTTAAGCAAAAACTCTGCTCATTGAAGTAGAGCACGTGAAACACATGAAAGAGAGCGACAAAAAAAGAGATAGAAAGAGGAAAAGTGAGAGAAAGAGAAAGTGAGGAAAAGTGAGAGACAGAAAGAGAGCGATAGAAAGAAAGAGAAAAACGGGGAGAAATAAAGGTACTATAGACATGAAGAGATAGAAAGACTGAGAAAGAAGTAGAAAGAGGGAGAAAGGAACAGGTACGAAAAAAAGAGGTAGAAAAAATTGAGCAAGACAGAAAGAGAAAAAAAGAGACAAATATTGGGAAACAAAGAAAGACAGAGAAAGGGATGGCAGGAAAGATAGGCAGAGAAAGACATAGAGACAGACAAAGATATAGAAAGACACGAAAGAGAGATACAAAACGCAGAAAGAGAAAGAAACAGAGAAAGAGATAGAACGAAGCTGAGAGGGAAACAAGGTAAGGCCACCCAGTTGTGCTCCTCTTCAAGCTCTCCACCACTAGTTCAAAGGTGCCATCAATATTTTAGAGTGAGGCGCCCATGCCTGCGTTGAGCGGTGTCGCCGTTGCCGTCGCCGTCGGTGGAGTAACCGATAAACGTCGTCATCAGCCACATGCAACATCGACGAAGTGCACAAAATACCTTACAGATGTGGTGCGGGTACCTTATTCGTCATTATTCGTCTTTATGCTTATCCGCAGAAAGACGAATAATGGAGTAGTGGGTGCTGTCCTACTTCACAAGAATTATGACTTATGGCGTAGTCGATACCTTGCGGAAAGTCAAAACTTCAAATAAGTTGGCCTTGCCCCTACACGAAACCGCGCTTATAATTTTCATTAAAGAGTATCGCAATCGTCGGCGAGTTTTTTCTTGTAGTGATAACTCGGATGGATGAATACATCTGAAATATCAACTTCAGAGACGCTTCTTCACCGGTAGATAGGTTAAAACGCTATTAAGGCCTGACCACACGTCAGGCCTTAATAGCGTTCCCTCTCCATAGCGCACCCTCTCCATAGCGCGCCCTCTCCGTTCCCTCTCCATAGCGCGCCCTCTCCCTATGGAGAGAGAGGGCGCGTGGCTACGCGAAGCTGCGTGCCTCCTCTCTCCATAGGGAAAGGGCGCGGCGCCACGTCAGAAAGGCACGCGCTGGCGCGCTGCAACGGGTACGTGTGGTCAGGCCTTTAGAGTTTAAAAAATTACTGGAATAAAAATGCCTATTGACAGCAAAGGAATTGATAAAAAATTAAATGCATGATACGGGGCAGGTAATAACACGAACTAGTGAAAGTGTGGACACAACTTCATTGATTTGACTTTCTGTTTCCAGCTCTGCTTCCTCGCTACCTCTACAGTGACCTATGCTCGGCGTGCTCAGGTAAGTGATCAACCAGAACATTTTTTTGTTTCAGAACTGAAACAGACAAGCACAGGCGCAGTGCTCCTCTGTTCCTTGCTGTGTGTCCTATCTAGTTGCGCTACTCACGATGGTTTCTATGTAAAAACACCAACTCGGCTAACAGTCAACTCTTTTAAAGTTTGTGTACCAGTAATCTAACACACAAACAACGGTCCGTTTGGTCTATGTAAAGGTGGCCACATGAGTAAACAACACCCAGACTGCACTGAACTATCGATGACGAGTGCTTTAACTTGCAACTTTTCTCCTTTACACCTGTTCTTTTTTTTTCAACCAACTTCCTGTCAATTATTCCACAAATTTATTTTATTTTTTTTAATTGGGGCTCACACGAGTAACGTTGAATCTTCCTGCAACATTGTTTTAGTCCGTGTGACAGCTGATGTGCGTAAGGAATGACGACAATTTTGCCTTTATCCGCTGGCACCGAATTAGCCTCTGTGGTGGGTGTTCTTACCTTTATACGTTTAACGAGCTTCTGCACGTTCCCCCTTGAAGAACCTGCAAATCCGAGACGCTCAATCTGTCTTGCACAACTGCCCTGCATTAACAGGTTTTAAGGTGAGGTGAGGCCTTGAAAGTGAGTTTAAGGAGGAGGAGAAGGAATGAAAGAAATGAAAGACAGGGAGGTCAACCAGACGCGCCTCCGGTTTGCTACCCTGTAGTGGGGGGGAAGGGACGAAAAGTTTGGTTGTACAGGCGTGGTAATAATAGGTACGGCTATAAAATTTGCAAGGCATTTTAAAGGTAGACGCAGGTTGAATTAGAGCTCAAAATTAGTTTCAAATTGTGCTCAGTGTTGTGTTATTTTTGTTTTTTGTATTTTTTTTTACGCATGCACTTTTTTTGATAAGATCTGCTAACTGCGAAGCATTGCAATTTTGCATAAAGGTAGCTACTAACGCTTTACAGGAGCGGAACTAAAATTGTGAGCGTGCAACGAAAACTAGATTTTCTGTTTTTTTACGTTTGTAGATGTATGAAAATTGTCACTTATGAATGGCTTTTTTAACACTAAAAAATACAAATGCACCTGGACTACTGATTCTAGTACCAGTTATGTAAATGCCGCCAATTAACCCATGCGAGAAATTGTGCTTGCTTGTGCTTGATAGTTCCCTAGGAAAAGGTGGAGAAACTCCAAATATGTTTTGAAAAAAACACAGAAATTACGTAGGGGTGCAGGCGCATTTCCTGTCAACGTGCCAAAGAAAAAGGACGAAAACTTATTTTTGAAACAAGTGCCCAAGCGTTATATATTTTTTGAAACCTAAATAAATTGTCTATGCGTTGATTGCAAAATACCAAAATTTAATTTTTTGACCAAAGTAACTCTCACCCCACCTTAAACAACGTCAAAAACAAGCAAGAAAAAGCGATACCATTTTTTACAACCTAAGAACGTGTAGAGTTGAAATTCAGTATTGGTTTCTTGGATCTCACGTTATACATACAGCACGCGTGTTTTACAGTTGGCTTATGGTTGACGTCTGAAAATTGTAACTGGTTCGCTTGTGGCACTTTATAAGTGAATTTCAAGCCATAACCGCATTCATGAAAAAGATCAAGCGCTTCTCTAACCATCAGTTGGAAGTGTGAATTCTTGACAAAAATATCAGCCGCATAACGTAACACCTTGATTACATTGTTACACCAGATTACTTGCTACAATCTTGTCAACCCTTTCCTGAAAAATAAAGCTAGCATAGGAGCAACTTTTGACCCTATGCAAACACCTTATCTTTGTATGACTGTTTTCTTTGTCCCCTACCCCGCTTTGTCATGCAGTCACACGCCTGCTCAGCGTGGTCTCGCATGACTATCGCACGCAATCAACTGATTTCACTTCGTTTAGGGCGTTTCCGACTGCGGAAGCGCAGATAACAGCTTGCAGCCGAAAAGCGCGAAATCCTGATAGCCTTAACACTGACATTAAACCGCGTGCTTTGTGGAGAAACAAGTGGCGAAGCGGAGATGGCGTCTGTAGACGTATGCAGAGTAGTGAAGGCGAGAAACAAGCCATGCGCTTGAAGGGTTGCCAGGATACTTTTTTCTAGGCTGGCGGCGGCAAAAAGTAACGTCTTGGCCTACTTGGCTACTTTGTGGCTAGTATTTTGTTCCCTCGATTTGAACCAAATTATCAATATATTGTGGCGTTGAAGCCACTGGCGTTCGAGTACGCGGTGTCAAAGCATGGTGACCAAGGCGTGTTTTCGAAAATTGAATTTAATTTTGCACTTGCTTTACACGAAAAATTACACCATCTCCCGCTAAAGGGAACCATGTGTAGATGTGAAGCAGCGGGCGCTAACGCTTACATTGGCGGTGGCGTTGACGCTGGTGCTCATCGCAGCGTTGCGCAGGACAGAAAACTGGGGAGGCGCAAAGCACGCAGTGATGGAGCGGTGTTTCCTACTGGAACATGCCAATCGCTGCTAATGGGCAATGAGAGACAGAAGACTCCGACTGGACACAGAGACCCGCAGTCCGCTTTTAGTTAGCGCGCACGCTGCGAATTTTTATTGTTCAACAGCGCACAGGAGAAATCTCCACCCGGCACCACCTTGCAGGTCGAAATCCATTGCCATATATACGGGGTGGCCAGTGAACGGTTGTGCAGCGCGAGCAGTCGGTTTTTTCAACCAAGAAACTCGCTAGCAGACGCTGCCTGCGTCGGCGTCGCGAGGCGAGAGAGGGGAGAGAGAGGAGGGGGGGGACGCGCATGCGCAGTGGGAGTGTGGACGCCGCGGGCAGGGATGCCTAGAGGAGAGAGGGGGGAGCGTAGGAGAGGAGAGAGAGGGGGGGACGCGCATGCGCAGTGTGAGTATGGACGCCGCGGGCAGGGATGCCTAGAGGAGAGAGGGGGGGAACGTAGGAGGGGAGAGAGGAGGGGAGGCGCATGCGCAGTGAGTGTGTGGTTGCCGCGGGGAGGGATGCCTAGAGAGGGGGAGAGGAGGTCTTTTTTATTTTTATTTTTTTAAAGGTTTGCGCATGCGCAGTAAGGGTGGTCACGCCGGCACACCACCACCACCACCGGATTAAGCTTCGCCATAAGATGCTTCACATCTAAAAAACGACTTTCGGATACGTGGGTGGTACTCGAGGAGAAAACTTGTGCATGTCACCTAATTAATTTTACAGAACACGCATTGCTGAACGCGAATTATAACTGTAATTGAAAGTGAACAGGACAGTTAAAGGGCCTCCGCACAGAGGATGTTCTGCACTCATTGGCGTTAGAAACTGGATATCTGAAGAATGCCTTGTGTCATTTCTTTGCATTAAGTATGGACTGTGACTCGGTAATATCAATTGCTCGTACTTTGCTATCACGAGATAAACAATCCAGAAAGGGACTACAACCTATGCTTCAATTATAACAGCGGTCATTTGGAGCACACTCATGCAGTAAGAATTTTTAGTGCCGCCACAAGGCTGCTGCTTCTAGTTGTTTTAAGAAAAGTCACGTAAGACGCACGAAGGGAGTGTCATTTCTGCAACAGTGAATTAATCTTCGTCATCCTGCACGACTTGATCGCTGAAGTCAACAGTTTCTGTATTGATCTCGGCAATTGTGCATTTCAAGCGTTACCGCTGTATTTATTAAGGCGAAAGCCTCACATTCCTCATCAATTTGACCGTCTCCGGCGACCGTCCCGAAGCGTCAGGGACGAGTGAAGCAAAAAAAATTATCATCACGTGACACGTCACCAATGACGTCATCATGATGTCACACGTACAAAAAAATTTTTCACGTCACTATGACGTCACAAATTCTAGCGTGACGTCATGTGACGTAACGCCACACGATTCCGTTGTGGCGCCCTCCTTTGGGTGGCGAACGAAACCAGAGAGCGCGCTACTTCAAGAGAATAAAATGAAGACGGCGCTGGCAGTGGCTCGTGAATCCGCGGCTCTTGTTCCCTGCTCCCTCATACATCGACCGAGGAGAAAGAAATTGCTGCAGATCCACGAAGTGAATGCTGATGATGGAGCGAAGCTCCATTGACGAAAGGATAAATGATATAAAGAATGTTTACGAAGTCCATCTGCCCGTCCGTCCGGACGGTCCGTACGGACGGACAGATGCATGGACGGACGGACGCACGGATGGATGCACGGACGGATGGATGCACGGACGGACGGATGCACGGACGAACGGATGAACGGACGGACAGATGCACGGAGAGAGTGCGATCTATTTTAAACCTATATGCGCGCTGTCAATGCTCTATGTACGGTATATGTAACACCTGTGTTTCGGTCCGACGAGGAGCTACGACGCCGACGGCGACAACGGACATCGAGAGAGCCTAAGTAGCTTCGCTCCTAAAAGAAGATGGCTTTCGGCTTGGAGTCGTCTTAGGTGAATGCACAAGATTTTATACATTTCCAACAAAAGGCTCCTGAACTTGGTCATAAATAAGAACGTCACAGATTTTATCACACGCGTGTGGCCACTTTTGGCTACTTTTACTGCTGTTTGCTCAAGTTGGCTTTTTCTTGGCTAGTTTTACCAATTTCTTGGCTACTTTATGGTCATTTCAACCTGGCAACCCTGCTCTCTTGTCTTTGAGGTCGTAGTGACTTAGGTGTCTTTCAAAGGGTCGGACTGGTATGTATCGTTCCATTTTATCAAATATTTTGCCATGTTATCCTTTATGCGTAGTGTTAGTAGGTTTTTCGATTCCATATTTCGTGATGTATTCCTATGTTATCACATGTGTTTTTGCTTATATAATGTGTTTCCCTTTCCGAAGGAGCAGGCAGGCGTTGTGTCCCTCTAGGTGGCAGTTGTCAGCTGTTCCCTCCCTATTTCCTCTGTGTCTTCGTGTTTTCTGTGTATACAAACCAAATAAATAAATAAATACCTGTCCTGCTTGGACCAGTTCTTGGTCTGCAGTATTCAATAAATAAATAAAAATAAAATAATGAAGCGCGTAGTTACGGAAGTGTGCTTCAGTTAGAGACGCAATGAAGTTATCGTTGGGGTTAGACTGTTTTTACGCGCAGCAGCATTGACGTGTCGATAAATTCATTACCATATCATTTTACATTCTTCTACATCTTCTTTTGAATGAACCGGGCCAGCACATTGAAGTTTTCGTACTACGATATCTGAAAAAAAAAAAGAGAGGAAGCTTTGATGAGGCCGTTCGAGCGAAGAATAGCCCTGGAGAGAATGAATTTATGCGCGAACTGAAACCAGAGGGAAAAATATGCCAATTAGCGCACCGCACCATAAAGTGACCACCGCGCTTCTCGTGGAGCAGTGGGGATTATGGCGCCGAACTCGTAAGCCGATTGCCTTGTAGAGGGCGCTCAATATGATGAAGACGCTATCGCTCAGCGAAGGCTAAGGCCGAGGATTATTAAGGGACTGCATTATGTATCGGAGAGAAAGGAGTTTACTAAAAAAAAAATGAAAAGTTCTTCAGCTCCGCGATATCTGCCAAAGAGCGACTTTCAAAAGTTGTAGCGAATGAAGGCTTCCTTAACAGGCACGAAGACGTTTTTCAAACAAAAAAAGAAGTGAAAAGTTATAAACGTGAAAGAATCACGGAATAGGAATATCGTCAGGGCGATGGAAAGTCGTTAGGAGGAAGCTGTTAATCTAAGACGTCTTTAATTAATAACGCTCCTCAAGATGCGTCGAGATCAATGCCCCCCCCCCCCCCTCTCTTCCCTGCCCTCGAGCGCAGAAAACCTCCGCTTCGCCCGGCCATGCTTCTTTTGCCCATTCATGGCCACTGCTCACTCTGATCATGCAGTTTAGTTTCTAAAGCTAGTTGCGTGCATCAAGATTAAATTAAAGGAGCATGACATGCGCCCGATTATGCCGCATTGCCCTTGTAGTTCCATTTGAAACGATTGTAGCGTTTTAGTTTTGAAAGTACGAAACAAGCAAGAAAAGAGATGTGAGCCAATCAGGCCGGCCGATTGAAGTTCGCTGCACAAAAACTGAAGTCATGCTCTGAATTCGGCAGATAAAGCGAATTCGCTATTGAAATAAATTATTGTAATCGATAAAAAACGATACTCTTGCATCTAATTCTTTTATGAGGTTGTATGTGCTCGTATGTGGTTGTTTGACGCAGACTTAGCCTAGCTACGACGTCCAGCTCCTGGCTGTCCGGAAGGCCCGTGAGAGGGCGGAGAGGCTTGGCCTCCCCGTCCTGACACGGGTCTAGCCAGGAGTTGGATGTATAAGCACCACGTACTCTTTCTTCCGGACCAAATAAATGTCTTTTCTCTCTCTTTCTATGCAGTTTTTTTTTATTGCGATAGCAATTAAATGGACACTCTCGGCTGATTGTTGCCGTTGCCGTCATGCGCCGGATATGTGTACGTACATATATAAAAAAGGCGCAAAGAAAAAAAAATGCCCCCCACCTCCCCGAAGGGAATCGTGAGGAAATGCGAATGCATTTCTTGCGCCGACACCGACTTTTGCCATCGCCTTGAGAGGCGCCCAGCCAGCGAACGGTCGAGAGTGAGGCGCGAGCGGACGGGAGAGTGGGGCGCAGGGAGGAGAGAGAGCGAACGGCCAGAGAAGGAGCGGCGAAGCACTGCACCTACCCTCTCCTACACTCTCTCGCACCACATGCTCCGGTTGCTAGGGGCGAGGATAAGCGCGCGCGCCCGCAGCTGTTGCTATGGGAGAGGGAGTGAGCGCGCCGCCGCGGATAACGCCGGACAACGCCGCACAACGCCGGATGCCTGACATAGTCCGACTAAGAAATGCATTCGCATTTAAAAATACTACAAGGCACCCGACCGGGGATTCGAAACAGCAACCCCTCTCTCTGCAGCGAGCTGTGTTAGACCACTCAACCACGCACCATGCATGCGCTGGCGTAATAAAGGCGCGTTATCTATAGACACCATTTGTCGCTGGCGGTATGCACATCTCGGAGGAGCTTGAGCGTGTTTTCTATCACGCAACGCTCCTACATTTTCTTTCAATTTGAAAACTGCCTTTGCGACGCACACGAAAAAATGGGACCCCTTTTTGTACCTACTCGTGCTGTGGAACGCAAAAAATATTAAAAAACACTGCGCACACCTTGCGTCAGACGCCACCGCGTGGCAGGAGACGCAGAGGGGTCACTTCGCGCGCTGCACTTTAAAAGAAGAATAAATATCTAAGAGCGTCGGGTTCTGCGTTGTCGACACTTGCAGCGCGTTACTCAAACAAAAAGGCGTAACAACCGTGATAGTTGTTAGTTCAGGCTTTTCCTGTGTATACCTGCGCGTCCTTTTCGAGCGTCCTTCTTTGTGCTTCAGCGGGAAGCTGCAAGTACACGCTACCCTTACCCACATCCTCCTGGAATGCCCGGCGGACCCTCCCCCGCGGGGCCCGGAGCCACTGACCACATGGGAGGAATGGGAGACCCTGCTGCGCTCGACGGACCCGGCCAAGCAGAAGATCGCCACTGACCGGGCCGCCCACGTCATGGAACTGCAAGACCTAATGAACGCATAGCGCAGTGGGGTCGTGCGGGGACCATGGCACGTATGTGCCCGAATCCCTTGGTCGAATAAAGTTTCACCTCCTCCTCCTCGAGCTGCTCGTCGATGTTCATGTGACATTCCAATTTCTTGCTATCGCACAGTGGCGTAGGCCAGGGGGTGGCACACCGGGCACGTGCCCCCCCCCCCCCCCCCCATGGCATTCTGAGCGAAAAATGACCATTTCAAGGAGGTGCCACCCCCGAAATCAAGGAGGTGCCCCCCCCCCCCCCTCCCGAAAAAAATTTCTGGCTACGCCCCTGCTTATCGCATTCATTGTTTCGCCCTTGTGGCGAAATTGTGACCCTTTTTTTTAGGGGGCGAAGCTCCTTAGGACCTAGCCTTGACTTCCGTTGTGGTCACGGTATAGAACCGTTGCTATAGTCGAACCATATGTGAGACACAAAAAAAAGGTTTCGCAATAGACTTCAACGTAGACATAGGCTAATTATAAGGTAAGAGATCGCCCTTCCCGGACGAAAATAACCTATCGAAATGAATATTGATGAGTTGATCTCTACTAAAATGCACCTGGATGTTGAGGCTTCTCAAGGGAACCTGTAGCACTAAGGCACACGTCGAGATCTATATGTCCCAACAAATTACCCATATTAACATGGTATCTTCTCACCGGTAAGATGGCGGGTCCTTGGATTCACTTTCGAGGCACATGCTCCACTCCAGCAATTTTCTAAATCCTTCTTGAATTGCCTAAGACGACTGGAAGGCGAAATAAATTTACATTTGTATATACACTTTATGTCACTCAATTTACATTATATGGGACAACGCTCGGGTACGTACGGTTACTCACCGATGCGATACCCAGAGCTTCGCCCACTCGTCATGATTCACTTCGTGGAAATGCGTTGGATATTTTATTTCAGTGTATTTGTTCCAGATAATTGCATAACCTTCAGATTTTCATGTTTGTAAAAAAAATGTTTATTATTTATTTGTTATAATTGATTTAATGCCTATCTAACTAAATTTTAGCTCTACATATCCATTCCTAAAGGGGTCCTGCAACACTTTTCCAAGTGGTCATGAAAAAATTGGGGAACCCTTAGTCTTCGCCTTTAAGAGTTGAACGCGATAGCGATATCCTGTCCCGAGTGCCTACTTCAACCGAGTATACGCTCGCATACTTGCTATACTTGCATACTTGCATACTTGCATACTCGCGTACTTGCATACTCGCATACTCGCATACTTGCATACTTGCATACTTGCATACTCGCATACTTGCTCGCATACTTGCGTCGACTTGTTGCAGGAAAACGTGCGCACTGCCATCCTGCCGCTGCTAAGCGACTCGTTCAATGTCACGCAGCCACTATCGAAATAGATGAGTGATAGTAACACTTGCCGTATACTTAACGCAGTACAGTACAGTCAGTACAATATCCGATAACGTCGTAGGGCGCCGTCATAACTTGATCATTATTTGCATCACTCTTGTTGACGCCCTGATGCCAACGCCGACGTTTAATTTTATAGTTTGACGAGGCATTTAATGTTTGCACCATAACAATAAAATAATAATAATAATAAGAAGAAGAAGAAGAAGAAGAACAAGAACAAGAAGAACAAGAAGAAGGAGAAGGCGAAAAGCTAAGACGAAGTTCTTGTCACGAAGTAAAAAGAGAGTGATGCTTTACTTCCTCTAAGCGTGAGACAGCTGGCTGAGAAATATACGCGTGGTGCAGCATATGCGAGGGCTTGTAAGGCCTCCCGAAAGACGATGCGAAACGAAGAAAAACGACGCAGAGGAGGAGCGCCGACGCTGTTCCGGGAACGGGCTGCAGTGATTAGTAATCGATGCCGTATTCTCGTCGTCGTCGTCGTCGTCTCTCTCGACCGAAGAAAGGGCGATATAATAGCCGGCGAAAGAAACGAATAAAAATAGCGATAAATGTGAGAAAACGAACGTCTAGAGCGACGTCCGCGCGTATATGTGACACTGGCGACGACTGCGACCGTGGACACATCTCTGGGCCCCGTCGCAAATGGAAACTCGACGACAACATTAGCGGGCCCTCTTTCGGTCCTCGTCCTCGAACAGCGAGCCCCTTCACGGATATGTGTAACGCTGATTGCTTGTTTCTTCGAGCACGCCTGTCTTTCGATAGCAGCAGTATTTACGTACATAGACAAACTGTTTCTTCTTTTTAACACGAAAGTGTTTTATGCCGTGGTCCACCATGACTTCAGTGACGTATTTCCGTCACGGAAATGACGTAGGAGTAAATGAACACGGTCAAATGACAAATAAAATTTCATCAACAAGAGTCGAACCCACGACCTCTCGATCAGCCACAACAGATGCCGGACACGCTATCCCCTGCGCCATGGTCACATACTCTGGTGGCTTTACAAACGGGCCTTTTATATCTCAAACTTTCCTCTCGTAGTGCTCTTGGTCGGCGGGGTGGTGTCGCCGTCTGGGAGCGGTAAAGTGAAGTAATGCATCATGACCGTGGCCTCCGCGATTAGCTCCTGCAACGCGTCGTTGCTATGCATGGAGTTGCTATGCATTCCGTCCCAATTCGACGCATTTCCAATGGGAGAAGTGTAATTTTGACAGCGCCTTAACACACCGCGAGGTGGCGACCTTAGCCCAAGCCAGGTCTCGCTCATACCATCCATCCATATTAAAGATAGCTCTGCGACGCGCGCCTGCCTCACCTTGGCTGTAACACCGCTACCATAACACCGCGTTCCCCGCTTACGCGCGCCCCAAGAAAGATCGCGGCCGGGCTAGAGGGTAGACACGACGGGTCGCTGCATTTCGCTCTAATCCGGCAGGGGTTTTTAACATGCCGCTGGAGGGTTTAACACGCCAAATTCTGCGGCCAATTAGCAACGTTTTTCTCGCTGTCACACCGCTTGCTCTGATTAAGCTCTCACCGTTGACTACTACAGCAACCACAAAGGTTTGTTTAATCATTGGTCATGAACGTTAGTCGTCGGTACGGGGATGTGCCACCAAGCGTCAATGTAGGTGCATCCACGTTAAACGGTGCTGTAGCTGCCAAACACCAATAGACATTGCGCAGGCTGTTTTATATCAATGTACAGTAAACATTCAACTACTTCGTACACATTTTACTTTCGTGTTATACCGATTCCCACGACGGAGGGATCAACCATGTATTTTTTTAGTGGCCCTTGAGTACCGAGTGAAACTCTTTGCTATCTTCCAGACCACCTTGTAAAGCGCCGTGTCCATTTGTCCGAAAACCTTGATAAAAATAAAAAAATATATATTAGAAGGATGGAATGGTTCAAGCTAAGAGGTTCGTATGGTAGAGTTGACATTACGGTACGTCGTTCATTAAAATTGAAATGACGTAAATAGTAGAAATTACTAATAACATCAATTAGTATAAGCGCTTCGGCAAACTGGCTCAAAATTGTTGGTTGTGGTTCAAGCGAAGAGTTGTTTGCGAAGATGGCTCACAGATAAATCGCAAGTTTACGAACACAGTCAGGGCGAGCGCCACTCTCAGAGCCATAAGTCTCGCATTAGGGCCACTTTACTTTTTTTTTTCTGTATTAATCTCCTCTGAGCACTGTATGGAAGCCGCATCCTTTCGCGAGCCACGCTCCGCCCTGAAACAGAATCGTGTTTTTTTTTTTTTTTTTTTTTTTTTTTTTTTTGTCTCCCGCATTTACCCACTTCGTTACTTAAATGAACGTATCTATAGAGGTTGGTCATTCAAGCGTACTGGTCATCCGGTCAGGCAAGCACTCTGCAGAGAGGAATTCGCGAACATTCGAGAGAAGATAAAATCGAAGAAGACGCATCCGGAAACTCCGTGTGATGATCCCGTCCGTGGCTGAAAGGTCATTTCGCGAAAGGGTTTAGAAGGGGCTGATAAGAAAGTAGCGCGGAATTCCTTACGGTTCACTCCACGGTTTTTATTAGTGAGTGAGTGGGTGAGTGAGTGAGTGAGTGAGTGAGTGAGTGAGTGAGTGAGTGAGTGAGTGAGTGAGTGAGTGAGTGAGTGAGTGAGTGAGTGAGTGAGTGAGTGAGTGAGTGAGTGAGTGAGTGAGTGAGTGAGTGAGTGGAGTGAGTGAGTGAGTGAGTGAGTGAGTGAGTGAGTGAGTGAGTGATTGAAGTGACTCGCCACGAAGTGCAATATATTCAGACTCGTGCCGAAAGCATTTAACCTGTGGCGAACGTACTTGCCTTACTTTTAAGAAATGAAGCATCTGCCCGTCTTGAAAATACTTCTGTGCGAATCATGAACGTCGTATCTTCATGGTGTACGTCTAGTTCATATAAAAATGGTTGCTTCATTTTCAAAAAGTAGGTGAGTTAAATCGTTGATATAGCTCGGTACATATTCAACTGCTCAATGTTTATCAGCTGCTAATTTGAACAAGAAAGCCTTTTTGACTGTCTGGCAATATTACTTGTGCTGTACCAAAACATCACTCAGTGGCCCAGGCGTACTAAATAGACACTTTCAGACACCTCATCTAAAACGGGTGCTTAAGAAAGCTGTCAAAACAAAGCAGTGTGAACAAACACGTTTTACCTCTACCGAGCTCAACGTTCGCGCTTCTTTCACTCACGCAGCCGACATCGAGCCGTTCGGACGGCGCGGGAATCGCCGAACTCGTCGAACTGCCCTCGGGTGAGACGAGGATGGTGCGGACGACGGCGCTCATTCGACAGACGCTGCGCCAACCCTTCGGCGGTGCTCCCAGGGGCATCCTAGTGCTCGTCGCCGACAGTACGTATAGCCGGAGAGAAGCAAGCCTCGCTTGGCGCCAACCGGCATCAGCAGGGGGCGCGCGCTGCCTTTTACTGTAGCACCGGTAGCGGGTTGCGATGCAAAAGGAAGCAATGTGAACCGATGCATGGCACGATGCATGGCTCGTGCCATGCATCGTGCCATCGTACCATGCTTCATGCACGACGTTAAAAAAAATGCTGCCATGCATCGTGCCATCGTACCATGCTTCATGCACGACGTTAAAAAAATGCTGCCATGCATCGTGCCATGCATCGTGCCATGCATCGATCCATCATGCCATGCATCATGTCATGCATCGTGCCATGCACGGTGCATGACACGATGCATGGCATGATGGATCGATGCATGGCATGATGCATGGCACGATGCATGGCAGCATCTTTTTTAACGTCGTGCATGAATCGTTTCTTTAGCGAACCAAAAGACACTGCCAGGTTCTATCTACCCATCTCTCTATCTAGCCACATACGTGCGGGTGCTCTGGTGGTCGTGTTTTCAACTTGGTGTAGACCAAAACTCGCATAGGAAAGCGTGAATCTTAACAGTACGTTATGTTGGGCCAGTTGGCGCATCGTTACTTGAAAGACGTGGCGCAAGGTTCGAAGAGATAAGAACTTTCTGTCTCTTCTTGGTTCTTCTCGGTTCTAGCTTTGCGCCACGTCTTTCAAGAAAGCGTGAATGTACGACGAACAGGATTTCGAAGGCCGTAACATGAATTGAAAAGCACTCAGACCTATTTAATCATCATCATCATTGGGAAAAGCATCCCCTAAGTGGACAGTTGCGAAAGTTCGCGTGTTGTCTCACGGACGCGTAGTGTGCCCTTCACTGATTCTCAAAAGGAAGAATTATGGCGTAGTGGGCACTTCCCAACTATATTTGCAGTAGGCATTCTAGGATAGTTTGAAACCGCCAATGTTATGCGCACAGACGTTCGTTTCCTTGCGGCACGGTTGAGGTATGCACCGAGAACCGAATCCAGGCTAGCACTTGGGAAGGCGATGCGCACGGAGCCCGTTTACGCTATCGCGTTTCACTCTTGAAGGCGAAGCTCAAGCGTCCTCCAGGTTTCTTCTTTTTTCTTGTCTCTTTTTACGTGCACTCCAGAAAGAAGTGCTTTACCGGCGATCTCCAATTACCACTGTCTTGCGTCAGCTGCAATTAATCCGAGGCATGCCTGCTCGTTGTCCACTTTCATCACTCTGCCTAATTATCTACCGTCCGCAACTGCGCTTCAACTATCCGGGCGTCCCTTCTCAAGGTCTTAAGCAGCACTGTGGAGTTCCTCTTCGAGTCGCCATTATGTGTGTCGTGCTTGGGACAGTCGAACAGCAGAGACACATCTTCGTCGTTGTCGTCGTGGCCGCACGAACATGTTGACGATGGTGCAGGCTGAATCGTAAATAAGAGGTGCTTTGTGTAATCAGTAACATAGTTTAACTTTTTAGGAGTATAGTATTGCCATCTCTGACTATGCCATATCTTTCATACGCACTGATCTAGATTTTGTTTCCGATGGCGCCTATGCGTTTCGTGACGTCATGAAGCGCAAGGTGGGTCACGTGGTAACAGAACACAGCACGGTTTCTGGCACATATATATCCCCTTTATGCTACGCTGCCCCACGCAGCCTCTCTCCTGCGGAGTGTCGACAATAGATGACCGAATATAGAGACACCCACGCACTGTAGGTGACGTTGAGAACCTGGCGGTGAGAAATACAGTGGCCGGAACGCAAGACGTTGCGGACACACACGCGCCGTTCGTGGGTAGTCACAATGCGAGCCTCTCAGCTATTCCTTTCGCAAAACAGACTAGCGGAGATCGTATTGCTAGAGTTTGCTGTTCACGCTTTCGGTAGCGTCTGCAAGGGTGTTTCGCAACGAAGGACACCCCCCATCGGAAGCGCACGCACCTGAACTCCTCCAGGTCGTTACGAAACGGTCGTACGCAACAAGTACAAAGTAATGAAGAGGCGTATGCAACAAGTACAAAGTGAATGAATAGGCGGCTGGCTTTCGAGTGACACGTGTACCTTGAATATAGTTCGCCGTGTCCTGTATCGCCTGCCTATCAAATTAAATGAGAACACCTTAAAGCGAGGGGAATACTCCATTACTAATTAGTCTTGGCTCCTGGGTTACGTTTCTCTATTGGAAAGCAGCAACTTTTGTCGCGGGAGAAGTCTTGTTAAATAAGACAACAAAAATGCAGAGAATGACCTCAACCAGAAAAGCAAAGTCCGTGAGCTAAGACGCCCGGAGACGTTGTCTTCAAGTTGCCGCAATTACCTCGCTCTGACGTCACCGATTTCGACAGCGAGCACGTGTGTCATAGTACACCGCTCTCCCCCCAATCTCGCTAGCAACGATAGCTATTCTTGTTTTATGGGCTTAATTAGCCTCCACCGCGCAAGGTACATTGCAGTTTTTCTCGTTACATTGAGAACTCGAATTTCGAGCTAGAGAAAATGTTGTCTTCAAATAAATGAGCTCAGGATGTTGCTATAGGCGGTGTTTGTCTGGCAGACCTGGTCGACAATGGCTCCGCCCGAGTGTCTGTTTCTAGTATTGGGTTTACCGATTAAAGTGTCAATTACGCCAGTACCTCGCAGTTAAGTCAAAAGAATAACAGACACTTCCTTGCGAACCACATTCGCGCACCTTCTGGAAACCCAGAATGTGCAGTTTAAAGCTTCCTCCTATGTGGGTAAAAGCGCTTGCAGGACCACGTGTATAGGGGTCTCCCGAGCAGTGGTCTATATTTTCCAGTTCGTTACATTCAGTGCACAATGGAGAAGAAGCACCCCTTATTTTGAAGGTCCATGCTGGAGTGCAGGTCGATCCCGTTCTTGCCCTGTAGAGCAGAGTTGACTCGGCGCGGTTGAATCCTCTTATAACATAGCGATGATGTGTCAAATCTCACAAACAACGAAAACGCCCAGGTACCATGGCGCGCCAGTACGAGGACTACTTCAGGAATGCCTACCGGTCGCTCCAGGTTGGTCGTGCGTTGGACTCCCTGAGCCGCCACTCGCTGTCCAGAAAGAACGTCACGCTGACTACCGGCGCCGCCCTGGCTCGCGCTCTGCAAAGCCACTCGCTGGAACTGAACGAGCTGGCACTGATCGTGGCCGACGACGCCGACATCTTGTACACCGGCGCAGCGTTGGACGCGGACGTCGTCGGGTTCGTATGCATGTCACGCACTGTAGAAGCTGTATGCGTAACTACACTTAAAGACACATACTTTTTTTTTATTTTTCAAGAAAATTCCGGCAATGGGGAGGATAGTAGAGTTCATGTGGTTCCATTCTGCTATTGTGAGCGGGAAGAAACAATACCTAAACCTTTCGTTTATTGGTTGATCGACTGATTGATTCTAATCGCAGATCTTCGCAGTCATCCACAACTACGAGCTCATTAAGGATTGTCGCCTTTACAAAGCCTGGTTGGACAATCCCACAACGAAGACAAAGGGTAAGGCGGTTCTAATAATTACTCGCTTGCTGTGCACTCTGACGTACACGTAATATGACGGCGGTAAAGCGTTAAAGGGACCCTGAAACGGTTATTTGAAGCTTTGTCAGCGTTCAGGCTAGATCATCATCGAACCATTGGCACCACAAATTTCGCTGCACGCCGTGTACCAAGGCGGCTACGGCCAATTATATCATACCCTCCTTCTTACCCCTGCCTTGCCTCCTCAACTCATGATACACGCTGGCATCGCTGGCGATCGCAGAGCTCATGTGAGCACACTCGACGATTTGAGCTTCGCCCAGTGAGGACCTCCGAGATTGCAAGCCGACAGGTTGCGTGCATCTCGGAGACCATAGCCCCAGCGCGCCCGGCAGCACGCACGCCGCCTGGCAACAGAGACATCGCGGAGGGGTTGATATCTGCTCCGACAGGTGCCGCCACCCTACCAGCCAATTTTTCGTGCGCGCACACCGCAGCCAATCAGATCGTGCGCAGACGGCGTGTCATACTCGGGAGGGGCGGTTGAAAACGCGTTGGGCTGAGCCGCAGTGATCTGCAGCGATTCGCAGCTTTATAGCGTTGTAATCAATTACACAGTGTACGCAGAGAGCTTAAATTAGTCTGTAAATGAGCCTTAGGACTTGGTCTACTGGCTCAATGTGTTTGTACAAAATCGTCAAAACCGTTTCAGGGTCCCTTTAAGAGAGAACTTGGTTGCCGATCATTGGATTGAGTCTAAAGAAAGAAAGGGTTGCTGTCATAACAAAGAATAGCCAACAATAGCCGACATTAGGCAACTCTGACCGACTTAGCTACCGGTCAGCCAACATTAGTCATTGCTTGCGAGGACAACTATCACAATGAACACTGGAAAGGAAGACTGATAGCGGCGTCGCACAGGAACGTTTGATCACGTTCAGGGTCCATCCGGATCAGTTTTGTTGAGTGCGATCAAGAATGGTCACTATTACGAGGTCCAACCTTCCCGTAATCAACTTTGGCGCATACTTAGAATAACAAGGAGCTGAGCTAGTTGCTAAGTGTTCATTCTGGAAGACAGGGCGTGCAAACGCGGACACAAGAATAAAGTCAAGACACCACAGACGCCGACTAACAACTGCAAAGGTGCATGACGGCAGAAAAGAAAGAAGTTACGAAAACTTTTCTGTGCGTGGCCAGGCAATAGGACAACCCATCAATCCGGCACGCGGGGAGTCTACGTGAAAGATAACTGTTAAGGCATTTTGATTTCTTCCTTACGCAAGTTAGTCGATGGTTGACTCGCGCGTGCGCTACCACTATTATCGATATGTCATGCCTCAATCATCAGACGCGTTTCTTCAGGCGCAGGAATAAACTAGGACATCCGGGTCGAACCTAACTCGGATCGGCACTGATCGCAATCCAAAATGCCCGTGTTACACCGACACTTCTCTCAGCTAGAGAAAGAGGGAGAGAAAGAACAGAGGACCAGGCAGGGAGCCCGTTAACCAGATTCTAAACTCCGGGTTTCCTTCCCTACAACGCCAGAGGACAAGGGAAAGAGGCAAATAAAAGCGGAAAGAAGGGCGGAGCTAAAAAAATGCCCCCACCTCCCCGAAGGGAATCATGAGGAAATGCGAATGCATTTCTTGCGCCGAGAGATTTCGCCTTCACCGACTTCTGCCATCGCCTTGAGAGGCGCCCAGCCAGCGAACGGTCGAGAGCGAGGCGCGAGTGGACGGGAGAGTGGGGCGCAGGGAGGAGAGAGAGCGAACGGCGAGAGAAGGAGAGGCGAAGCACTGCACCTACCCTCTCCTACACTCTCTCGCACCACATGCTCCGGTTGCTAGGGGCGAGGATAAGCGCGCGCGCCCGCAGCTGTTGCTATGGGAGAGGGAGTGAGAGCGGAGAGATAACACCTGCCGGCGCGCGGACGCCGCCGCGGACAACGCCGGACGCCTCACATAGCCCGACTAAGAAATGCATTCGCATATTTAAAACATATTGCAGCTGCACTACTGTGAAACCGGAGGAAGTGCGTAAGCACGGGCACCCAGCGATTCCCGCTCGTAGAGTTCCCGCAGTTCCGTTTACCAAACCGTCGATGACGTCAATGATTGAGGTAAGCACGTAGGCTTTCCCCGGCTCGAGTAGAATCTTTTTAGGGAAGTTCGCAAACTCGGTGTGTGACATTTGCGCTACACTTTGCAGCGCTTTATCGATTTCCTGCTTGTTACAGCAGCTGATGTACGTGTCGTGTGCAGTGAGTTCCGTCAGGTTGTTTTACCCCCATCAGATGTAGCGCATACGAATTAGCCCTTCGGCGATGCTGGCGTTAACGGCCAAGTACGCGCTGGCTTTCCAAGTGTGCACCCTGCTCGGTTTATGCGCATCAAACGCAAGACATGAGACGACGCCAGGACGGTCCCTTACACTTCTCCGCATGCAGTTAAAAGCAGGCGTACTGCTTACTACCCCTCGGTTACCTTTGTTACCTCAGTGTTACCGATGTATTACGCGTGTAGTACCTCTTTATTGACCCTCCTCAGGGACACTCGCATACGACAACAAAGTAAGTGCATGCAGAAAAGACAAGCGTAAGATCTGAACGAAAGAAGAGAAATTTTAAGAGTTCGTTTCCCTTCGTAAGACACAACATCAATTAGAACAAAGTATAGGGGATGTCATTTTTAGTAATTATGATGTAAAGTGTGAAGGAGGTAGAGTGGACGAAAAAGGTAAGTTGCCACTGGCAGGGACCGGACCTGCGACCTTCGAATAACGCGTCCGATGCTATGGAGCAGGGGTAGGCAACCTTTTGTGGCGGAGCTCGGGCCGAGTTGCATGAAGCCGACATGGCGGGTGCCGGACGGCAAATCGGGTAGAAAAATAAGGGGGGGGGGGGGGGCATTGCTGGAAAGTGGAAAAAAAATTCAGTGAATTGACAATAATGTACAAAACTGGAATAGAAATCATGTTTAATACTGAAAGAGCTTCTTTACAGTCGAGATATAGGAAACTTCGCTGCGGAGAAGGGAGTGACAAGGGTAGAGGGGGGGCGGGGGGGTGTTCTGACGTCGTGCTGGGGGCCGCATCGTAGTGGCCCTCGAGCCGCAGGTGGCCGACCCCAGCTCAAGAGCATCGGACACGTTATTCGAAGGTCGCAGGTTCGGTCCCTACCAGTGGCAAGTTGTCCACTTTACTTTTTTCACATTTACATCATGATTACTACAAATGACATCCCCCCATAGCTTCCTTGGCTTTCTTATCTGTTAATTCTAATCTAAGTGTAAGATTTGGGGACATGCGGTGCACGAAGAGTGCGCCAGACGTCTTGCGTTTCCTGCGCACGCCCCCCTGTTCTATATATCTTCCGCTTCTGAATTCTGCAAGTACGAACGAAATAGCCCAGCAAGCGCATCCTGCAAAAGTAACCGCATATTATGGTAGAATGACCCGTTCATAGAAGACTACTTCTGCGAAAGACGCGCTACAAGAATCTCGCACATATAAGGCCATCTATTTGAGCATTACAGTGAAAACAATTTTTTTTTTTTTTTTTTTTTTTTTTTTTTTTTTTTTTTGTAGGAGCAAGAACCACCGTCTCCAGCATTATCTGCGACTTCTACACCTTTCGGTAAGCACTACTCTTTCTTTGTCATCTAAGATTGATTGATTGATTGATTGATTGATTGATTGATTGATTGATTGATTGATTGATTGATTGATTGATTGATTGATTGATTGATTGATTGATTGATTGATTGATTTTTTGTGGGCGCTAGAGGTGAAGCCACAGTGAACGGCTCAACATAAGTATATATCATTCCCGAATTCTCTGAAGGACAAATAAATCTTAATTCACATGTGGTTCCGCATTTCGCCCTCATCCAAATTTGGCCTTCACTGTCAGAAATTGTGCCTGGGACTTCGTTTTCACCAGTTTTTCGGCATAGCAATGAGGCCCTCGGGCTGAGGTATTATTATTGTTTCGTTTTAGCCCAACGTGTATGCGCGTGAATAGTGCAAATGCACGTCGTATATGGTGTTCATGCTACTGTAAATGTTTCAATGTCTTCTCGGTAAACACCAATACTACAAGGGAATAATGTATGCGAGGAATTCGATAGACTGAATCAAACTATAGCGCGCGAATTTCCGCGCAGGACAAACAAAGTCGTCTTCAGTGTGTCTATGACTACTGGAACCACTCAAAACACTCCGTCCCAGGGCTAAAATACTTACGGTGTTCGGCTGCTAACCCGAATGTCGCGGGTTCGTTCCGCGCTGCGGCGGTCGCATTTCGATGGAGGCGAAATGCTAGAGCCCCAGGCCGTGTACTGTGCGATGGTAGTACGCGTTAAATGGGCCCTGCAACACTTTTCCAGGTAGCCATAGAATGAATTCACTAAAGGAGCCTATTGAATAAAAAGGACGAAGACGCCGAGCACAAGAGAATAAAAATGTAATGAATTGACGTTTCGGCACCCAGAACGGGAGCCTTGTTCACAATGACAGCGAAAAGGCAGAAGTTAAGCGTTTAAATAGTCTACAGCACGTGACCTAAACATCTTGCGTATGCAGGGGGCAGATTACCGTCCGTGCGGTTGAGTGTGCTGTTTCTTGTCTGTATTGTCAAAGATTCCAGATACAATCTAGAAGTCAAGTCCTTCTCAGTAGCAACGGCACGTGCCCTGCCCCAGTCTATCTCATGATTTGAGGTTTGCGCATGTTCGGCGAGGGCGTTTGATGTAATAACGAGGAGTACAGCTGATACTTCGCCTGTGACTCAAACGCCCTCGCCGAACATGCGCAAACCTCAAATTTTTATTAGAATCCGTCCAGTACGAGCGGAGTTACAAAGATTTGTCGTACGCTGCAATTGCATTCTCTCCTCTCGTCCCGACGAGAGCGCTGGCAGCTAAGCAGGGAGGGACGGAACGGGGAAAAAAATACGTCACGCGCGCCTCGTGACCTTGAGCACTTTTCCTTTCTTTTCTTTGAATACGCGGGTTTTCAGTGAGATGGCGCGGGCACGCGTGGACAAGTCGCGGCCTGCCGCGGCGGCCCCAGTAACGACCGAGCGCGCCATGCTCAAATCAGCCAACAGCTGATACTTCGCCTGTGACTCAGTCATTTTTTGAGCTTGTAGCGTCATTTGTCGAGAATAGAGAAAACGATTTTTAGCTCACTTTGAGAATTTATTGTAAATTCTAGGCCGCGTGCCGCGCTATAATATTTCGCTCGCGTGTTCTCGGGAACCTCGACTACCGATAGGCAGCAGTGTTGCGGAATGGGCGCCTCCATTCCATTCCAATTCCATTCCGAGGAATTAGAACTTGCCCCAATTCCATTCCTCTCAATTCCTCGGAATGAAAAAACTTCGCCCGTTCCCACTCCGGGAATGGCCGGGCAGTTCAATTCCATTCCTGTAATTCCTCAACGTACGAAAGGTATCGTGATAGTTTGATCGAGTTAAAAATGAACGCCCCGTAAAGCCAATCTTATCAGATGCATTAAGAACTGCAAAAGTACGCAAAACACATTACCAAAATCGAAGGATAGTAGCTTAGTGACATCTCGTGCAGTACAACCACCCCACTAGGCCTAATTCCCATAGGGGCGGTTAGGGTTGCCGTTGGTGGCTATTTTGCGCCAAATTGGCTATACTTTTGGACCCCGTTGGCGACGAAAATTTCCAGTTGGCGCCATCGCTCTTTTTTAAACTTGTGGTTTTATTTATTCAAAATGGTTTTACTTATTCATCAATAGTAAAGACTGTTGATAATACCGCTTCTGTTCTATTTGGCTAGAAATTCTACGATAATATTAAATGACATGGCTACTTTGGCTACTTTTGGCGTGAGTTCTGGCGCCTTTTCATGTCCACCCAACGGCAACCCTGGGGGCGGTTCTCCCGCTACCTATAGTATTTGGATGGTCAGCATGTTTGAACGAATGACAATGTTATAATATTGTTTAAGCTTAAATGTGTTAATGCTAAAATGACGACACAGCGTATTTTTATGCTGACAAAAGTATTGTTCAAGAAGACTAAGCAGTTTTGCCACGCGTCTGGAGCGGTCGTGAATATGGAGAAAACTAAGATTTGGTTAATGGGGAACAAAACCCTCTAGATCTGCCGAGGGAAAAGAGAATTCCGAGGCGCAAGGGGGGCGTATGCCGCCGCCGTAGTTCCGCACGACGGATACCAACGGCATAGAACCGCGGTTACGCGAAGAACAGAGACAAACTTAGCAGCAACACAGTCTATATCAGGATATAATTGTAGTAGGCGCGTTGGCTATATATGCACCGTGCTTGTAATTAGCGAAGCCATTTTAAAAAATACTGCTTTATTGTTAAATTCGAGGCTCTGACTTACTACTGTTTGAAGTTTGAAAAACAGCGCGTAGACGAAAACGTGCTCTATTTTCGGAAAAAGACCTAATTTCATTCCCATTCCATTCCGCGCAAAAGGCGTTTAACTCCATTCCCATTCCATTCCTCCAAGCGTTGTCCCCAATCCATTCTCATTCCATTCCGGGGTCGCGAAAATGTGGAATGATTCCGGAGTCATTCCAATTCCGGAGTGGCAACTCCGCAACACTGATAGGCAGCGTTTTCTGACCATGCTCAAAAAGTGTTGCAGGGCCACTTTAAAGGAGTACTGACACGATTTTGAGGCACCCCAAAAGGGACATCTTTCGTTTCCATGGTGTGCACTGTCATCGCTCACCACACACCGGAGCCAGACAACGCGTACTCCTCGTTGTTACATCGCCGACTTTTTTTTCTTTTTTTTCACTGTTGGAACCATCGGTGTATTGGCCTCATGAGAAAGAAAGAAAAGCGGCATGCTTTCACTGTGGAGCCGTAGCACGCTATGTACAGTTGACCACAAAAGTTTGCGGACCACGCGAGCGCGTGGCCAAAAGCCTCTTCGCGACACTTCCGCTACGTCAGCGGCGATCGACAGCACCGCAGCGCCCGAGACGCATCCCTCCCTTAATCTATGGCCTGTCTATTTTCTGACTGGGTACAAGTAATTTTCGCCTTTCACTTTTTAACGCGACGTGCTTTTTGGCATCTGCGCCTACGTGCTTCAGCCTCGATAGCTGTCTATGAGCATAACTGTTATCAGTCGCAATCTTTATCACAAAATGATACCTAGCCAACGGAACGCCGTTCGAGGCACGCCGTGGTTCCTTTGATCCTGCTATCAAAATAGATATGTGACGGTCATAGTGCAGATAAGCGCTTCGCGTGAAAACTGCGAACTAACAATGCGCTACGCGGCAGTAGAAAATTGAAAGGCAAGTGAATAACAAGACCCGTTTCCGCCCTAGCACTGCGGTCGACGGTAGATGGCGCACTGCCAGGAGGCGCGGACAGGCAGTTTGGCACGCGCTCGCGTGGTCCGCAAACTTTTGTGGTTGACTGTACATCACTTGCGCGCATTTGTGTGCGTGTTTGGGCTCATTCGTGGTTAGATGGCGCCACTGGCGCGTGCTTTTGGACGTGACGTCACAATGGAAGCTGGGTCGTCTGTCCATGCGAAACGCAGTCGCGCTTGCTAAAAGAACGCTACTTACATCTTAAAAGAAATCTTGTTATTAATAACCATCGAGTCGCTGACGACTCCTGGTGACAGTGCGAGTGCACCAGGAGTGCCCCAGGAGTGCTTCAAGACAGTGGCGTAGCCAGGGGGTGGCAAACCGGGCACGTGCCCCCCCCCCCCCCGAAATTTTTTTTTCACCATAGCATACAGAGCGACAAATGACCATATCAAGGAGGTGCCCCACTCGAAATGTAGGTGGTGCCCCCCCCCCCCCCCCCCGAAAAAAATTTCTGGCTACGCCCCTGCTTCAAGAGCGCACCAACAGTAGACCAGGTGATACAACGAGCACATATGTACGGCAGTGAGATCTATTTATAGCAAGTTCTATTGCCAGTTCCAGTACAATGAATGTCTCGCGTGCGTGGTTTGTTCAGGTTTGGATGCAGCTGCCAAGTCGTCCCTTCGCTTCCCGCAGCGGCTAGTGGACGAGAAGCTGTCGTCGTACTCGTTCCGTGATCGCGACCTCCTCCTGCGCGCCCTGCTTCACCCTTCCAAATCACGCCGCATCGGCTCCAGCGTCTCGTACCGGCCGCTCGACTACGTGGGACAGTTCGCACTCGAGTTTGTCCTCTTACGGTAAGCGGAAGCCATAGGGGTGCGCAAACAATGCGTCATTCATTCATTCATTCATTCATTCATTCATTCATTCATTCATTCATTCATTCATTCATTCGGTCCTTACTACTATCGTGCGTACGTTCGTTTTTTCAAACCCGTCTTGAAAATGCAACGCGATGCAATACGGATGCAAACCCGTGTTACACCCTCTGCAAGAGTCCTTTTTCTACCCCCTCCCCTTTGACGACGCCCGTTCAACACCCGCCTGTAGAGGCCACAAGGCTCATCGTGGCCTACTGACGTTTCTTCGCGAAACTTGCTTGGCCTACCGTTTGTTGAGAATTTTTATTTAATCTCGTTTGTGTTCAGGCGTGTCTGTCTCGTTTCCGCGTTACTGTTTTTCGGCGTTTCCTTCCCTTTGCTTACTTCTTTCCTCTTTAGTTTTTTTATATTTTTTATTGATAGGGTGATTAGGAGACGTTGGTGCCATACGGTGGCACCGGCTACTCCTCCTCGCTTGGAAGACAAAATATGCTGTAAAAATGATAATAATTATTATTATAAAGGCTAAGTATGTTATACAGTCGAACATTAGATGTGCGAGTGCAGTACAATCGAAGACCATGAGTCTCGGGTAGTCGAGCACAAGTTCAAGTACGTAAAATGAGTTCTCATATAGACGTCCAAACTCAGACATTCTGTATGGCTTGGCATACACAGGAGAACACACTAAGACAAATAATTACACATAACATCAAACACGCTATCACAACATTATACATTTGCTTTCAGTTTCAAGAGGAAGGCAACAACGTCGTATACGTTGTTGCTCCTCCTTTATCGCTAGTTGTGCTTTTGCCTCTCCTAATTCCAGTGAAGCACCCCAACTCTACAAAAGCTTTTTTTTTTTTTCAGAAATTACGGCGGGGTTGTCACGCCTCATTGTTGCCTGTCAGCCCACGCATTGTTGACGAGGAATTTGTCGTTTGGGGGGAGGGGGGGGGGGGGGGGGACGCACTGTCATTGGAACTGGGAGCCGCTTGAGCACAACGAGCGAGCAGGGAGGAGTGCTACGGTTAAACCTAACCGTATTTCCGTAACTTGCGCTACGGTAATACCGTATCGTATTTCCGTAATTTTCCGTATTTGCGTAATGCCTTACCGTATTTCCGTAACGACTCCAATGTCTGGTACCTACTTATGTCCTCTTTGTATTTTATAGGAAGTTTATGCATAGGCGTGATCGGGGTTCGTCATTAGGGGGGGGGGGGGGGGGACAAGATTTACCCCCCCACTCCCCCTCCCCCCCCCCCCCGCTGGTCGAGTCCGAAAGAATGCGAGCTCCGCAATGGATGGAAAAACGAAAACGAACTGATTTCGTGCTTCTCACAAAAGCCTACCATTGCTCGCCGGCTCGCCGGGGTAAATATGGGAAGTGAACAGTATATTTGATGAAACATCAGTGGTCCATTTGTTGCCATTATCATCAAAAAACATGCCTAGCCGTAACCCTGCGCAATGAAGATACGTGAAATGTGCGACTGAGTAAATGTATGAAGCTGAATGGCGCCCCACTTCAGATCAATTATAGGGGGGCTGACACCCCCTATCTTCCCCCGTGCTCAGGTTTATGAGTTTATGTGTGCATACTTTCATAGCAAATAATAATATTGTAACGGCGCCTCTGGAGCGAGAGAGAGAAGCGGTGGGAGAGGTCGACGAGGACTGTGCTGTCGCTTCCGAAGCCTCGCCCCATTCAGTGCACCGTCGCTGAGCGTTCTCAATAAACGCTTCCTGACTTGTCACAATATTTAGCCCCCCGATACACTAACTTCGTTTCTTATATCGTTTTTACTCCCTCTCAGCATAACATCGTCCCGTCGTCCAAGATTACTGGCAATGGCGTTGCGCTACTCAGAGCGAGGTCGCTTGGTTCGATCCCAACCGTGGTGACCGCCGTTTTGATGAGGACGAATGACAAAAAGCCATCGAGTACTTAGATTCTAGGTGGACGTTAATAGACTCACTGTAGTCAAAATTAGTGCGAGTACTCCCCTCTACCGTACGCTTCGTAATTTTTGGCTACTGGCGCAAAAACAATAGAGTTTGTGTAGTTTTCACATCAATGTCCACCGCTTTAACTTAGTGCATATAAAGTTATTTTGCTACCCAGTATAACGCGGGTTCGAGTCCTTGCAGCACCTAGTGTGTTCCACTGAAACTAGAATGTAGAAACTGGTGTGCTTGTGAATTAGAAGCATAGGGATGGGAAATAATCACTGGTGTTATGGTTAGTATAGGATCTTCCGCGGTTGGGTGTCTTTCAGCCCTGTTGCTTGTTTCCTGTGGGACGCAAAACACAAACAAGCGACTCATTAGGATTTTTTATTACATTCGTTATGCAGATAAATGATCAAACTATTGCGTAGATGCACCGCACATGATGGAATCTGCATGAAGCGAAGCTTTAGTGAAGCTTTTGTTGGTTTTCTGCTATACAACTGAATACCCACTTTACTGTTCTCAATTTGCAAGCTTGAATTTTTAGGGGCGAAGCTCCTTAGGGTGTGGGTCTGTCCCTCCTCTGTAGTTGTTGTTGTTGTTGTAGTAGCAGTAGTAGTAGTAGTAGTAGTAGTAGTAGTAGTAGTAGTAGTAGTAGTAGTAGTAGTAGTAGTAGTAGTAGTAGTAGTAGTAGTGGGGAGGCAGGTAGGTAGCCACGTGTAGTGGAATGTACCCACTCCACGTGATAAAGATGACGATGACGCAGTATAGTGGAATGTACCCACTACACGTGGTAACGATGAAGTATAAGCGCGTTCCAGTATAGTGGATTGTACCCACTACACGTGATAACGATGACGATGATGCTGATGGCCATGAAGTATAAGCGCGTTCCAGACCACACATTCTCTTTCTGCCATGGATGAAAACGATCGAGCTTCGCCCACTCATCATCATTCACTTCATGAATATGGCGTGATTTTTTTTAAAGAGCGAAGTGTTGTAGCTCGCCGTAGTTTGTACGGTGCCACCATAAAACTCCTCAAGTGGGAATGTGCCGCAAGAATCGGGCAAGCCCCCACTACCATGTACAGCAGGCGCGAGTGTCAAACGAAAAGGAACACGTGAAAAAGGTAGAGGTAAATAAAGACACAGAAAATTTAGAGAAACAATGATAGAAAGACTGAGAGAGAAAGGAAGCTATAGAAAAAAAGAGGAAGGAAAAAATAGAGAGATATAAACGGAATAGATACTTAGACAGATAGAAAAACATAGACAGGGACAGAAGCAAAGACAGAGAAAGAAAGGAAAGAAAGATACATAAATATAGAAAGATCGAGAAAGAGAAAGAAATAGAAGAAAGTAAAAATAAAGAGAAAAAAGGAAGGCCACCCAGCTGCGTTCTTCTTTCAGGCTTGACACCACTAATGTGAAGCTGCAATTTTTTTTTTTTTTTACTTGAAGCTTGTTGATAGCAATAACAAGATTCTAGCTCTTCTTCAATAACAAAAATTGCGACGATTTTTTCTCAGCTGAACAGATTAGATTGTTTCAAGCACTAGCCACACGTACCATGCAAGGTAAAGAGGGGTTAAAAGCAGGTGCTTTGGTAGATTTTTTTGCGGTGAGGGGGGAGGGGCGCATATATTCACATAAAAAAGCGAAAATAATTTTTTTTGGAGGGGGCGGGGGGCGGGCGCTATGCCCCCCAACCCCCCGGCCTACCCTGATGGTCAACAGAAGACATCATTAAACCAATAGCACTAGGCACCATTAGGGCAGCATTAGACAGGCTCTGACTGCTCCCTGTAAAAGTACTTAACGGCTTCCTAATGTCGTTTTCTTTGAAAACAGTTGATCTTCTATAGTTAATATTGCCACGGTTATGGAATTAGATGGAGCTATGCACAATGGCACATACGCACATTGGCATAGCTCCATCTCATTCCATAACCGTGGCATAACCGTGACGTCTACCCCGCGCCTCCACCAGAAAATATCACGTGATTATGAGTAATACACAACCTCTGTCTACAGGAGCACTATACGTCGAGCCGAACCGATCACCAGAAACACGACCTCATCGTCTTCTCAACTTCCTTGTCCTTTCTTCTGTTGACAATGGCACATACGCACATTGGCATAGCTCCATCTCATTCCATAACCGTGGCAATATTTCGTCTTACTATAGCTTAAATAAGGTAGCTTGCGCGTCCTTCAGAACTTCACTAGTGTGTGTTTTGTATTCCTAAAAATGACGCTGTGTAGATGAATCCAGACCCCCCTTCTGAAACACCGGCTGAGTTCCTACAGAAATGTTTCGCGTTAAGATCGTTAAAAATTTATCCGGCGCCGGACGGCGTCAAATCTGCTTCGTGTATATTCAAACAGTCTTTTCGTACTCTGAATACGTAATTTTGAAGAGAATGTCGTTCCCAGGATCCCAGGATTGTTCCCAGGATCGTTCCCAGGATCGTTCCCAGGATTGTTCTAACCACTTTCTTGTGTCTTTTTTTTTTCTTTTTTTTTTTTTTTTTTTTTTTTTTTTTTTTTTGTATATGAAAAACACGGATGGGACGGCGGGCTACGTTAGAGCGGGCTATCCCATCAACATGATACCAATCTTTAAAAACCCACAAAAATAAGAAAAAAAACAAGAAAGAATAAAAGAACAAGAAATTAAACATTAAAACACAATCCAAAGTAATATGATGTACGCATAGGATCTATGGCATATAAAAAAGCGTTCTAACTCGCCACGGTGGCCTAGTGGTTATAATACTCGACTGCTGTCCCGAAGGTCACGGGATCGAATCCCGGCCGTGGCGGCCGCGTTTTCGGTGGAGACGAGAATGCCTGAGACCCTTGTACTTAGATTTAAGTGCACGTCAGAGAACCTCGGGTGGTCAAAATTTCCAGGGCCCTCCACTACGGCGTCCCTCATAATCATATCGTAGTTTTGGGACGTTAAACCTCAACAATTATGGTTATTATAAGAATACTTCTAAGCCAGAGTCCAATACATACAGGCTCACACAACTTACCGTGGATATATTCCGTGCAGATATTTTTGCATGCACTTACGTGTAACACGACTATGACTTTCTGTAACCAGGTACAATGGCGCCATTGGCGATTTCTGACCAAACATAGCCCCGCGTGTACTCGCATACTCGCGTACACGCACAGGTTAGCACTAGTTAACTTTGGTTAGTGTTGCCTGATTTCCGCTTATGTTTAGTGTCTGCTGATATTGGCTAAAGGATGTCAATGCTGCCCATCTGCTGGCTTACGTGAACTAGCGTCGGCTACCAGCAGTTATAACAGGCATGCATAGGTCGGCAAACTCACTCATGAGTCGACTCACTCAGACACAAATCGAGCCGTGAGTCTGAGTCTGAGTGAGTCCGGGTGAGAAATATTTTAGTGAGTCTCAGTCCGAGTGAGTCCGGTTGAGGAAAATTTTGGTGAGTCTGAGTCCGAGTGAGCCCTAAACTCGAAATATATTTCTTGAGTGAGCCTGAGTGAGCTCCACACTTTTTTGCGGATCTGCAGTTCTACTTACGCAACTTGATTTTACTATCAGCCTTACCTAGGTTCACGTTTATACTCACGCCAAATCACACATACTTCAAAGCACCAGCGTTCATCCGCCAGCTCAATATTTATTGATCAGAGGCGTGAGTTACGGAGAAGGGGACGGGGGGGTGCCGTGACTTCCCTTTGCCCGCAAAACTTTTTCCCGGGAATTATTCATAAAAATATTTTATGTGAGTTATCGCTTTAAAAAAATATTCCTTACTGGATTGCAGCCACTGATTAGGTACGAGATCAAAAGGCGCCAAGTCCAGCACCGATTACGCGAGATATTGGTGTTAAAGTGCATTTACACCAAGTTCAAAGAAGCCAATTGTACGCTAATGGACTCATGAGTCGGCTCATTCAGACTCACTCAGACTCAGATGGAGCCGTGAGTCTGAGTTTGAGTGAATCCGGCTGGGAAAATTTTTCGTGAGTCTGAGTCCGAGTGAGTCCGGCTGGGAAAAAATGTTAGTGAATCTGAGTCCGAGTGAGTCCGGTTGAGGAAAAGTTTGGGGAATCTGAGTCCGAGTGAGTCCCAAGGGCAAAACACATTTCATGAGTGAATCTGAGTGAGCTCCACATGTTTTGCCGACCTATGCTGAGGCATGTACGCACGCAGGGTTCCCCTTCAGGGCAGGGGAAGGTTCGTAGATGCCCCCCCCTCCCCCCCCGCCCCCCCTATTAATTCAAAGTACGGGGCCCTTGCATTAGCGGGCGCAGGGTTCCCCTTCAAGGGGGGAGAGGCGAAGGTAAGGTGAATGTCGTTGCAGCGCCCCCTCCCTATTAAGTCAAATAGGAGGGGAGGGGCAGACTTAGTGCTCTCACCTTTCAGGGCGATAGGGTGCGGCCCCCCCCTGCCCCCCCCCCCCCCCCCACCACCCCTTGCGCGCGCCTATGATAACAGCCGCATCGTCTTCATTCAATGCCAATCCGATCGGTGTGTTGTCAACGCAATTTGTCTTTTCTGCAGACGCGCGCCACGGCGGTGGATATCGCGCTGGCTCCGCTAGATGGCGCGGCCTGTCCAGAGGGAAAACACGGCTGCATTTACTCCTTGTATAAGACAGAAGAAGGAATCAGAGAGCAAACATTGGGTAGCCGCTATGCCTGTAAGATATTAAAAGAAAAAATAAGTGGATCTGGGCCTGTCACATCATGAGAAGGACAGTTGAACAGAACATCAGAATGGATACCAAAAGATGCCGGCCGGTAGCTAGGAATTTTTTTCGAGGACCCTGACTCTTTTAAAAAACGCCTATTTTCATTACTTATTTTCGGTAAAACACCCCCCCTCCATGCAAACTACAGGGGGAGGGGGGGAGGGGGGGGGGGTCTAGGGCATTCCTTCCCTGGCTACGGCCCTGAAGAGTTGCGATGCATGGCAGTGGGCGGCAAAGGGCTAGGTGATGCGACGAAGTTAGTAAATTTGCAGGCAAAAAACGGAATCGGGTCGGGCAGAACAGGCTGGGTTGAAGGGACATTCGTCCAGCAATTCACATAACACAGATTGCTGCTGCTGCTGTTGACGATGATGGTGATGATGATGTCGCTGATGATGATCTTATTTGTCTATATGTATACACGTACGTACACCCAACAGCAAAAGTTTGCGGGACATGAAATGTTACATAAAGCTAAATTCCCGCTTTTTCTGGGAACGTAACCTCCGAATAAATGTTCCATACTGCACTTGGCATTGCAACCTATACAGTCACCAGCTTGATTGCAATCATTACGCACTAATATAGCAAAAATTCGCATTTGTTGTGGATCCAACGTCCCGCAAACTTTTGCTGTTGGGTGTACGTACGTACGTGCATACATACATACATACATACATACATACATACATACATACATACATACATACATACATACATACATACATACATACATACATACATACATACATACATACATACATGCATGCATGCATACATACATACATACATACATACATACATACATACATACATACATACATACATACATACATACATACATACATACATACATACATACATACATACATACATACATACATACATACATACATACATACATACATACATACATACATACATACATACATACATACATACATAAATACATACATACATACATACATACATACGAGTACATAGGTGGTCGACCAACAGCGAGCGCAAACGATGCATTTCTCTCGCCTTTTCTTCTGAATCGACACTGACTTTCTTCTCGTTCTCTGGGTTTTTCTTTCTCTCCAAAGTGACATGGTGAAGAACGGCACGCTCAAGAGCAACCAGGAACTGCACGACGCCAAGACGCGACTTCTCCGACACGAGACGCTGGCACGTGTGGCCGCCCTCTCAACGATCTCGACCAGTACGTCTTCCTCGACGAAGGGCCCGAGAAGACGTCCATGATAGAGTACGCCCGCGGTGCGAGATTACAGGTGAGACAGTGATAACCTCGTCAGACTACCTTTCACAGTAAGCGAAGTGCTTAAAATCCACGCACCGATAAGCTGAGACGTGTACAGTACTCACGGATTGAAACTGGACAATTTAGGGCTAAGTAACGCGCATACTCTCGTTTCCACCGTCTTCAGTTCAGGTCACATCGGCGTGATTTCGACTCGAACGCGTAGATCAGGGCCAACATTATCTTTAGAGATCAGATTCGTCGTGACATGACGTTGTTATCTCAAGCAATTACGCATACCAGTCGTCATACTAAAACATTTGATGTTCGCATTTGAATCCGTGAGTACTCTCATCTCTGCTTATCGACGCACGTCTCTGGTGTTGTCGCAAGCGTTAGCACCAGAGCACATTTAATAGTACGTCTCGATCCAAGTAGCATATTAAGTCACTATGGAAAACTTGACAATGGGCTAGTTGGTTCAACGTTTTTTTGCGCGAACCTTACAAAAAAGAAGCTGAAGGCTGTGATGAAAGACGTACAAAACACATTAGCGCAAACTAGTAACTGTTCGATATGTAGATGAATATGTCATTTCATACACTGACCACCGGAGTGCGCAGAGCTCCCTTAGCTACCGACGCCACCTAGCCTAGTTTATCAGCTCAATTTCCATTTGGCTGAGCGCTATCGTATCTAAGATTTATATACCTGTCTTTTTTCCCATTTCTGTATTGAGGTATTTCATTCACACTCACTGTATTGAGGTGTAACATCCAGAATTTTGCGCTAAAAAAGACGAACACATGTGAGAAAACAGGACATTTTCTAGAAGTTCGCGTTAAGTATTGAGGTGTATTCACTGTATTGAGGTGTATTGAGGTAGTCAGTGTATTGAGGTGGTTTCACTCACTGTATTCAGGCGTACTTCACTCACAAGCGCAGTCAAAGTATTGGCTGTGGCTTAACTCAGTTAAGCCTGGGTGTGCGTAGCGAGAGGTGCGGTGAATCTTATTGGACAGATTTAGTCTGCCTGCCATAGGAAATGGCTGGCAGGCTGCGTCCGCAGAGCTGCTGTGGACGCCCAACTAAATCTGTCTATTGTTTGGATCGGTTCTTTGTACGCTTCCCGAGGCGTGCGGCTTGTTCTTCCTCCGTTTCCTCGGCTCGCTGCCTCCTCTTGGTTTCGTTCCGACAACGAAGCCTCGCTTCTTTCAGTCTCTCCGACTCATTCTCCATATCTGCCGACGAATCCCACCGGGCGAGTAACGTGGCCGATGCATTCGGACGCGTTATTCGAAGGTCGCAGGTTCGGTCCCTGCCCGCGGCAAGTCATCTCTTCGTCCACTTTTCTTTCTTCACATTTACATTAGATTTACTACTATACTTTCCTTGGCATTACTGTCTGCTAGCTCTCATTAATATTGTGTCTAATAAATAAACACGAGCCCTTAAAATTTCCACTTCTTTCCTTCACTTCATGCAGGCGTCATTACCCGGAACGGCAGGGGAGAGACGGAACAGCTTCCTGCACAACTTTCTCCAGTCTGTGGCTGGTGCAGTTTACATCGACAGCGGCTACGACATCGACACGATCGAACGCATCTTCTTGAAGTTCTTCAAGACGCACCTCTAGCGGGCCCCTCGACCTCAATACGTCGACAGGCGCTGTTTCCGGAGACTTTCCCGAAATTCCGAAAAGGCGAAAGTGCCGAGCTTTGTTCTACTACCGCAGCATGCTCTGAAGTCACTTGGGGCAATGTCTACTTCATTTACACGTACGGTGTTCTCACAGAGACTAGATGCACGAGACAAGTGTTAAGCGCTGCTTTTATGCAACGCTAATAAACGAAAAGAAATTCGGCTCGAGACGGGTTTGTTGACAGCGAAAAAGAAAAAAAAAGAAAACGCTTTATTGGGTGGCATTGTGGTACAGACATGCTCACGCGCACGTGAACTCAGAGTCAGAAGATGATGGATCTCGAGATGCAAGAAATTGAATATTCTGGCTGCTTCGTAAGCCAACAAAGCAGCGAGAATATTCAATTTCTTGTATCTCGAGGTCCCATAAACTGTCGCGGATAGCCAGGCTCGCAACGAGGCCGCCATCTACAAAGATCCATTATGTACCTTTCCACGAAATTGTTTCCTACTACCGTCTGGCCAGCAGAAAATTTTCAACCACCCCCCCACCCCAAATTGAACAAACCTCGGGCTAGCACACTCGGAGTTGTACAAACCCGTTCGTATCCCACTCCTCGGTCCATTCATTGGATCGACCCTGACCACTCATTCATGCCTTAAATGTTACCATGACTTACGTTCTCTTGACCACATGCTCTGGCTGTGCCCAGCCCTTAACGCCTCTCCACCCATCACGAAGGAGCAATGGGAGGAATCACTCAACTCCAGGCCGACGGCCCACGACATCGCGGAGGGACTCCGACTTCCAGTCCCCATCGTGGGCGGAGCCATCCAACTTGATCTTGGGGGGCATCCGGCTCTCTAGTTCCGAGTCCTTCAGCACTTACATAAAAGTTCGTGTCAATAAAGTTTGACCATGCATCCACCCATGTCGTGTCTCGCTGCTTCGGCGGGCAGCCTTGAATTAGATTTCCGGCCTCGACGTCGACTGTACCTACATTTCTGCGCACCTTGTATGGTGTAGTCCGTCAAGCGGCCTTAGCATTACGATTACTGTACGTACCACGTCAGTGAGTAAGATTGATTGATTGAGTGATTGATTGATCGATCGATTGATTGATTGATTGACAAGAGATATGCCAATGACACCATGTTTCCGCTATCATAGCGCTGATTCGTCGAGTGAAGGCCCCCCCCCCCCCCCCCCCCGGCATCACAGCCGCATGCACGACAGGAGAACAGAAATTTTCGCCTGCTAACACTGTTCATCCTGCATAGCAACGTTTCACGAAGTAATCCAGAAGCGCTGGCCAGGTATAGTGACTACGGTGTGCTACTCGAATATGCTGACACCATCGTCTAAGGAGGCCGCGACAGTGGTGTGACATTATTTAGCCATAGCAGATGCGGTCCCTCTGCAACGTTTGTTTTAGACACACGCGTACTGCCAAGCTCTGTCCGTAATCATGCGCATATCAAGGAGCGCGTGCGTTCTTCCGTTCTGGCACGCTAGAGCCAGTGCAGATAAGGTGCCGGACACATGTTCCTCAAGATGAGCGCTGTTCCTCACTGATAGGTTGCTCATAAATCTTTCCTCCATTCGCAAGTCTGCGTCAAAGAGTCCCTAAACAGCGTCTGAAAATAAAAAATTTACACCATCTTCCCAAAGCGAACCCTGATGGGATGCGAAGCAGCAGAGTTGCGCACGGGTGGCGTCACGGGTTGAACGGCGCTTACGCGGGTGCTGCGGTGAGCACTGGAAGATTTGTTTGAAGTGATGGCTGGCGTAGGTCTTGTCGTTGCGCGTCAGGTGGCAGCTGCGGGCGCTCCGGCGAGCGCGCGGCAGGCGAGGGAGAGAGTGACGTCAGCGCGCACTGCGAGGGGAGCGTGACGTCAACGTGCAGCTGCGGCGTGACCTACTTGGCACCGCTCCAACACCTGCGGCGAGGGGAGCGCGTTGCGGCGCGTTCGTCCGTACGCACGGAGGGACAGCGTTTCACAGCCTAGTCAAATAGCTGCTTCGCATCTAAAAGAACGAGCGCCTTATTCTCTCCTGGCGTTTCCCGCATGTTCGGCGGAATTCGTGCCGCAAACAGTCTGTCCACGTGATGTCTTGAGGATATGAGCTCTCGATTGGGCCATGTACGAGGGATATCGGGTGGGAATGGTACCCTACCTTGCTCGGCCATGGCTAGTTTTGTCCCCTGAAAAAAAAAAGAAAAAGGAGAGGGGGATGTATTTGTGCCACCGATAGGTCGCACGCTCCTTTGACTTCTCTCGCATGACTATCGTGCGCGGTTTGCTGAATTTCACTTCGGTTTGTACGATTTTGACAGGGCAAGCGGAGATAAAGGCGTGTGTAGAGCCGAAAGCGCAATATCCTCACTGTATCGACCCTTAGCACTGACATTGTCCGCGTGTTTTATGGATGAAATAAGTGGTGAGGAGGAGAAGGAACCTGTAGGAAGGGTAGCGAAGGCGTGAAGGAAACCACTTTTTCGTCGGTTTACCTCGGAGTGGTTTAGGAGCCTTATAACGACCACAGACGTGGTCGTCCAGCAAGTGTTCTTGTTTTAGGCATATGCGTCCAACCAAGGTCTTCGAGAGCCATGCGCGTAGCAGGTAGCGCGGGATTTCCTACTTTCTAGCCCACCTATACCAGGGCAGATAAGACGCTGGGTGCATGTTCCTTAAGATAAGCTTCGTTCTCTCCAGATACGTTACTGATAACTCTTCCTTCCACTCCCAAGTCTGCGTTAGGGCGTTGCTGCCGGCATGCGAAAAATCAGCGCAAGTTCCGCTAGCTTCTAAAGCATTTTCAGCCGGGCGCTTCGTCGACCTTTTACGCTCTGTGAATTCCCGGCTGTATTTGGCGTAGCCTTTAGCTTCTCGTCACGAATCGCGACATCGAGTGACAGCCTCTCCAGCCGCCAGCGCCGCTTGTTCTACTGCCTGCGCGCAGGACTGGCTTGAAAGGTCCTGCAGAAACGATGATCCGTACAAGGAAGTTACGTATTATTACGCAAGTGCAACGGAAACTGAAAGTGCGCTATTTGGGAACGCAGCAACCGCGAGTGTCGACGCCCCGAGTGCTTTCCGTATCACAGGAACTCGCGTGTTATGATAAAGTGGTCGAGTGAACGCGAGACATATACTATACGCCATGCGACTTAACCGAGAAGAGTGCACGAAGGTGACATCGTGCTGGCTAAAAAAAGGAAGCATGCGGACCGCGGGTAAAGATGCTGCCCAGTGAGCGGTAAGTAGAACACACGTTTACGTTTGCATTCGTTCGTGATGTTGAGCCTGAGCGTATACGCTTGATTCGCTGATGACTGGTCACTACTGAGAGGGCGGTGTGGGCTGAGGCGTTGCTTGCCGCAAACGCGGATGGCATCTTGGATGGACACTTGGGCCCCGTTGAGATGGCCATACTGGATCAGCACCTCAAATGCCGAGTGCCTGTTCTTAAAATGTTCTGGTGAGCGAGATTATTCATCATTACAGCGTGTGGCAGCGCACAGCGGGTGGAAGGATGTTACGATTGTATATGCGTATGTCATTTTGTTCCGTGCCGTCCTTCCACCCGTTGGTGCAGATTCGTAAAACTTTGCACATCTTCCCCCCAAATGGAGAACCTTGGGCACGCGTATAGGTCGAGCGTTAGAAGATAACTTCTTCAGGTATCGAACCTAATTTCTAAAAACTAGTCCTGCTTCAGATCAACGAATCGTGTTCAAAATGACATGTGTCGTCATATTGTCTGCGACTTCGGGTACGCAAGTATAAAATCAAATATTGATTGCAGTTTGAGTGATAGACAAGGTCAGAGTTGGTGGGTGGTTTGAAGCTAAGTATTTAACGCGCTCGCTGCTTCGACTGGCCAACCCACGGAAATAAAAAATTCATCGTCGACTACGATACTGCCTAATGCGAATTCTGAGCGCAGCTTCGTCTTGGGGCAACGCCAACTGTGTTTGAAGTTTTGGCTATCCGCATTTTTAGTAATGTAACATTCGCTACATATTGCCACAGAAAGTACCAGCGCTCGAGTGCTACGCACACCACTCTACGCATCGCAGTCGTCGCGAACCGAGAAAAAACGCCGACAGCCCCGTTACGATAAGCGAAGCCAGCCGCAGTGTAGTACGTGCCAGCTCTGCATGGCTCAGTCTTCGAGCAATTAGTTACAGCGGACCACATTACCCCGCTATTTGGTCCTAATCTTCAAGCGTTAGATAAGCGTCGCGTCCGGAACCTGTTCGTCGACCCTCACCCATACTTGTCTCTGCACCCCCCCCCCCCTTTTTTTTTTTTTGTCACCACAAGTGGGACATAACTATCGAAAGTTTTCAGGAAAAAAAGTCAGCTCTTTCTCTATCGGGAAGATGGGTGCAAGCGAAGGTTTTTGTGAGCCTGCCTGACGTAATACTTTTCTTTCTTTCTTTCTTTCTTTCTTTCTTTCTTTCTTTCTTTCTTTCTTTCTTTCTTTCTTTCTTTCTTTCTTTCTTTCTTTCTTTCTTTCTTTCTTATCGTGATAGGCTCGCTCCTAACTCTTTCCTCCCTCCAAGACGGAAATCGGATGATCGGACCGTCATACGCGTACTTAGCACGTGACTTAGCAGCGCAACAACTCATTTGCTACATGCAACAACAACGGTCGTGCGTTCACATCCAGGCAACGATGAAGTGTGACAACGTGAAATGACAAGTCCCCTCGATAAAGGGGCCGATTGCCATATCACAAATGGCCGATCGCCGACAATCCTGCGATCGAAGGAGCGTCGATTATTGGAAAACTCCGCATACAAATGAGCACATGACCTGCGCACCTTTGAAGGCCGCATTTCTATAAGTACACCGGCTCCGTGTTTCTTCCTTGCGTATGATGCCGCCACCAAAATCTGAGTTATATAGCGTCACTTAAACTCATTAGGGCCCACTCTCATCACCATGTTTCCTTGCCCTCTAAACAAGGCGTGAGGGCGTGAGTTGTCATCCCCAAGTAGTCAGTTTGGCAACCCCGAAGAGTCACTCCCCGCTTGAACTTGTCCAAGCATAGCCTCCGTCATCGACGTCAGGGTTGCCGTTGGTGGTTACATTGCGCCAAATTGGCTACTTTTGGTCCCCGTTGGCGACGAAAATTTCCAGTTGGCGCCACGGCTATTTTTTAAACTTGTGGTTTTACTTATTCAAAATGGTTTTATTTATTCATCAATAGTAAAGAGTATTTGATAATACCGCTTCTGTTCTATTTGTCTAGGAATTCGGCGATAATATCAAATGACACGGCTGCTTTCGCTACTTTTGGCGTGAGTTCTGGCGCCTTTTCATGTCCACCCAACGGCAACCCTGATCGACGTCCTAGCCTCCCGCGTCGGTTTAAATCACGGAGGCACTTCTCGAAGCCAACGCGTTGTCGATTTCCGCAACCAGAGCGCCCTACAGCTCCGTCGGGGAGTCGGCGCCGACCAGTTCTTATCGCTCGCGTATTTCCAGGAGAAACAGCTTCTCACTAAAGCTACTGCCGCTACTACTGACAACTCTGTGCGCCGCAGGAGGATGCTTTGTTGTTTCTCTTGTTTGCGATCGGGTTGCGCGTTTGCCCGCCGCGGGCAATAATTCATCTCCCTTTGCCGACTACGCCCCGCTCGCTGTGAACGGTCAAAGCCAGGTGCCTCATCGCCCTCCGCGGCACGGCCATTCCACTGTAGCCCCGAGTGCTCGGGACACGTCGCGCTGTGCGAAACGGTTGGTCGTACCGGCATGAAACTTTTGAGAGGGGCGTACGTTGACTGAACTTGTACGCTTTGGTGGTTGGGACTGTGGTGCCCGTCCCGGACACGATTCCGTTTTATAATAGGTGTATTTGAAGTCGAAAGCCTTTTATGCCTCATCGGTTGGACCATTCCACGTATGGCATATGTTCTCTGGTATGGCGGCGTTGTGAACACGAATCATGCTAGAATTCTCGTTAGGTTAAGCACAGATGTAACGATGCCACTTGACAGGGAATACAAAGTGAATTGATAATGGGAACCAACGTACATTACAGTAAGGTAGAGAGGTAGGAGAGTTGGAAACAATGCATACTTTGAAAAAATCGGCGCGAACACGAAAGAGACACAAGACGAGAAGGACTCGCGGAAGCGTTCATTAAAACGGAGGGTGATGATTGCGTATCTGTGCCTTCTGTTTGTTTGCTAGAGTGGGAGATACGCATGCTTAACAATTTCTTTCACGTGACCTAAAATTCAAGCGCGCGCATAGTGTTTTCGTGCGTTCGTTTCTTGTTTCAATAAACTTCAATGGGTCCTTCTGGTCGTGTGTGTTCGCGCCGATTTTTACGAGTATGCAACGTACATTAAAGTGAACCAGTAAACCCTTAAAGTGAGTCAGGTGAACTAAGAGTAAATTAACTATCAAATAAGTTAAGCGTGAATCAAGAAGGGACCAACTTACTGAAGTTTGAATCAACATGCATTAAGATGAAGCCAGTATGAATCGAAGTACATTAAACCACACTTGCGTCGAGGCTTTCTCCCCGATGGAAAGCCCACTCCTGCCGCACAGTAGACGACACCTCACCGATCGGACTCTTGCATAATCTAGCTTATCGTTGCCATATGTATAAACGACTTTGTCACAGTGTTGGGCTGGCTAGCACGAAGTGCTCATCCGGCGTAAGGTTATCTATCTATCTATCTATCTATCTATCTATCTATCTATCTATCTATCTATCTATCTATCTATCTATCTATCTATCTATCTATCTATCTATCTATCTATCTATCTATCTATCTATCTATCTATCTATCTATCTATCTAAATTGAGTACGCATTAATATATGGAACGCACACTCACTGCAGAACACGCACTGTTGCCTGGAATACAGCGAGATTGTAACATTCGTGCAGCGTCTGCCCTCTCCAGTTATGAAATAATTTATTGCTCCCTGCTACAGGCTTGGCATGTCAAGTACGGTAAGATACCATATGAACAAACTTCATTTTAAAAAACTACTCACTTGGGAGGAGTTCTTTTGAATCTCAGAGATGGGTAATAGGCCCGTGTGCTTAGATTTAGGTGCACGTTAAAGAACACCAGATGGTCCAAATTTCCGGAGCCCTCCACTACGGCGTCTCTCATAATCATATTGTCACGGGTGAGAATATCCAAAGGGAACAAAGAAATATATTCACAAAATGTACACGGAGTGCTTCAGTCAAGATGGCCGAGCAGCAACAACAACGTGAGCGCTATTTTAATGCAGCATATTGGGTACAGCGCGAAAAACGACGAATTCTAAGATTACTAGAGAAGTTATAGAGGCATTTCATATTAAACGAATGGATGACGCATGCGTCGTCAGGCATCGTTGAATCTCACGGACAAAGAGTTCGCATGTCTACTGAGCACATGTGCGGTCAGGTGATACGCTATGCATCTTGTACTATTCATTTTTAACACTTCTGCGCAATGTTGATACGTTTTTTTCTCCAGGTTTTTTGCTTTTTTTTGTTTTTATTCTTTTCACGTTCGTGTTCTTCAAATAGAAAACTTTCAGTTGCGAGTCAGCGCTCGTCTGTGTCCCTACCGTCTTCGTCGTTTTTCGCGCTGTACCCAATATGCTGCCATACCAACTAGCCCAACTTTCAATACTTTCGCTATTTTAATCTTCGTCTTCATCGCCTTGATGGAGCATTCCTTGTTGTTCATCATGGCTTACAATATGGCGGTTTTGGGACGTTAAGCCCCCAACAATTATTATAGAGATGGGTAATGGGCTAAGCCAGAAAACACGAAGAGGAAAAGGAAAAGATCTCTCCGCAAATTGTAACCTTTGTTTATATCCGTTCTGCAGCTGCAAGCATTGCCTTAAGAGGATAGAAAACTGGGGCACGTTCATATTTGGCTCACGGTTGATAAGAATAGCGCCTTGAAAACGAAGCCTTAGACGGAGAACGGTGAAATTTTCTGTGCGTTATTATTAGCCACGATACGGTCGGCCGGGCACGACTATTGAAGCATGAAATAAAAGCTAGCAACTCCATGTCGTTCATCGTAAACTCGCCAGTACACAATGACTCGATGCACCCCTCGTGTTTGCACGGGATATCTAATCACTTGCGGATACGGCCGCAAATATATACGTTCCCCTTGCAATGCCTATATACGTGTAACGCTGTATGCGCAGCGAGGGTGCCGTGCACTTATTCCCGGCGTGTCATTTGTTACGACGAGGCCATTAGGAAATCGACATCGCCCCCTGTCGAGGGAGACGCTGTCCACTCAGAAGAACAACGCTAATGTTGAGACACGCAGTGCAATCGTTAGAGCTTGTGCATCGTTGTAAGCTATGTTGCCTTTACACTTCCGCTGGCCGGGCATGCTAAGGTCAGCGCTATGCTTTGTGGCGTTACCGGAAGTGTTGAGGCACTTGCACATTGCTGCTAGCTCGGTGGTGTGGAGTACTAAGTGCACTTGTTGTTGATACGTTTCCGGAACAGTGCGTAAGCTCAGACCTCGGTTCAAAGAAGAGTGGGAAATGAGCCCTTGCCTTGTCATGTAAAAACGTGTGCGTGAGTGTGTGCGTGCGTGCGTGTGCGTGTGCGTGTGTGTGTGTGTGTGTGTGTGTGTGTGTGTGTGTGTGTGTGTGTGTGTGTGTGTGTGTGTGTGTGTGTGTGTGTGTGTGTGTGTGTGAGCGAGTTGGATAGTTAGTTGGTTGGCTAGTTAGAGCGAGAGTTAGTGAGTCAGAATGAGTGAGTCAGAGTGTGTGAGTCAGAGTGCGTGAGTCAGAGTGCGTGAGTCAGAGTGCGTGAGTCAGAGTGCGTGAGTCAGAGTGCGTGAGTCAGAGTGAGTGAGTGGTGAGTGAGTGAGTGAGTGAGTGAGTGAGTGGTGAGTGAGTGAGTGAGTGAGTGAGTGAGTGAGTGAGTGAGTGAGTGAGTGAGTGAGTATTTGAGCGAGCGCGTGAGCTCCAACGTACACGAGAGTTCCAGAGTCATCATTTTGTTAGGCGTTAAAGTGGTGGGCATTTCTGCGTACATGTTTCCCAGCATGCTTTCAATCGATGTACAGCACAAGTACGTAGGCACTGACCACAAATGAGAAGCTTGCCCCGAGGTCACATCGCTATAACCTTTGCCGAATTCCCAATTGTCTCTATCATATTTATTTTCCTCTATATTTCCATTCGAGAAAGAACTCACGTGACGCTTATAGACATTATTTGCGGGACGTATTTTCGGTACGGCCCAACACACGCAGGTGAACGTGTTCAATATGAATTCCATTTGTTTCGCGTTGCATGAAATCGCTTTCTTTTGTCGCATAGGGTGGTTGTGTTCGATATTCTGCGCAACGTAAAGTATGGGCCATCCGTGGACTACCCCTGACCCAGTAAACTCGGAGAACGAAACTGCCGACAAAAAAGAAAGAAACAACAAAGTAAGCGCAAAGCATATCAGGAAACAGCCGCACCACGAAACCAAACAAACGACGTTTCACGCAACACTCCCCACTCACGCTATGTGGGCGAAGGTCCAGCGATATGTGTGTGTATAGTGTTCCACGCTCTTTTTTCGAATGCGGCGCTCACGACATGTAGCCACGGGTACACGCAATCCACCGCTGGCCCGCATAAATATAAAACGCATCTTTCGCGTATGCACTAACCCATCGATTTGCACGTTCCTCGCGTTATTGACCGGTGCGCCCCCCCGGTGCCGAGGGCCCTCATCGGAATATAACGGCGTCGCAACGTTATGTGCGCGAAGCCCCGCAAACAACACGCCACACGCGACTGCCTCGGGCTTTCCGCGGCTTCAGAAGCCGAAGCCGAAGTCGAAGCCGGGTTAAGCCGCGGCGGTCTGTCTATCGCATTTCGAGCGTTTATACATTCAGGCCGCGAGGGCGAAGCGGTGCACGGTTGTCACGACTTTGATCGAGAAGTGGCCCGGGACGCGTGAGGGAAATTCTGGCGCCGGAAGATGCGCGAACGAGACACGATTTTCTCTCTCCCTCTTCTCCTGCTTCCTTCCTTTATCTACTTCTTCTTCCTTTCATTCACTTACTTCATCTCTCCATAGTTCTTCGTTCTTACCCCCTTTCTTTATTTCCTTCTTTCATTTCGTGTTCGCGGCGAGGTGCGAACGACTCGTTTCTGTTGCACGGTATCTGCCTCTCTCCCCCCTTCTCTTGTTTCCTTCTTTCCACCTATACTTCTTGTTTCCTTCCTTCATTCAATCAGTCACCTCATCTCTCCATCTCCATAGTTCTTCACTCTTCCCCCCTTTTCTTGCTTTCCTTCTTTCGATTCATGTTCTTGCCGAGGTGTGGACGACTCGCTTCTGCTGTTGGGTTGTCGCGTGCAGTGGTGTTTGCTATTTGTACCTTTTCCTCAGCTCTCGTTCGTTCCTTCATTTCTTTTATTTTACTTCCTCGTTCTCTTCTTTCTTTTCATCTTACGGAGGTCTCTTTTGTTACGCGAACCCCGTCCGCTCTGTCTGCGGTCTTCCGTCGACTGCGAATGAATACACCGCCGTGCCTGCATGCACGCGTCGGAAGAGACCGCGGTATGGTAATCTGGAGTTCCCGAGCACCTGGCCTTCTTGCGTAATACGTCGGGCTTTCGGCGTGTCCTGACAAGAGACGGAGTATATACCCAGGGGTCGTGTAACCCGCTCTCACACGCACCTGCCGCGGCTGGTTTCAATTTCCGGGCTCGCCTTCCGGAGGAGGTGTTCCTTTTTGGCGGCGGGGAGGGCCAACAATGGCGAGTGATCTAGCACGCGGACAGTTAATCTTATGTTGAATTCCAATGGCGGAGTCGGAGCAAGTTTTTCTGCTCCTTTTGGAGCAAGTGTGTTCCAATGGCAGAGTGAGGGCAGGAGTCGAGGAATTCCAATGAGAGAGTCGGAGTGGATTCAGAGTGGGAGTCACTCCGTGGAGCGCGAAAGGCTGCTCCGCCGAAATCGGCGGAGTGGACCGGAACTTGGCTTGACGTACTTCCTTTAACACATTTGCCTGCTTGGGGGGGAGGCCGCCGGTAGTCGCTTGTTTTGGTGGTAATGGCGGTAATGGCGGACGACATGGACTCGATAGCGACAGCTCCGAGTCAGAAAAGTTCCCGCACGAGCGATTCGTCGGATAGTGACCGCGACGTTGAAACTACTGCGCACGAGCGGGAATTCGACAGCCGAATAGAATAACTGTATGCGAGGTACTCTGGGCAATGCGTCACTTGAAAGATAGTCCTTCCGTTTCCGCCTTGCTCCAGCGGCACGTGTTGTGTTCCAATCGCGGATCTGGAGGCGTTGCTCCACGCCAGAGTCGAGTGCTCGCTCGCGGAGTCCGTCGGCTGCTCCGACTCTGCCACTGGAATTCAACATTAAAGGAGAGAAAGAGAGTTCGCACAAAACGGAAAGCCGAATTGGTCAATCATACGCGTGTTGGTTTGCTGCCCTACACAAGAAAAGACAGATTAAGGATGAAAAAAATGCCCCCCACCTCACCGAAGGGAATCGTGAGGAAATGCGAATGCATTTCGCGCGTGCTTCACTCCATTTATATATGGTGGTTGCGGTTCGAAGAAGGCCGGAAAAGGCGCCTAATTTCTGCAGCCCGGTCGGGAGCACGGCGCAGCGCCTGTTCTTTCTTTTTTTTATCGCGGGAGCTCCGCCGAGCGCCCTCGCGATGCGAGCGCCCTCACGCACCAGAGCGCGCTCCTCCTCTCTACTCACTCTCCGCTACTCCGCCCGCACCACCGCTGCGGTTGCTAGGGGCGAGGATAAGCGCGCGCGCCCGCAGCTGTTGCTATGGGAGAGGGAGTGAGAGCGGAGAGATAACACCTGCCGGCGCGCGGACACCTCCTCAACCTATCCTCCTCCCCGCGGACAACGCCGGACAACGCCAACGCCGGATGCCTGACATAGCCCTGACTAAGAAATGCATTCGCATTTAAAAAAAATTCAATGCAATTCCACTGTATAAAGGTCGGTCACCGGCGGAACTGACGGGCTCGAAGACTACTTCGAGCTCGTCAATGAGCCCGGGAATGCGCGCGTATTTGTATGTAGGCTTTCAAACTGCGTAGCACTTTTGGGGCCCGCCTTGTCGTTCATATATTTCATGTGGCGTGATCAGGCTCATAATCAGGTGGTCAATACAGGCCTACAACACGGCTAACAGTTCTCAAAACCACGTTAAAATAAACGAACCAGGTCTAAAACAGTATAACTGACAGAAATAACCAAGAAGTAATTGAAATAACTAACCTAAAATCGCTAAAAACGATTCGGAAACTAGCGGCTGACTCCCGCACCACGCGAGAGAGGGCGCCGCGCCACGCCACCCCCACCCCCACGCCACCGCTACCGCCACGCCACGCCACGCCACGCCACGCACACGTTTGCTTCTCCTACCGGAGTAGAGTGGCCTAACCGGAGTTTCTCCGGCGCTACACCTGAAGGGTAAACAACCTGACGGAGTGCGCCGCGGACGACACGTATCTCAACTGATGTACGATTCAGGAAGTCGGTAATGCGCAGCAATAAACAATGCGCAAGTGTCACACCGCGTTTGCGACCTACTAAGATTCTACTAGTGCCGGTGAATACCTAAATGCTTATCTCAAACATCGACGTCATCGACGGTTCCGTAAACGAAGCAGTGGGTACTCTACTAACGAGAACCGCTGGGTTCCCGATCTATACGCATTTCCTCAGGTTTCACAGTAGAGCAGCTGCATTTAGCGAATGATTTAGAACTACATGAATCGCTACAAATTAACGGCATTTTTTTCTAATGCATTAGTTTCTTACGCCCCTGCATAGAGAGCACAAGAGCTCTCACTTTAACACTTCAAAATACACGCTGAAAGTATGAACCAGTCAAAAGGACGGATGACATAACAGAGAAGTGCACACGCATGTACGACTGGACTTTCAGCTTTGCATTATTAGCAGACACCATCTTCCAGGAAAACCAGGGGGTGCATGCGCTGTTAAGAAAAAAAAAATGCCCCCACCTCCCCGAAGGAAATCGTGAGGAAATGCGAAGGCATATCGCGCGCGCTTCACTCCATTTATATATGGTGGTTGTGGTTCGAAGAAGGAAAAAGGCGCCTAATTTCTGCAGCCCGGTCGGGAGCGCGTTTTTTTTTTTTGTTTTTTTTTATCGCGGTAGCTCCGCTGAGCTCCCGCGATGCGAGCGCCCTCACACGCCAGAGCGCGCTCCTCCTCTCTACTCACTCTCCTCTACTCCGCCCGCACCACCTGCTGCGGTTTCTAGGGGCGAGGATAAGCGCGCGCGCCCGCAGCTGTTGCTATGGGAGAGGGAGTGAGAGCGGAGAGATAACACCTGCCGGCGCGCGGACACCTCCTCAACCTATCCTCCTCCCCGCGGACAACGCCGGACAACGCCAACGCCGGATGCCTGACATAGCCCGACTAAGAAATGCATTCGCATTTAAAAAGGCTGCTTGATAACCGATACGCTAATCCCTAAAGGGATATGAACCCAAGTTTCTTCTGCATCAAAGAACTGGAGGCTGCGCTGACACAATTGTCACCTTGCATGTTGATATAAATGCTTCAAGAATATTGCGTTCCTACTTGCCCCCGCCTCTATCTCTTTTAATAATGATATCTGAGGTTTTACGTGCCAAAACCGCGATATGATTATGAGTTACGCCGTAGTCGAGGGCTACGGAAATTTCGACCATCTGGCGTTTAACGTGTACTGACGTCGCACAGTACACGGGCCTCTAACATTTCGCCTCCAACGAAATGCGATCGCCACGGCCGGGATCGAACCCCGGTCAGCATCCGAGCACCGTAACCGCTACACTACCGCGGCGGACGTATTTTGGCTGGTTCATGCTTTCAGCGTTGTGTACGAACTGACCCAGTCTTACTTTACCATACGCCACTGCTCCCTAGGTGGCGCTAGGTGTTCTTGCTCTGCGCATGCGGCCATCCGCTGGAAACTAGCGTACTACAGCTCCGCAGTAAAATAGGAAAGGAAGGAGAGAAAGCGAAGAGCAGCGTATCATCCGTTGACCACAGCGCTGGTGAAGCGGTAGATCATCCGCCTTTATTGAGGGAGGTTCAGGACTCGAGTCCGGGAACCGCCGGGCACGGCAGCGATTTAGGGAGTACCCCTACCTGTGCTTGGCTCGGTAGTGTATGGATACTCATCTCTTGAAGCTGGCCTTCCCTCTCCGCTCTTTGCTCTCTTTCCCTTCTCTCCTCCCCCCACTATAGGCGGCGCAGCTAAGTTGTATGTGAACACTCAGTGTATGCATAAGCGAATTCAGAAAAAGAAAGAATGAGGAAACGTTAGCTTAATGCCAGCCCTGGGCAGCAATATATAACTGCTGTTCATTGAGCGTTGTATATTTCTGCAGGAAGAATACAAAATTTCCATGCGGAAGGCATAACATCAAGCTTATACAAATCCTGGCCAGGTGTCTACAACTACGTTTCTCGTCTTTCACCTTGCTCCGCGCCGGTGCAGGGACGCTGTTGAACAAGCCAGGAATGGCCCAATTCATCTGTCTATTTACAGTCTATCCAATCAGCTCACCGGCGTACCGGTAGCGAAATGAAATGGCCTCAATCTATACCGCGCTTCACTGAAGCGAACAAACCTCGACGCCGTTGAAACTGTACGTATACGTGGCGACCAACCTCATTTTTCCCCCATCGGAGTTTGCACTGTCAAGGCTGTTAAACAAGCAACTAAACTGTATAAACAAAAAAGTAACGATCGGCCCTGTGCACGCTCGACGTACTCCAGTGACCAGTCCTCAAGTTGCTTCGAGCCTAAAGCCATTCCTGAACGCGCACACAAAACGGCTGGGCGCGTTTCACTTATCGCTCTGGAAAACTTTTTTCATGTGTGTGCGGTCATCCGTGCGTACAGCTTGATAGACGCGCCCTCGTGCGTTCGGCGTTAAGCCTACAGCTTTGTTCTAGCTCGCGAGGTTTTAACAAGCTCGAAGCCATCGGTGCTTAAATACATAAAGAACAAAAAAAATAAACAAAGTGTGAGCGTGTATTGATGGGAATGAGCGAGCGAGTCTGCGCCGACCTATATATAGATATACGGCGTGGTTCCTTCGTGCACAATAGAACGACTCGCTTCGACGTACTCAAGCGCCACGCCTGTTCCAGTCACGAAACGCTCTTCCTTCAAATCGAGTCTCTTAAAGCACATGCCCGTGAAGAGCCTCTTGAGTTGGCCAGCAGAACGGCCGAGTGAAACACCGTTCGTTCGTTTACAACCGGCGTTGCAGCGCGGATTGGCGGCTGGTACAGGGATGGCTTAGCCGACGAGGCAATAAACAGTAAAGCCCGAGACGTTGGAACACGCAGCGAATATGGCCGCCAATGAGAGATTAAAGAAGGAAAATATATTGTAGTAGGTGGTATAAAAGGACTTTATGGGTTTTTTCGCGGAGGCCAAGGTGGCAATAACGGTTCGCGGTGCGCTCTCATTCGGGGTTACGGGCCGACGAAGCGGACATGCTTGCTTACAGAACTGCTGACAATTTTGCGGCGAGCAAGGCAGCCACGCTATGTGTTAGAAACTCACGAAGAGCGAATGGAGGAAGGTGTTGCGCTGCTATCGAGGTCGTAAGTTTGATTCCCGAGCACGGCGGCTGTATTTAGACGGGACGAAATGCGAAGAGCCAAAAGGTTCCCTTATGCATTCGCCGAAGACGATTCCAAGGGTGAAGCTGTCCTTCTCTTCCCAGTCCGTTGTCTTAATTCCCTGCCTTCCATTGTATTGATTTCGGCCACGGACAACTTGATGAATTCTCGCTCACAACCAACGACGCCGTCACCGACGCCAACGCCGACACCGGAATTTCGGCGAAACGAGTTCTTTAACGCTTTCGCGGTTAAAATGAGCTGCAACAGTATTTTACTGTGACACCAGATATCAAGAGAACACTGCCGAAACATGTCATACAAATTATTCTAGAGCTACAATTTTGTGGGTACAACGCTTCGAAGAAGAATGGCAATGTGGGCAAGTTGGTTAATGTTCATTTTCAAGTGTTTGCGTCGCGAGCACTAAAATGCTCGTGTGCCTCCCTCTTTGTGCAGTCCTTTCTGCACTGTGTCGCTTTTCTTCCAGCACTTACGTGAATGCGCAGCGTACTTTTGAAAATATACAACACTTTGCCGACAGAAGGGAATGGATCACGTTTTCTCTGATCTTTATAATGTATACCATTTCTCTCTCTCTCTCTCTTCCGTTTCTTTCTTACTTTCTTTCTTTGTTTGGCAAGCACAACTTCACACTTCAAGTTACATGTTGTCCGCCTCGGTGGAACAGTGGTTACGGTGCTCGGCTGCTGACCCGAAGGTCGCGGGTTCGATCCCGGCCGCGGCGGTCGCATTTCGATGGAGGCGAAATGCTGAGGCCGGTGTACTGTGCGATGTCGGTGCACGTTAAAGAACACCAGATGGCCAGAACTTCCGGAAGCCCTCCACTACGGCGTCTCTCATAATCATATCGCCGTTTTGGGACGTTAGACCCCACATATTATTATTATTATCTGTGCTCTCTCGCTTAGCTTAACAGCAACTCATGGTCGAGAGACGAGTGGAAACATAATAAGATCTATCTATCTATCTATCTATCTATCTATCTATCTATCTATCTATCTATCTATCTATCTATCTATCTATCTATCTATCTATCTATCTATCTATCTATCTATCTCATCTTTTCTCTTCCTTCTTACATTCTCTCTCGCCCGCTCTCATGCGCACCAATCGATACCGTTAAATGGAAACGGAGATCGATGTAAGCGCAAGCGCCAACCCGCAACTCATACCCCTTTTCCTTCTTATTGTCACACCGCTCTAGCTGACGTGTCGGCCTTTCCCATCGCTGTCAGTTTTCATTTATTCCGCATTGATCGAGTTGTCCCAGAGCTTTCTTTTCTCCTCACCTGCCTCTGTCTTGTATGCCTTTTTTTATCAGCAGCGTCGGCACCACCCGAGTACGGCGCCAGGCACTTTACTCGTATTGATTTGTTAGGCGCACAGTTCGATGACGAAGAACACACACACACACACACACACACACACACACACACACACACACGCACACGCACACGCACACGCACACGCACACGCACACACACACACACACACACACACACACACACATACACACACACACACACACACACACGCATGCATGCACGTGAATGTACTACACACAAGTGGATCGTCAGGAAAGATGGAAGGCTGATACAAGTATGCCCACGTTCTGAATATGAAGTCGCCTATAAAGCGTAGATGCTTCGTGTGCAAGCATGTATCGTGCTTGCGTTCACCCAACAACTTGCGAAAAGACAGCGGCAGCATGGCTTTTTATCGAAAGATTAAACTGTATCGTGGCCTGGAGAGTGCCTGCGACCTACGTATATTCAAATTATGTCGTTATACGGTTTGTCACGGAGCAAGCACGGCGTTCGACCGGGGCGACGCAGAGTTCACTGTACGAAGGTACAAACCAAGGGGCAGACAATGTCAAGCATTATCGCAGAGGACCTTTCACAACATTCTTTCTTCTTTTATTTCTTCTCCGTTGAGTTATAATTGCTTATGAATATTTCAAGTCTGTTGCTATTCTTTCTCGGTACGCACCAAATAAATGAGCTCACCCCCCCCCCCCCCCCCCCCAATCTTACCTTGGCGATAAAGGACGAAATAAATATTCTTTACTGGCCCTCGTTTGATTGATTTGCTTGGCGAGAACCACTGATATACAGAAGCCATTTATAAAGTTGATCTGATTAAATCGGCCTATTCCAGCGCAATCGAATGTTTACTTTTTTTTTCCTTTTGTCGTGCGGTGCTCGTGGTGTAAATTACAATGCACCAGGCACGATAACTCGCTGACGTGCGTTCGTCTTGTCCAAGACGCATTTTGCATGCAGCGTATACATCCGTATGAACCCCCGGAATAATGAGATTACTGCCCCCCAATTATAAGCTACATCAACGATGAAGCGGATAAGACTGTAGGGCATAAATTATTAAGTAACTATAATTTTTTAAATATGTACTCGCTTTATAATAGTGGGTGGTAAGAGCGAAGTAGCTAAAAATTCATGGCTGCAATAAGAAAAAGTTATCACCACAGAAGGTAGCATAGATATTTGTAGATTTTCGGCCGAGTGTGTCGGTCAGGGAGCCTCATTTTGACGTCAGAGAAGAGACGGAGATAAGAGGCATAGGGAGATAAATGCTTTAATGAAATGCTGGAGTTGTTAGCCTGGCTATTCGCTTGGACATGCTACTTCAAGGTGCTGGGTGATGGTTATGATATATACATTCACAAACACTTGTGTGTGTGTGTGTGTGTGTGTGTGTGTGTGTGTGTGTGTGTGTGTGTGTGTGTGTGTGTGTGTGTGTGTGTGTGCGTGCGTGCGTGCGTGCGTGTGCGTGTGCGTGCGTGTGTGTGTGTGTGTGTGTGTGTGTGTGCACGCACAGACGCATTCACACAAACACACGCCACGCCTGAGCACGCACACACGCACGTTCACACCCCCACACACTTAGAAAAGCTTAGCTAAAGGGACACTTAAGTGAAACAATGACTTGGTTTCGATTGATAAACTGTACTCTGAAAACTTTATGCTGCCCTTTCCATTCCCCCCATCGTAGGTAGAGGAGGAAGAGGAAGGAAAGGCAGAAAAGGTCAACCAGACGAGCGTCCGGTTTGCTATCCTACACTGGGGGGAAGGGGGATTGGGGGACGAAAAGATAGGGAGATAGAAAGGAAGGAACATAAAAAAAAAAACACGTGAGCTTAAACTAGACTGCTGCGTTCGATAGAAGTGAACACAGGACTTCAGGCGTATCACGTTTCACTGTAGATCGTCGGGACATGGTGCCTACTGAAGGTTTGCAAGCACTGGACATAGGAAATCCAGTACCTGTTGTACGGACTCAGCGTGCGGTGACTTCAGCCTGCCGACGAACGCTCGAAGTGTGTCTAACAGTGATTGAAGAACAATCAGGATGGATCTGTCTTCTTCCTGGCAACTTATCAGTCGGAGATTCAGGGTTCCCTCTTGCCGAGGTGCACTGTGAATCCGCATGCCACTGCGACTTCGGCAACGGAGGCCACGCTGCGTCAGTTGTGTCCATGCCTTCCATATTGTTCTGGTTTGCACCGGCCGTCGCTGATCCATGTGGCTGCGGCTTCGGCAATGTAGGCCAAGTGGAATCCACCGCAACCATGCGTTTTATTGCATTGTTTCATGCCAGCAGTGTAGAGTCCAGGGTGGCAAAGGAGGTGGGGAAGCAGGGCGTCGAATGGGCGCTGCGTATGTAGAGGCATTGCATTTCACTGACGCACTTCGGCGCCGATGGCGCCGCTTTCTGACGGTTGCGGCGGCCTCGCGATGCGATGTATGGTCTCTCGCCATTTGTAGCAATACAGCTATCTCTCTTTTCATTTTTGGGCAATCTCTTGAGGAAGCTTCGGGGTGTCCATTACAATGTGAACACTTGATGACATTGGATTTGCAACTGTCTGCGGAGTGCGTTTCAGCGCAGCGAGAACATACTCGCTTGACTTCGCATACGCTTCTCACGTGACCGAGCTTCATGCAGTTGTGACATTGCAGTGGCTTTGGCACAAAGGTCTTACGGGGTGTCGGGAAGTGGCCCACCTTTACGTGCGAAGGTAGATAGTTGCCTCTAAAATCTATTTTCACGCAGCGTGATGTACCCAAACGAGCAACCTTGGCGATGACGCTAGCTCCATTAGCTGGCTTGACCAGGCCACTCAAGTCGGAGCTGGGAATGGCAGCGTCAACGTCGTAGATGACGCCGGTGACGACGTTGACCGCCGGGATGTAGGATCGGACGTTGAGTCCATCCAGCTCTGTGATGTTGCGTAGGATGTTCAGTGCGGCAGCATGCGAAGCATCACTCGCCATGACATTCTTACGCGGGTTCACTCTGATGTCGATGATTTCATCTGGCACCAGTCCCTCGAGCAGCGCCGAAACTGATTGCCTGTTGAGGCGCTTCATGTTGCCGTTGGGGTCAGCAGGAAGGAAAATGATGGTGTTGGCCTCGGGCCTTCGCGGCGCTCCTTCATTCGGTGTGTTCGGCGATGAAGTGGCCCTGGTGTTACGTCTCTTTTCCTTTTGGCTCGTCACAAGTTCGAAGTCGTCGTCAGATGGCCGCTCACCTGTCAGTGAGTAGGCATCAGTGTCCTCGCTGTCGCGGTAAGGGCCCGTCCGCTTCCTGGACGCGGCCGCCGCGGACGCCGCAGGACCTGGCCGATATCCGAACTGGTCCACGTTCATCGCCGATGAACGCAGCAGTAGACTTCCCGAGGTGCACATGTTATTGCGCAAAAAAGGCAAGAGACATTCGAACAGCGTACCGCTAGGCAGACACTTCGTAGTCCTCTCAGGCGTACCAACCGGGCATGTGCCTGGTTGCCTGGTTCCGGTAAGGCTTTGATCCCGGGTTCGTTCGTGGTCGAATTTTTTAACTTAGAAGCTTTCTTGCGGAGAAAATGATATGGATTTCCCAGTAGGCCTTGTGCTGCCAACTGGTAGCTGTCAGTTTTTTTATTTCGGCGCAATGTTTATTTATTTCATAAAGCTCCTCAGTCGGTGTACCTAACTCATCATGTGTATGCATTTTCGTGTGCAGTTTCACATTAAAGAGACACGTCACCGTGACCGTAAGCATGGGGTGATTTAGTGTTTACTTAAAAACGTAGTGGGCAGAGGTATTTAAAGTCGGACGAAATATATTGCACGTGAAACGACCTGCCGCGATTCTCTAGTGATTATCGGGCTTGACTGCTCACCCGGAGGTCGCAGGTCGAATCCCTGACACGGCGACACGGCGACCGCATTTTCACCTCCATCGAAATACTAGAGGCCCTTGCGCTTAAATTTAGGTCAGTGGCTTAGCCAGGGGGTGTCACAGCGGGCCCGTGCCTCCCCCGAATTTTTTTTTTTTCGCCATGGCATACATGGCACGAAATAACTCGACCACATCTGTCTGACCGGCCCCCCTCTTCAAATCAAGGTGGTGCCCCCCTCCCCCCCCGAAAAAAAATTTCTGCATACGCCCCTGATTTAGGTGCGCGTTTAAAGAACCCAAATTGGTCGAAATTTCCGGATTCCTTCAATACAGCGTCAGCAGGGGCCTCTCTAATGCCGTATTTTTTGGTACCGCCTCCTCCTCTCTCGAAAGAAATAAACCTTGATTTGATTTCATATGGTGGTTTGGGGACGTAAAACCCCTAAAAGTATCATTATCGCGAGCGAAATGACGGTCGTTCGGCGTGTGGGAAAGGCTGACACGTCATTTAAGACACATCTTAATTTGATAGCAAAGTTCGAATGTATGTATGCCTGACGCCGCGACATCGACGCTATTGTGACGTCAGGACAGAAAGCAACATTTGCAGGCGTCACGTAGTTGTAAGGTTTGTTATCACAACGTTGCACATATAACTCTATGCGATAGTGTAAAGCCTGTTCCCTCTGACTGCATGCAAGCACAAAGCACAGTGATTGCAGTAAGAGAGCGAGCGAGTCTATCATTACGTCATAAGAGAAAAAGAAGGCATGTGGTTTTTTTTTTTTTTTGGGGGGGGGGGTGGGGGGTGGGGGGGAGTCCTGACTTACTATGTATATTGTCACGTGGTCGTGACGTCGACGAAGGCAACAGTCAGCGGGTCAAAGAAGAAACTGTTTATTTGGCCGAACTTGTGGCCGTGAAACGTAAAGTCAGATTACAGCTATGCACACTGGCACAGATAGCGGCGAACGGAGCGTCGGCCGTCGATCAACTGACGAGCGGTGAAGTGCATCGGCATTTATACGTGGCGTCGAATATTCCAGCCTTATCACTGGTTGTCGCGCAAGCTCTGGAATAAGCTCGAGTGTTCGCGTCTTGCGTGCAATCTTAACAAAACGATCTACAATAATCGGGAACCTTCTCGAACAAAGAGGCGCGGTTTGCGCTGAGCATTGCTGACAGTCTTTGTGGCGAAAACAGAATACAGCAACTGTGAAAATTAGAAACGCGCGTGGCAATAGGAATCTCTTTAGAGTAATGTGGACTCTCTTCGGAGATCATTATGCTTTCGTCAGAGAGTCGTGGGACTAAAAGGGGAGTTAAAGTGGCACCTTAAAGAGACTCATAAACGTAGCTGGTCAGGGCTCACCAAAAAAAAAAAAAAAAAAAAAAAAACAGCACATGCTCTATTTTTTGTTTCTCTATCTCATAAAGTATGTGCATTACGTTCACGGCTACCAAAAATGGGACTAGAATCGTAAGAGTAGCAAGTCAGGTGCGTTTGGAATAGTATGTTGAATATTTTTTTTTCTTAATGCTATTAAAAGAGTGGTCAAAAGAAGACACTCAAGGACGCGCACCGCCCTGACCGTCCGCACGAAGGAGAGTTGAGCTCCGGCTTTGTTTGCTTAGATCGATATAAACAGCAGCGTGTTTTCATTTCTTTTTTACTAGCCACTTTCTACATGTTTCTTTTTTTCTTATATGTACTCAGCCTTTTTTTCTTTCTCTTCAAGTTCACGTCACTCACGTTCATCCGCAACGGTCTTCGTTCTATTAAAGAAGCGGGCGGCAGCTGTTTACAACGCATGCTGCGGAGATAAAAGCAAAACTTTCACGATTTGAACCGCCTCTAAACGACAGTCGGGACTTGCATCGCATACGCCTCTGTCTGAATGTCGCGTAGCGAGACCAGGGGAAACAAACAAGGGGCGTGTCTTCCTCTCTGTCTGCGCAAGCAAATGTAAAGCATAAACTCGGAACTCCTCTGCACGAAAGCGCGTGTACATCTGTGTAACGAATCTTTCCTTACGTCTCGGCCGTACTGCAAACGTTACGGTGCATGGCATTTTGAATAAGAGTTGCAATCTGGGCTCGTTGTTGAGTCACCTGAACAAGTTCAACAACTATCTGAATCTTGCACAAGTTCAAAAAAAATGCCCCCCACCTCCCCGAAGGGAATCGTGAGGAAATGCGAATGCATTTCTTGCGCCGAGAGTACACGGCGTAGTAATTTTAATGGCGTAAATTAATGACGAGACGAGGATTTGTACCGTAACCATTTATTTACACATTCATCATGCCCTTGAGAGGCGCCCAGCCAGCGAACGGTCGAGAGTGAGGCGCGAGCGGACGGGAGAGTGGGGCGCAGGGAGGAGAGAGAGCGAACGGCGAGAGAAGGAGCGGCGAAGCACTGCACCTACCCTCTCCTACACTCTCTCGCACCACATGCTCCGGTTGCTAGGGGCGAGGATAAGCGCGCGCGCCCGCAGCTGTTGCTATGGGAGAGGGAGTGAGAGCGGAGAGATAACACCTGCCGGCGCGCGGACACCGCCGCGGACAACGCCGGATGCCTGACATAGCCCGACTAAGAAATGCATTCGCATTTAAAATGCCTTTTGGGGGGTCCAGACGAGCTCGAAGGCCGACACGGCTGCCCATACGCCGTGGTGGATCAGTGGTTACAGTGCTCGGCTGCTGACCCGAGGGACGCGGGCTCGATCCCGGCTGCCACGGTCGCATCCCGATGGTGGCCGAAATGCTCGAGGCCCGTGTACTGTGCGATGCCGGATCACGTTGAAGAACTCCAGGGGGTCGGAATTCGCTCCGCTACGGCGTCTCTCATACCCTGAGTCGGTTTGGAACGTTAAACACCGTAAGGCCAACCAACTAACATGCAGTAATGTATACTGTTTCGGGGCTTGTTGGTAGGACATCATGAGGCTTACAGCGCGTGGAAATACGAGCACCCTGAAGGACGTGACATACACAGGCGCTATTGATCAAACTCCTTGTGGCATAATCTCCTTTCTAATGTAGAAGAAGGTGGTGGTGGTAAAGACATATATTGCCACTGTAGAGCGCGGGGGCCGAGCCCCCCTACATGGCACGTGGGTTCTCCCTCACTGTGAGGAGGCACCCTGACAGGCGAAGGAAAGCCCTTGAAGCGCAATCCTCTTCATCTCGCAGGATATGATCCGGCGCTGATCGAAATCAGAAGTGCTGGTCATGATGCTCTCCCAGTAAGACACCGCCGCAGCCGGCTATTGGGGGGACGGATGAGGCAAGGAGCGAAGTTTTGCTTACCGCGCTAGCACTGAACGCGACAGTTGCTTTCGGTTCCCCGAAGAGTACTACGTAGAAAGAGCCCTGATCTACTAGAAATTAAGTGCAGTAATGTATACTGTGTCGCGTCCTTCTTCGTCCTCGTCTTTCTATGCATGCGCTATAATAAGCCTCACAACTGACACGGTTGTCCCAAGGGTTACGGTTTCTCCACGCGCGTCTTATAAAGCAAGGAACAAGTGGGCGCGACGCTCAACACCGGCGCAGATTTCCTATCTCTCTCTCTTTCTTTCTCTCCAGTGACTTTAGTGCGCGATGTTCTTCCGGGAATGCGTGAACCGCTGCAGGACCACTTTTACGGCACTTTTGGAGGATAGTCGCTGCAGATGCGAAGGGCAAAACACAAGAAAGAAAGAAAGAAAGAAAGAAAGAAAGAAAGAAAGAAAGAAAGAAAGAAAGAAAGAAAGAAAGAAAGAAAGAAAGAAAGAAAGAAAGAAAGAAAGAAAGAAAGAAAGAAAGAAAGAAAGAAAGAAAGAAAGAAAGAAAGAAAGAAAGAAAGAAAGAAAGAAAAGGATCTCGGGGATGCGGACAGAACCGGAGTGGGGCCACGGTGCGCCCGCGGTCATATATACAACGAGGTTTCTTTCGCACGCGTACTGCGAGGGCTAATCTGGTCCGTGAAGCCGTAAATGCGGGGTCGCGGGCGCGCTGAGGCCAAGTAAACACGGACACAAGGAAGAGGCGGGAGAGGCGTTTACGAGCCATCCGGGTTGTCGTCACGTGGTCGCCTTTTGCTCCTTGTGTTATCGTTCCGGAACGAGAGAAAGATCTTCGCTGAGGCTTTTACGCGTAAATGCGCCGCAGGAAGGTCGCGCACGCGAATGCCAGGATGTGTTCGTCACCTCCTGTATTATTACCTGAACAATGGCAGGGAGCTCGAGAGTTAAGAATGCAAGAACTCGAGTGGACGTCGTAGCGATAACTTCCGACGCGACTAATAGCATCTGCACGCGGATATTGTAAGGACTGTGGGCCGTGTAAATGGTCCGGCTTTTGAGTGGCTTCCCGTGTGACGTTAGATACAACCTGATGAAAGAAACAGACAATGGAGATAAGGAAGGTGTGGGTGTGGGCATGTGTGTAGTATAGTAATTACGTCATCAATGGAAAGGATTTAAAGTGGATCAAAAATCAACTTGCCGCAGTTCGGCTTCGAACCTACAACATCCGGATAACCTTCGGATAGTTTGTAGGTTCGGTCCAGAATGTGAATTTTCCTGGGTGCGAGAGACGATCGCGCACCTTCTATTCGATTTTCGTCGTTTCAGTCCACGGAAATCCTCATCACCACGCTCGATAAAACTGGCAACCATTTCCTCCCGGAAACCGGAACTATGAGTTCCTGATTCCGGCTCTAGTCAGTCCGAACTGCACTTCAAGCTCTAGTGTGCTTTTTAAAAGCTAAGTACTGAATGAAAGACCCTAGCACGCGGACAGATTTCCATTTTTTTCTTCTATACTCCTCGCGTGTCGCAAAAGTGTCGGTGTGTACTTATATTTTAATGCACGTTACAGGCACTCGGATAGCCAAGACTATTTCGTATAATTGTTTCGTATCCGTAACGGGTTTGGGCGGGTAAATCTATAAAATGTATCCGTTCGGATTTAAAGGTGGTCCATGCCATCCCACTAAGAAATGAAAACAGCGGCACGACAACGCTCCGCCGCAGCGCGATCGAATTTTGTGCTAGCCGCTGCATGCTTAACAGATCAATAATTCGTAGACAAAACTGAAGGGTGGTGGAGGTCATTTGGCTAATGTGACACTGCGAGCCAGTCGCACGTGACAGAGAAAATCGGGCAGTTTTATTATATCGTACGCTAAGGTAGTGTTCTTTGCGGTCTCCCGCTATTTCCGTCACTTAACGGGGACCCGCAAGAGGATAGCGTACGACGCATGCGCAGTGGCGACAGACGCTAACGCGAAGCTTAGCCTACGCTATTCCAAAACTCCCTAGTAACACACGATTGCACTATTTTGGAGGAGGTACGTTCCTTCCTGCGACAAATAAGTTTGCTTGTGAAGGGTGTTTCAATAATTATTTTATTTATTAGGAGTTATAAGCGTCTCCTTTTGTCAGTACTACGGTGACAGCCGCACATTCTTTTTTTTTTTTTCAATGCAAAAAAGAAACATCTCAGAAAAGCATAGACGTGCTCAGGGTTCTACACTTAGTGTAGCGCTCTATGAGCCACTTACCGGTGTGAAGATGTCCTTGTATTAACTTGCTCGGACCCCGCCTCCGATTCCCTCCCCCCCCCTCCCCCCGGCCTGTTGGTTGATACTGACAGAAAAGCTCCGCAATGGGTGCAGAAATGAAAACGGAGCGATGACGTCATTATCACAAGGGCCTTCGTCTGTGGCCCGGATTTGTGGTGGTAACGGTAAGAATTAAATGGTTCTTGGCATACAACATCAGGGATGCTAGGCCGCCATTATCGTCAAAAGCATGAATGGCCGTAACCTTACACATTAAGTAATGACGACATAGACCCGACTGAGTAAAGGTATTGGGCTGACTTGTCACCCCCTTCGCATGATTTGGGGGGGGGGGGCGATGGCCCCTCCTCTGCACCCTCCTAAGCGCACGATTATGGAGAGAAGCGTAGATGAAGAGTGGAACGAAGGCCCCATACACGCGCCATGCACGCCGACGCTTGCCGATCGATGCACGTACGCGAAGCCTCTTCTACGAGAGCAGAAATGCACAGTGTATCGAACGGGCAGTAATAATTGGGCCATGTTTTCAGGGTGTTTTGTGCATAGCGTGGAAGAACGATCGAGTGCCGGACCTACACTGGAATACATCGTGACACAAACGACCTGGCAGTCGCGATGACTGCCAGCCTATGTTAGAGCGAAGCTCTCGGGCGACCGTTCCTGCGTCACCGTCGGTGGCGTAACCGATAGACATGAATAAGAAATTCGATAGACACGACAAATAAAAAAAAACTTGGACCATCTCCCCGAAGGGAACCCTGATGGGATGCGAAGCAGAAGTGGTGCGCACGGCGTTGACCCGGTTGAAACGGGCGTCATCGCAGATAAAGCGAGCCGAAAGAGTGTTTCCACTCGACGTGCGGTCGAGCGTTGCGGGCGGTGGAGAGGGTGAAGCGAGAGAGAAGGGACACGTTCAGAGGTGTTGCGAGCGGGCGGAGCAGCCGGCAGCTGCGGGCGCTGCCGCGAGCATGCTGCGGGTGAGGGAGAGAGTGACGTCAGCGCGCACCTGCGAGGGAAGCGTGCGAGGGGAGCGTGACCTACTTGGCAACGCTCCAACACCTACGGCGAGGGGAACGCGTTGCGGCGCATTCGTACGGACTTAGGTAACGTACGGCGTTAAACACGGGAGTCAAATAGCTGCTTCGCACCTAATAAAATAAGAAAAAAATACCAAGGATTGAATGAAGTTTGAACCCGGGCTCTCTGCGGGGCAGTCCGAGTATTCTACCACAGAGCCACTCCGGTGCTAGAGACTCATTCGCAAAAAGACCCTATATAAGGCGTGATGTCGGGCAAGGGGTTGCGTTTAAGCTATGTAATATAGCGCGGCAGAAGAGACAACCAGTCATCACACAATGCTAACTGCGCAAGGAGTGTGTGGTTTAATGCTTCCCACCCCCTGCAAAGTACTCAACCATAATCCTTCATCGTCGTCAGCCACGTGCAGCATCAACAAAGTACATACACATGATACCTTACAGATATGTAAGGTATCATGTATATATATATATATATATATATATATATATATATATATATATATATATATATATATATATATATATATAGTAATGAAGATGAAGTGCATCATGAAGAGTTCTGCAGTCACATCAGCGCTAAGCAGGAGAAGCTCGTGCAGGACGTTGTCGCTGTTTACGCCGGCTAGGCTTACGCTCCTGTGCTGTCTGATCTTAGTTTCGCTTGTCAAGGCTGTGTCTCAGTTGATTATATATATATATATATATATATATGATAGATAGATAGATATGGCAAACACAGTTGGCTTTGCCCCAACACGAAGCTGCGCTCAGAATTCCCATTAGGCAGTGATCGTAATCGTCAGTCAATCTTTTTTGTCACATTGTTCTCGACCGACGCGAACAGAAACTCTCGTTGAATCAGGGTTGTCATTTATACGAGTTGTGGCATATGTTTCGGTAGCTAGTTTCGCCGCGAGTGATTTTGTACCGCCGCATGGAAGAGTATATAATCCTCTCAGGGGGGACGCCGAGTCTACCCTGTAACCTTTACAGAGTCGAACCTTACCAATCGTTGTCTAAAGTGCAGGCTTATGGTCATGCAGATTTTTCACGATAGGGGCAGCCGAGAACCGATGATGTTTCATTCCTACATCTGCTTGCGAGGTCGCGGGATCGAAACCCGGTGGCGGCGGCCGCATTTTCGATTGAGGCTGAAATGCTTGAGGCCCGTATACTTTAATTTAGGTGCATGTTAAAGAACCCCATGTGGTCAAAATTTCCGGTGCCCTCCATTACGGCGTCCTTCGTAATCATATCGTAGTTTTCGGACATTAAACCCCATCGATTAGTATTATTATTATTATTATTATTATTATTATTATTATTATTATTATTATTATTATTATTATTATTATTATTATTATTATTATTATTATTATTATTATTATTATTAACATCTGTTTGCTCCTCACCTAACGACGGCAGGCCCTGCTTGTGAGGTGGTGCATGTAGCTCTAAGTGGGCCAACACACCAAAAGAACATTACTTGAAGGAAAATTGGGCAATGAACGATGAAGGATGACTGTTAACGTTGAAAGATAAAGATAACTTCTCAGTAGATCTGACGAGATATACAAACGAGATAAGCAGTTCTGGAGCGTTTGCTTGTGCTGTCCACATCGGAAGCCATACTATGTGTTATTCACGTTAGGACCCTTCATTAAAACCCTTTCTTGGTCATATATCGTGCGCTGATATCAGGATCGGCTTAACAAGCAATCACCTTTTGATTGCATTAAATCCGGAACCAACCTTAAGCTGAACAGTCTTAGACTGATAATGACGAAGTGGATGGGGTAGAAAGGGGCGTGGCCGTAGCGTAGTCGAAGTAGGCTTCACTTTAATACACTGACGGCACGCTAGCCTGTATGAGACGAAAAGTATGACTCAAGGGCGGCAAGCAGGGAGAACACCTTAGCCCGTTAAGAAGCCGCCTTGCGGGCCGCCTTGCGGGCGTCATTCGTGTTCGTTTCTCCCGCGTCGCACAGCTTTTAAATGCGAATGCATTTCTTAGTCGGGCTATGTCAGGCATCCGGCGTTGTGCGGCGTTGTCTGGCGGCGGTGTCCGCGCGCCGGCAGGTGTTCTCTCCGCTCTCACTCCCTCTCCCATAGCAACAGCTGCGGGCGCGCGCGCTTATCCTCGCCCCCTAGCAACCGCAGCAGGTGGTGCGGGCGGAGTAGCGGAGAGTGAGTGGAGAGGAGGAGCGCGCTCTGGTGCGTGAGGGCGCTCGCATCGCGGGAGCTTGGCGGAGCTCCCGCGATAAAAAAAAACAGGCGCTGCGCCGTGCTCCCGACCGGGCTGCAGAAATTAGGCGCCTTTTCCTTCTTCGAACCACAACCACCATATATAAATGGAGTGAAGCGCGCGCGAAATGCATTCGCATTTCCTCACGATTCCCTTCGGGGAGGTGGGGGGCATTTTTTCGGTGCAGGCTCAAGGTAAACCACTTGTATTTTGTGCTTAGAAAGTATTTTAGATGAATAGCGGCTACTTCTCAGAGTGCGTCCCTGATGGTGAGCGTGTGATCCTCGGATGTGTGCTTTCTTACCTTTGTGTCTTCCATAGAAGGTTCTGAATGAGCGATCGACTAGGTGCCAAACATTAGTGATGTTTTTTTTTTCTCGATAGGATTCAACGTCCATCTGGCGTGGTGCCGTGTTTTATTCAAATCATTCAAACCGTCGTACAAAATGTCCCGTTCTTCCGAGCTGCTGTTGTATTGAGCTTGGATTAAGAGCTCACGGATTCCCGCAACATGTGGAATGGTAGTCGAAGCGGCCTCATCATTCACAAACACAACGAGTCAGTCATTTTTACATGAATTCAATTTCTTTTTTTATCGCCTTTATTTGGAACAGCCACTTGAAGGAAGAACAACATACAGGTTCGCTGGAACATTCTGTACAAGCTGTGGACGACAGTACAGCGGTATTCACTGAATGTGGAAAGTGGAAACATGAATATTTTACAGACACATATCGTGGAAGCATGCATTTAGAACGCGAGTCTCGTTGAAATAGCGGATTGTTGTTTTGAGCACGAGTTTGCACGCCGAGTAAAGTAGCAGTATTCAAACGCGAAAACTGAAATCGTGCTCCTAAGGTAACTCAGTTCGTTCGTTCCACCAGACCCGAACGTGTGACGCCATACAGTTCACTTCCCTAAGCCGGAAGATTCCTTGCCACCAGCCTTGATGACCGAAAGTACAGTTGGCAGGGTTCTTAGTGGTCATTTATTTAAAGGCACCGTCGCTGAGGAGACATCATGAAGAGTGAGCTCATTCTTTTCTTTAAATTGACAGTAACGAATAATATCAAGTTTGGTTAGATCTTTTACCTGCGGTGGAGCGTACCATTGCTTTTTTTTTCTTTTTTTTTTTCTTTTTTTCTTTTTTTTTTTTTTTTTGAGCGCCAGTAAGTGAACTTCTCGGGCTGAAAAGTCCACCGAAGGTCCCTGGTGTCGCTGCTCACTTCGAATCACCCGCACCGAATGGAGGACTTGACGTCACCACCTCTGCTGCCGATTTCTGTGTATCAGCGGGCGTCCGTGAGATCCACGGCCTTGATATGGAGCAATTACCCTGGCTCACTGCACGTTTATTTAGGGTCATAATTTATGTAAATCGTTTTTCATTGCTAAGCCGTTGCGTAATCAAAATAGAGGGTGGGACGTCATTTGATGAGGTACCCACAGGGCACGAGAGAGGGCGTTAACCCAATATCTCGATTTCATCGTTTTCTCGCACACAAATACTCCGTTCTCGCCAGGAATGGTGAATCTGTTATTACACAATCCTAATACTTCTATCCAGTTCAACTTAATCGTGTGCCTTTACTGACCCTTTAAATACTCCACAATTGACCTTTGCGACGTTGTAAAACGAAGCACCTTGGTTAAGCTCAGAAATACAGGAATCGGTGCTCTTTTAGTGAGACCTGCAATCACCACAGGTAACAGTCGACCACCAGCGGATGTCAACAGCTACATTGTGAGCATGCTCTCCTGCTGGAATCGCTGCCTCTGTAGCAATGAACGCTTCAAAACTCCTTGTGACCTTTCACACCATTTAAAACCCTTCGCGCCGGACCACCCTGCGGGCAGTGCTGGTCATCCAGTTCACTTTCACCATTGAACCACCTCTAGCAGCCTTGCACAATGGACCACCCTGTGACCAGTGAGCCAGTACTCGTCCGTTAAGCTTTGTTTCTAATAGAAACTGCACCAAATAATGTCATACGTATAAGAAAGCTAAACGCTGACGCACAAGATGCAACACAATTTTTATGCGCCATGAAACTCTTGAAGTTATAGAAGACTTTGGTTTACCTTGTCGAAAGCGCGTTAGGTTCATCTCCGACATATCGCGGAGCAAGTATACCATTGCCTAAGAATATGCATGGGTTCAGTGGTCAGTGGTTCGTTATATTACATATGTACAATTTCAGAGAAGTTGCTTTGACATGGGTCGTATGCCATGGTAGCCAGACGAAAAAGCCGCACCTATATCTTCCACCTCAGGCCTCCTTTCGCATTTTCTAAAAGATCCTTTCCACATCAGTGCCATTCGAGCAATGTGCAGTCCCTCATTTATCACGCCGAAATTGTTCGATGCAAAGTCAGTGATGCTTATCAAATATTATGATTCAAGTAGTGTCTGGTAAAGTTTTGCCTTTGCAGCGAGAGACAACGTCGAGCGGTTGTAAACTTGCTCAGACACGAGGAAGGTATAAACACCGTTCTTTGTGCTTGCTTGATAATGACAAGTTCAGAAAGAAAAAACAACTTCTTTGGATGGTTGGCAGGAGAATGTTGTGGCAAAGGAGGCTGCGTCTTGTTTCCCCATGTGAAATGGATGCAGATACTGCATGAAAGCAAGCAACACGGATTGCCAGCAACACTGGCGACTTTTGTATTTATTGCTAGTCGGGCTTTCGACTGACCCCGCACTCGTGAACAAAACCTTGTTTTGTCACACGCAGATTTCAGCATAGCTTACTCCTTTCGGGTTCTCTAGGGCATTCAGTGTTTCTGATTGTATATTGCTTTTTAAAAGAGCGATATATATTCAAGCACGTGACTTCAACACCTGACATACTTTTCTCGAAATCAAACGAATGAACACGCGACTGCGAAGTATACGTGGGGTTCTCATTCCGCTGCTGTATTTAACGCAGGAACACAGGCACTGACAACGTCTCGCGTTCAAGAACATTACTAACTCGGATGACCTAAGTGTCGTGATGGGTAACAAGCACTTGAGCATGGCGCTTCAGAAAGCGTGCTTTATTGTCTGCAGCTTTCCTGACATGTACAGGGGGGGTTCAAAAGTTCGCAGGCCACTATCCCATGTATTCCTATGGGAGCGTGGCCTGCGAACTTTTGACCAGCACTGTACATCTTTTCGAACCCTGGTAAAACCCTCAAGAGTCGGCTTTGAGAGTAATTACTCTTCAAGCAGTGTGCTAGACCTTCCGACGTGCGCCGAAAGAAGATATGTACCCAGGTCACCCTTCGTAAATCATCTACACCAGTTCCAGCTGCTTGTCAAGGCTGCTGCAACGTTTCCGCTTTTGTCCCCTCCTTACCACGCCATCGTGGTCGTCTTTGATACATGCGTTTGCGCACAGTCAACAACACGGCATGAAACAGTTCACCGAACACACTTAGTACACGCGTCTCTTGCAAAAGCTGGAAGTGCGTGACCCATTTGGTCGTTCCAAGGTTTCTTCCGTGTATCTCTACAAAGGCACTCTGTTACCTGCTGTGCAATCGGTGGCGCATGATTAGCGTTTTTCATTTTTGAAACGAGATGACCACAGGGAAGTCAATCGATTTAGACCTGCGAAGGCGATGTAATTGTAGTCTGAAGTGGCTCTTCCTTTACTTGATACACCAAGAGCTCTGGTCACCTCTTCTCCCTTATCACTGCCACCGTCCTATCGTTTCATCTGACAACTTAACCGCAAGGCAGGTAATTAAGCGTAAATAATCAATTTCTAGAGTATCCGCGGGAACTTGCGGGGGGAATCGGGCTGGACCCTCATTTCTGTAAAGTATTCAACGGCGTACGTAGACTTATCTGCATTGTATAATAAAAACTAAAGGCTTAGAAATCAGCAGATACTTGTAAGAGAACAACAAACAAAAAAGCCCCGCGGCAGTATTCAAATGAGAACCTTCTGCACAGTGTTAGTACAGCTCTTGTCCCTAATTAGCCTTAAGAAAACCACTCGCACCTTTCTCTGTAACTTGCCATAAACCGCCCACCTCATATGTAGGTGGCCCGCAATATTTCGGAAGATTGAGTAAGGTGTAAGTGCGTAGACACACTTTTTATGGAAAGAAGTATTCGATTTTTGCAACAGTGGTCACATGAAAGAGAATCTATGAGGACGACACAAAGGCATGTAGTCATCATCGCGACAGATCGAGAAGGAAGTTACTTGAGACATCATCCCGAAATCAAAAGTTCGCGTACAAGGTTTCACATCTGAAACTCGCTCTCCGGGAATATTGCAACAAGACACTGATCCCTCCTGAAACAAACACACCAATGTCTTTTTTAGCTAGAAACCTTCATTGCCAAGCAAAGGCATGCACGTTCATTCGTGTCTTAGAGCAATCGCGTCGACAGTCCATGGTCCAATGACATCGCTTCCGGAGGTTTCAGATTCTTCAAACCAGCACCTGGAAAGTACGACGGCTCCGAAAAATTCTCGGCCCATCTCGGCTAGTCGAGTACTGAACTGTGCAGCTCTCTGTCTGTCGCTACCTGGCGATGGCCGACGCCATGATGTTGATTCCGCGAAAGTTCTTGTCCCTCGAAGTGGAAGCACCGTTTGTGAGGGCAGTCCCGTTCTGCTTCTGCGTGCCGTCTCGCTGGCTGACCGAGGGAGCGTCCGCGCTCACGGCATCGTGAAGCACCTCCATGAACTCGGTGGCCCGAGCCGCCGTGCCCTGGCGCATCTTGGCCCAGCCGGCCACGGCCGGACGCTGGATGCCGTCGATGGAGAGCGTCTGGTGGCACAGAGCGCTCGTCAGTCGCCGTATCACGTTTCGCCTCTCGACGAGCGTGGGCAGGTTCAGTCGTGCCACGAACCTGACGAGGTACTCGGTCGTGAAGCGAGTGGCCTGCATGCGGTGAGAACGGGTTGCAATGTACATCTATGTTTCTCTAAGAACGCTAAACAGCACAGAGACGATATAAAAGAGGGGGCCTGTTCTGCTTAAGCCTCATAAAGAAGTGCTCTGATCGGACACCATTTCTCCCAACCCGCCGTTCTACTGTAACGTTTACAGCCTCTGTAAAAGCTTCCTGGACTACCCTTTTTCGTGTAAAGTTTGAACTTGGTCTAATTAAAAAAGCTTCAGCAAGAGCGAGGAAGCGGACGACAAGTACAAAGAGAATGGGCGCCAGCGCTTGCCTTCGACCAGGGTTCACGATGTGCGCTTCAGTACGGGGGGCTAGCAAACGTAGGCCTCTACAAAAAACAAGTAGAACTCAACCATATATTGTTCCCAGGCATCATAGACATCATCACAATCGGCTACAGAAAGTGGGATGAAGACGTCCAGAGGGACACTCCTTTCAACAAAGAGGCGATACCTTGTTCAGCTTCTGAAGAACGCCGACAGGGTTCGTTGGCCGCACGACGACCGCCGTCAGGTCCTGCTTGTTCAGCACGGGTTCCTTCAGTTCATCCAGCCAGTACCAGAGAAGGCCGGCCAGAATCACGGGGTCCTCTTCGACGTTCACTTTGTCCCACGCGGCGCCCCTGGTGTTCAGCTCGCGCTGGTACTTCCGCAGCCGAGCCAAGTACGTGTCTCCCAGCAGCTTGTGCTCCAGGAGGAGCGCCGATGCTACGTCGGAAGGAGACAGGGCCACTGACGAGCAGGCGGCCTCTTCCTGAGCGGAATATATTTCAAATATTTTAATGAAATTCCTCAGTTCTTTACGTGCAGAAACCACAATGTTCATAGGTGTGCGCAAGGTGGGGAGAGGCAGAGGGGGGGAGCGTCCCCCCCCCCCCCCCTTAATCATCTATAGGTATGGGAGGAAGTCAAGTCTGCCGCATACCTTTTCTAAGACAGACCTGTCCCTTCACTGTTTAATATGCAGGTTTATGACTATTATGGTGGCCAAAGGCCCCTGATATTTACTTCACACTTTTAAGCTCTGAAATACGCAGACCAAAGGCAGGCCGTTGTGAGAAGCATGCCATCGCTTTATTTTCATTTCCGCATCTATTGCGAAACTTGTTTTCTGTAGGACTTGATCATTGGAAGGAGGGCGGGAGTGCTGCGTTAAAGCTTGCCTCCCAACCCCCTGTTATGCAGAGCTCTGCGCATGCCTATGACGATATGATCATGATGAATGCCGTAGTCCGGATTAGGTATGGCCAACCGGGATTCTTTAGCGTTCACCTGAACCAGCTCCTATTTTCTATAAATCGCATGCGAAGCTAAACCTGTTCACAGCTACCATAGGTAATTTAATTGAAGAAGACGTACTCGACTCCACTGTTTCGCGATCTGCGTACCTCTCGACGTGCCCGCAGTTCCTTCTGCGACGACAACTCCTTGAAGCAGGCGTTCTCGGTCAGGGTCTCGTCGTCCTGACTGCTGCCGCCGGCTTCGCTGGCCTCGAACTCTTCGTCCTCGTAGCTACTGAACTCCGGGCTATTGGGCGTCGACGCGAAGAGGCCGGCGAGTCCGGCGATCAGGAGGGAGTCCAGGACCGCGTCCGTGTCCGACGGTTCTTCGTCCTCGTCCTCGTCGTCGGGAGACGGCGAGAGGATGTCTTCGACGCTCGTCGTCACCGAGGAGCCGCTGGTGGCCGCCGAGTCGCCGCGCTCGCTCAGCGCCGTGGGCCGCCATCGGTCGTGGCTCACGGAGGAAGAGAGGAAGTAGTTCCAGAAAGGGTCCAGCTCGGTCAGCTCGAAGCTCGGGCAGCGCACCGTGCTTCCGGTGCTCGACGTGGAACCGGCCGTCGTGCTGGAACGATGAATCACGCGGAGTGAGATATCCGAAGAGACAAGTTCAGGGGATGATGGTTGTTAAAAGTTATGAAGAGATCATTGACACGTGAATGTCGCTGCATCCATCGTTTCGACAACCGGACAGGTCTTCGTCCAGCCAAGTAGTTGATGGCCTGACTAAGACATGTCCGCTTCCCGAAAGGTTGGCTCCAACGACGTTCCCTGTTCATTTATTTATTTTTTTTCTTTTTGCCACAGGGGTTGAGATGACAAACTCCGCTTAGCGCATTTCTCTACCTTTTTCCCCTTTCTTTTTTCTCTCTCTCACTCTACATTCTATTCACCTTTCCCAATCCACCAGTATAGGGTAACCAACCAGAAGTTGTTCTGGTTAACCTACCTGCCTTCTGTCTTTCTGTTTCCTTCACTTCTTAACTTGGAAAGTTCTTTCCAGAAATCACTTTTTTAAGAAATGTATACAGGACAATCGATATGTCTCACTGTAGTGGAAACTGTCGCGGTTATCGTGTAGGCGTCATCTGTCCTGTGGTCGCAATAGTTCGAATGGCCTCCGTGCATGCACCATGCGGTTCGCGACCCTCGTCATAGCGTCCTCTCCTCGGTTTCAATCCTAAGCAAGCCCAGTATGGTTTCTAATCGATTGGCAGATTATATATGAAACGGATTAAAGTCACTAAGCCAAGGAATTTTCATGATGAATGTTAATACGCGCCCATGTTGCTGAATACATTTTTTGTAAAAGCACATCGTGAACGTAACTGGCAGTTCTAAGGCATTCTGCCATCGCGGCAAACATCATTTTAATCAACTGCTACGGATATCATTGGACGTGAACTAATCGCTGTTCAAGTACCTGCTCCGGCTGCTGATGCTGCTACTTGAGGAGCTCTTCACGCTGCTTGTGCCTAGCGTCCCCTTGGACTGACTAAGCCTGAGCAGCCTCTCGCATAGTACGTACAGGATCTGCAAATGGAATAGAGAAGTTCAAAGATGAAGACGCACATATCCCTTCGCATTACGCGAAATGCACCACAGTAAACCCCGCTTAAAAATGGACGAAACTTGCACTAAGCCGCGCAAGGCTTGAAACTGCGAAACTGGACGAGTCTGAAGATTAATCTGCTTGATCTGGACATTCGTACGTGGCGCCATCTCTCGGCGGCAGCAACCGCATCCTGCCATAACTGAATGGGAAATAGGCGAAAAAAAATCATATTTTTCGAAATAAGCTAGTTATCAAAAACGACTCCGGGATCTATACAGCAGAGACCTACTGGAACACTGTGGCGAAATTTCAGTATCGCACTACAAAACCTGTGGCTTCCCTAGACAATTGAACACCCCCATTGGAAATACATGGGACCCATTGTTAAATATTAAACACTCTGCGAAGCCACGCGGTTTGTAGTGCGACACTGTAATTTTGACAGAATGTTTAATGAAGTCTCTGCTTTGTAGAACCGGGAGTCGTTTTTGATAAGTAGCTTTTTTCATGAGATATGATTTTTTTCGCCTACTTCCCATTCAGTTACGGCAGGCCACCGCTGTCACAGACAAGAGAGGGCGCTACGTGCAAATGTCCCCAAATCCTGGTCATCGGGTGATGCAGCTTCCAAGTTGCTTCTAGGTTGTTGCTAGGCTTCAGCTGGGGTGATGCTACGTCGTTTTTACGTTGACTCTCAGCGCAGAGAGGTTCGAGTTAAACCACAGACAGTCGTAACACGACACGGATGTCTAAACTCCAGAGACAGAACCTCGCGCCGAAACGAAGCGTCCGAACCTCTCATAGATCTACGGGCACGTCGTCGTTGGCGTAGGCCTTCCGTCGTTTTGGGGTCTTCTCGCAGCCGCGGTTGCCTTTCCCGTTCCCTAGTATTCTCTCGTACGTACTCGGGGTCTTCGGCTCGTCGCCGTCGCTTCGCCGCCATTTATTAGGCTAACTGTTGTCCTTCTTCATTTTTAGTGGACCAGCGGTCAGTAGTGGGATCTTACCCAATTTCTGTGGCACAAGCCCGGTTATGATAACAGTTTTCTGAATCGACTCACAGGGAACGATTTCCTAAACAGCGAAGCGGTTAAAAGACGACGCATACATGATTTTTCTTTATTTATTGTTGCGCTAACACTGGAAGGTAGGCTAAGCAACGATTCCGATATTATGAATTCATTACATCCCTACCAATGGCGTAGTCAAATGGAAAGCTCAGCAGAGGTGCGGGTAACCCCCCCTCCCTCTCCCCCTTCCCGCAATCTTCACATTTTAGGTGTATATATATTCCATTTTAGGTGCATATATATTTTAGGTGTATAAAAATTCCAGGCCCGTAGCCAGGAATTTTTTTCGGAGGGGGGGGTTGTTGAAGGCATTGAAAAACACCTACTTTTATTATTTGTCCTTCGTAAAACACCCCCCTCCATCCGAATTTCGGAGGCGGGGGGGCAAGCCCCTATTCCCCCCCCCCCCTCCTGGCTACGGGCCTGACACGCACGCATACAAACACCCGCACGCACGTACACAAAAGGGGTACATACATAACGGGGAAGAATTGCAGGTGAGCTAGCTTACCTTCGGAATGTATCTCAAATGCCTCGCCTCCGTGCCGTGCATCACTTTTCGCTGTTTGGCCAGGTACTGAATGAGTGTGAAGTCTGTAGCCTTGGTAGGCCTGCAAGCGGTAAAGGGCGGCCATAAACTACTTGAGTTTTGCGAAACATCTTTGCAACTGGTTTCATATTCCTGTGTATTTGAGTAACAGATGACATTGTATAAATTTCGTCTACGCTGCTTTTGCTCGTTGCCGTCGTACCCTGTGCTACATTGATGCCCCATATCACGTTCGATCACGCCACGACATACAAGTAAATTATTTCTTCCCACTCAAAGTGGTTAGCTTTTATAGCCTAATTTATGTACACACCAGGATTGAACGCTAATTACGCGGGAAAAACAGTTGAACAATTAGCTCACCTGTATTTGTCTACTTTGGTCGGTTTTCTACTTGTGTACCTGCAGGAACAAACGGTTCGAACATGTTAGGAGTGATGCGAGCGATACGACGACATAGAAGTATGGACACTAAAGGAAAGAATCATTGCGGACGGAGAAGGAGGAGCAGACAGGAATGGCAACCGGACGTGCGTTCGGTTTGCTACCCTACACAAGGGAAATGGGCTAAGATGAAAAGAAAGGAGAGGGACTGAAGATTGTAGCACAGTGCGAGCATGTGTGGCTGACGAGTACGCCTGCAACTGGTCGCTGAAGTCGGTGGTTTTCGATGATTCCTATAACACTGTAGGGTCATCCCATTTCTTCCCGGATTCCTTACTATTAATTAAAACGGAACCATGACATGGTCACGCAACAATTTGCGGTTTTCAGCGAAAATTAGAAGTAGAGGGTCTACGTACGCATACATGTACGAAATGTGCGCTGTACAAGAATACTGGAGTACTAAATAAGCCCTAGAAGTCGCCGACTGTATACACTGCCCACCGCCGGAGACCGCCATGTCGCCATGACGTGCGTGACTTCATGTGCTCCACGCAGCGTAGCCATCGTCTCCTAGCAATCCTTCAGCCGCTTCGAATTGTTCAATTTCATTGTCAGGCTGAAGATGTAGCTAGATTGAAGCGGGGCTGAGCAAGGAACAAAATCTTTAGACGGAATGCAGACGCTCGCACAGCAAGCAGCTTGTTAAATCACGGCTCGCGAATGTACCAGTGTTGACAGACTCTCAAGGCACTCGTGTGTTTATAAAAATATTCAATTATAAATTAGGTATTAGACGAAATGCGCTGAAACCTTGCCAGCGTGCTTGCGAACGCACAAGCATTAATCTACTTAACACAGATTATGATCTAAAATTGGGTGTCATGACTCCTTTAGAGAGAGAGAGAAATAGCAGAAAAGGAAAGGCATGGTGGTTAACCTGGTACTAGTAGCTGCTTTGCTACCCTGCACAGGGTCGGGTGTCAGGGAAATAATGAAAGAAAGAATAGAATTTTAAGATTTAAAGCAAGCTGTATTAAATGAAAACGCAGCAGAACGTTACGCGACGTTCTTCTGGCTGTCTCGCGATCCGTCCCATTCCGTGCCTCGTAGCTAACCAAACCTTCCAGGTAGTATGTGGTCGTGGCATTCCGTAGAGATCAAATTTAAGTCCACCAGGGATCACATCACTGCAGGCAGCACGCAGGCGGTATACACTGGTTGAAACCACTTCAGTTCGAAAGACTGGTATCGGTGGCGCATCGCACGAGAAAACACAGCCCTACGGACGGCGCGAAACGAAAAGGAGGCACACATGGAGTGGCTGTACTCCGACTCTGACTTGGGGAAGTAGAGGTCGGAAAGAGGGCAGACAGAGAGAGATTAACAACACCCACTAATTAACATCCAGTTAACATCCCCGTCAGTCCTAATCTAGAGCGCTTTGGGACTGGGCACTTTCCCGACAGTTCTGGATGGGAGTAATATACCTAGCTATCAGGAGGCCTCTCGCAGGGATGCTTAGCGCACTAGCGTGTGTGTACATTGATACAGTCATAAAGCTTGCGTTTCCTGGCGGCAGCCGTTCCGACTCACACGATGGGGTAGACGACGAGCAGTGGCAGCACGAACTGTGCGAACTTCTGGACGCAGTCGATCTGGCTCTGGGTCTGCACCGAGCCGCGACGCTTGATGCGAACGAAGCGCACGGCGTCGTTGGGCCGGCACCGCAGCGCGAACACCAGGTAGCTGGCTATCAGGACGCCCGTCCGGCCAAGCCCCGCGTGGCAGTGGACGGCCACCTTGCCCTCTGTCAGGGCGAACGACATCACCTTCACCATGTCAAGCAGTGCGAGGCTGCTTGGTGTGCCGTAGTCTCGCCTGCAAGATGGACAGTGACAGAGAAAAAATTGGCCGCGTATCTGCGTTCTTCGCTGCAAATGTCGTCGAGAGACGATAGTCTTGTGCCGGCCGTACTGCTATGTTTTGCCTTGCCTCAGGCAGCGCCTACTCTACGTTTAATTGGCCGCATCTGGCTAGCATTGATAAATTAGAGGAGGCGCTGCGCGAGATATGCACGCCATTGAAAAACATGAGCTTGTGCTGAACCAAGGGCCACTGCCAGCGGCAGCACTTCATCGTCAGCACAGGGCTTTTTCGTGCAAAGCGTCGCATTCTCAGCACAGCCTAAAAAACACTAGGATCTTTAGAATTACGTATCTGTGTATTTTCTAATAAAATAACACACGACCTGATACTTACATACATAGGTCGGCACTTTAAGGGAGTACTCACTCAAACTCACTCACCACAATTTTTTCAGCCTTCGCACTCACTCACGTTCACACTCACCTCCACTCGCACTCATGAGTACTCACTCACGTTCACACTCACGTCCACTCACACTCATGAGTATTCACTCATACTTAACTCACCACGTTCAAATGAGTGTGAGTGAGTGTGAGTTGAGTGCACTCATGAGTGAGTGTGCCGAGCTCCATAGGTCGGCACTTTAAGGGAGTACTCACTCAAACTCACTCACCACGATTTTTTCAGCCTTCGCACTCACTCACGTTCACACTCACGACCACTCACACGCATGAGTACTCACTCATACTCAACTTACCACGTTCAAATGAGTGTGAGTGAGTGTGAGTTGAGTGCACTCATGAGTGAGTGTGCCGCGCTATGCTTACATATTAATGTTGAGCCTCAGGTATGCGTAGTATTTGCTTTTTGATCGAATATGTTCACAATTATGAAAGCAAACACCAGTTCAAGATGGCTGGGCGTTCAGAAATTAGTTAAACTTTGGTCGATTAGCTAGCTGAATCGGGAGACAGACAGACAGACAGACAGACCAAAATTTTTGCGTTGAAGTATCCAAAGAAAGACTATCGTCTTTAAAAGAAATGAAACGAAGACTCGGGGGTGAACCAGGGGAGATTTACAACAGCCTACTCTGTTCTTGAGGAGGGGAGATGACGTATGAAAAAGTCAGGTTCACCGAAAGTGCGACACAATGGATGCGATAACAGCCCCACATGCGATAGCATCCCCACTTCGCATGACATTACAACAGATTGCAATGTCACGCGAAGTAAAGCTGGCAGATAACTCTTTTAACGCGATAGCATTAAAGAGCGCGTTTTGCAGAAATTCCGGTGTCGGTGTCGGCGTTAGCATCGTTGGTTGTGAGCTAAAATCTTCATCATCTCATGACCGAAAAATCGGGGAAGATGCAAGTAAATATTAAAAATCTTTGGTCCCAACAAAAATCGAACCCAGGCCGTCTGCGTGGTAAGCAGGTGTTCTGCCACATAGCCACGCTATTGCTTTTTTTTTCTTTCGTTGTATTTATTGAAATGAGTATTACATTGCACAAAGGGCACAAATAAAAGGCAGTAAAAGTACAACCACAAAGCGACAATAAGCGCTCAAGCGTTACCATGGAAACACTCGACGGCTAACATAATAGTAGAGAGTTCTTCAGATCGTATTATACAAGAAGGCTATTGCTTGAAACTGCTTCGGGAAAAAAAAAACACCATATGAATGTCATGTAGTGGAAGGAGTCTCTTTAACGCATGCAATATGTGAAAACATGTGAATTGCGCACCGAGTGGGTGTTTTAAAGGCCCACCCATTACAAAGCACTCGGACATATTTAATCATCATCAGCTGCAAAAGCATCAACAAAGTGAACAGCTGTGTAGGCTAGCGTATACACTTACGGACGTGTAGTGGGCCCTTCGCTGTTTCGCAAAAGGAGGAATTAAGGCATAGTGGGAACTTAACAACTGTGCTTGCTGTAGAAATTCCAGAATAGTTTTAAACGGCCAATGTTACGCGCACAGTCATTCGTTTCCTTACGGCAAGGTTGATGTATGCACCGAGAACCGAAGCCAGGCTAGCATTTGAGAAGGTGATGCGCACTGGGTGCGGCTAAGCTATCGCGTTCTATTCTTGAAGGCAAAGCTCAAGCGTCAAGTTTTTAAATACGATCTCGCGTAACTGCACAAAACAGTGATGTAAGAGATGCTAATCCGCAGGTCGCGGGATCGAGTCCGGGCAGCGGCGGCCGCATTTCCGATGGAGGCGTAAATGCTTGAGGCCCGTGTTCTTATGGCGAATTCCACTGTTCGAGCGGGAGCAAATTTTCTTGCTCCGCGGCGGAGAATCTGCCTTCGACTGGTAGATTCGGAGCAAGTTCGCGTTTTCCGCTGGCAGATTCGGAGCAACCCACTCCGCAACGGAGCGTTCCGCGTTGCTCCGTCTTGCAGAGGCAGATTTCGCCGGAACTCCGGCAACGCGGTGCCGTCATTTCCGGCACAGTCGGGCTACTCGGCTGTCTTCGGCGTTTTTTGAGGCGTTGTCTGGTCACCCTGTGCACTAATTTACATTGTGTCGTTTGACTCTGCTGAACGAGCCGTTTGCTTCTTGTTCTGAGCGACAGCGAGGGCACACGTTCTGACAGTATTAGCGGCAGCGATGTCGACGAACCGTACACTCTAAGGCAAAAGGGTGTTAAAAGGGTGTGCCGTTCGTCCTCTTGGGGACTAATGGGGCTGCCACAACCATTAGTCCCTTTAAGGACTAACGGCACAAGTCTAACAGTTAGTCCCCTCAAGGGACTAACATTTAGTTCTCACATTTACACCCTCGCGGGCAACCGTTAGTCCCCACAGTTGCACCTCAAGGGACTAACATTTAGTCCTCACATTTACCCTTACCGGTCAACCGTTAGTCCCCACGGTTGCACCTCACCGGACGAACGGTTGGTCCACTCAAATGCTCCACTGGGATGAACTTTTTATCCTTAGTTCAAATGATGCGTTAAATCCCAGGGACGATTTTGCACAGTTACTCTCTGCAAGGCTTAATACTTTTTCTCGCGTGCTTTTCTCCGCAGTGAGCCACAAATGGCGCAGAAAAGAACACGCGAAAAAATATTTAGTCATGCTTGTTTCACTGCTTTCGCAGTCAATGCAACAACGAAAGACAAAAGTGAGACAATGAAATGTTTTAATTTTTCTATATACATATTAAGTTTCTGCATTCTTTCAGTGAAATCGCTGCCAGATGTCAAATTCAGGTCCAGCCGCGTTGTCATATCTCGTACAATCGTCTTGGTCAAGCTGCTCCAACGGAAGCGACAGATGACTGGCATTGCACGCACAAGCGCACGCAGCCTTCTGCACGTAGTGGACAACGTCTGCACAAAAAGATTGCAAACAGTTCAGTCACATGTGACAGTGAGGAAGATACACGCACATGACAAATACGTACAAGGTGAAATAAATACGCACGTCTAAAATATGGCATGCAAATATTTCCACCGCGATGTCATACATAATCGAAAACGCATTTCGAGTCACACAGCGCAACAGCTCAAGTGCGGCAGCCGCAGCCATCATGCCAAGGCGCCGCGACCGCCGAGCCGCCAACGAGTCGGCGAGTTCTCTGCGAGCGGCGCCGTATACAGCTCGAGCAAGCGAACGCGGGGCCGAACGCGGAGCTTCTGCCGCCAGGGAACCTCGAACTGAGGAGCGAGCGAACGCGGAACCGCCGCCACGAACGGCACTGAGCTGCTTTCGAGCGAGCGTCGCGGAAGTGGCGGAAGCCGACGGTAATGTCGACAAATTTTCACAAAGTTCCTGGATCGAGCGGCAGAGTACAACGAGCGAACGCGGGGGCCGCCGCCACGAACGGCGCTGAGCTGCTTGCGACCGATTGACGGGGAAGCCAACGGTAATGGCGAAAACTGTTCACAGAGTTCCGAAGCACAGCTAAAGTCGGCTAGCTAAAGCACCCGCCAGCTGCCGGTGCACTTCAAGCGCGCGACATACAACCGAGCTCGTTGACGGCAACCGCAATGCGTTTTGGACGAGTCGCACCGCAGCGGCGAGGCCTGTGCCCAATATCGCGAGCCCGCAGCTCATCACCGCCGCGAGAGCGTCCAGGCGGCCGACGGCAATGGCGGCCAATTTTCAGGCAGTCACAAAGCACAGGCGAGCGGACGTCAAAGCCGACCTTCGCGGTGCATTTCGTGCGCGCGATATATACAACACGATCGAGCCCGTTGCCAACTAGCGCGATGCGCCTCGCGCGAACGACAGGTACGGAAAAATAAAGTATGATCACTTACTTGAGAAATAATCCAGCGCCAACTTCTGCCCAGAGTCGGATCGAATTCATGGATCCGATAGGCCTATGTCTTCTCGGCCGCCATTCCCAGCCGGTGGCGACGCAGTGCCGTTGCTACGCCAGCGCACCGTGGCCGGAGAAATACAGCGCGGCGTCTCGGCGTGTCGAGACCAGCTCCAAACTTCATGGTTGCGGCGAAACGTAAAAGCAGCACCGCACGCTCATCCACGCATACGCGGCATACGTGTTTATCCAAGGCACCGCGGCGTAGTTCCTAAATCGTCGAACTCTCCGAGCGCGCCACAACCGCCAACGCGCCTCCATGAAAACAAGTGAGAAGACTGACCAAGAGCGAGGAGGACGGTTAGTTTCCTTGACAACGGTTTGCACACGTGACGTATCTCCCGCGCGGTTCATCCCTTTGGTGCCTTTGGAGACTAACTGGTTTGCACACGGCACGCGTCCCTCTGTGGTTACTCCTCAGCGGTCTATCCGTTCATCGCGCGCGCCTATTGGGCTCCGTTACTCCTCTTTCGGGTATTTTGCCTTAGAGTGTAGGTGCTTTACGAAATGATGTTTAAAGAAATGTTCCCTGACCCGCTGTGCGCTGGCCCGAAGATAATCGGCTACGTCGAAGAAGTTCAGGAGCTGCTTTACGTGACGTCTGCCTAAGCAACTTCCGGAGCGACCTCACTAGGAGCATTCGTGTGTTCCACTGGCAGTTTTGGCTTAGTGCAATCCGAGTGCTCGCTCCAGGATTTTGGCGGCCGCTCCGGATCTCCCCGTGAAAAATCGCCATTAGATTTAGGTGCACGTTAAAGAACCCCCAGGTGGTCGAAATTTCCGGAGCCCTCCACTACGGCGTCTCTCATAATCATTCCCTGGTTCTGGGACGTTAAACCACAACAATTACTATTATTACTGATGTAAGAGAATACGGCCGCTCCAGGGAGAGAGGCTGTTTCCGCATAGTCTCTTCGTGTTTGGAGCACAGCACGTTTTAGGGTATATCAGCTGTTTGCTGATTCCTGCTGAGATAGCACGTGCGCCAGCGATCGAAACCGCGCCCTTATAATCAAAATACACAGCTGCTGCTCCGGCTTTTTTTTTTTTTTCATGCTCCTTCAAGACGCGACCGGGACCTTTTCTCTCTTCTTGAGCAGCAATCGACGGCAGACCTCGCACGCAGGTTGGTGTCATTGCAAGCGCACTCCGTGCGACGGATATGAATCTGCTCGTATCATGTCTGCTTCAGCCGCGTTCGTCTCCCCCGCTCGCGCGCTTTTTCCAGCCGGTAGAGCATGCGATGCGCGGAGGGATGTTATTGATTTAGACTTTATAGGAACGCGACGGCAAAAACACGTCATGAGTGACCATACAATTGATATCGTGCATGAGTACCCCGCGTCCCGCACCGCCATAGCGCATGCGCGTCCCCTCCCTCTCTCTTTCTCCTTTCCAACGCTCACTCCCTTTCTCTCCTCTAGGAATCCTCTACTCTACGGAGCGACGTCCCGCGTCCTACACCCCCAACAGCGCATGCGTGTCCCCTCCCCCCTCTCTCTCCTCTTCTAAGCTCACCCCCCTTTCTCTACTCTAGGAATCCTCTACTCTACGGAGCGGCTCCCGCGTCCCACACCCCCCATAGCGCATGCGCGTCCCCTCTCTCTCCTCTCCTACGGTCCCCCCCCCGTTCTCTCCTCTAAGAATCCTCTACTGAGCGGCGCGCACGACAGTTGGTGCGACAGCTGCATACTCCGCTGGGAGCACCACGGTAGTTCCGCGGTATGAAAATGACGGAGCGCGCCTCATTCTCTCTCCTGTGCAGCACCGCGATGAGCGCCCGGGCCGATGCCGCGAAACGAGAGCGGCGACGTTTCTGCCGCTCAAGCTAACCATCTCCCCCACTGCTTCGCATCCACACATAGTCCCCTTTAGCGGGAGATGGGAAAGTTTTTTTAACACGAAAGTGTTTTATGCCGGGGTCCACCAAGATTTTAGTGACGTATTTCCGTCACGGAAATGACGTCGAAAAAATACACATGATCAGAAGACAAAGAAAAAAGTTCCGTCAACGGGAGTCGAACCTACGACCTCTTGGTCGGCGACAAGAGATGCCGGACACGCTATCCATTGCGCCACGGTCACATACTCTGTACGCTTTGAAAACACGCCTTTTATATCTACCACTGTCCTCTTACAGAGTGCGTGCTAAAGTGAAGTAATGCATCATGACCATGAAATCCATAATTAGCTCCTTCAAAGCGTCGTTTATACGCGTCCGTCCCATTCGGCGCGTTTCGAATTGGGGAAAAGTGCAGTTTTGTCGACGCATTAACACACTGCCATGTGGCGACCTTACCCCCAGCGTCGGCCTCGCTCATAGCATCCATCCATACCAAAAAAAAAGCCCCCCACCTCCCCGAAGGGAAATCGTGAGGAAATGCGAATGCATTTCGCGCGCGCTTCACTCCATTTATATATGGTGGTTGTGGTTTGAAGAAGGAAAAGGCGCCTAATTTCTGCAGCCCGGTCGGGAGCACGGCGCAGCGCCTTTTTTTTTTTGCTTTTTCTTGTTTTTTTTAATCTTTTTTATTTATTTTTTAAATTTTTTTTTTCATATATAGCTCCGCCGAGCTCCGCCGCAGACCGCTTTTAGTTAACGCGCACGCTGCGAATTTTTATTGTTCAACAACGCACAGGAGAAATTTCCCACCGGCACCACCTTGGAGGTCAAGATTCATTGCCATATATACGGGGTGGCCAGTGAACGGTTGTGCAGCGCGAGCAGTCGGTTTTTTCAACCAAGAAACTCGCTAGCAGACGCTGCCTGTGTCGGCGTCGCCAGGCGAGAGAGGGAGAGGGGGAAGCGTAGGAGAGGAGAGAGAGGTGGGACGCGCATGCGCAGTGGGAGTGTGGACGGCGCGGGCAGGGATGCCTAGAGGAGAGAGGGGGGGAGCGTAGCAGGGGAGAGAGGAGGGGAGGCGCATGCGCAGTGAGGGTGTGGTTGCCACGGGGAGGGATGCCTAGGGGAGAGAGAGGGAGAGAGGAGGTTTTTTATCTTTATTTTTTTTTGAAAGGGTTTGCGCATGCGCAGTAAGGGCGGTCGCGCCGTACACCACCACCACCGGATTAAGCTTCGCCATAAGATGCTTCACATCTAACACCTGCCGGCGCGCACACCTCCTCAACCTATCCTCCTACTCCTCCTCCGCGGACAACGCCAACGCCGGATGCCTGACATAGCCCGACTATGAAATGCATTCGCATTTAAAAATAGCTCTGCGAAACATGCATGGACGCATGACTGCTTCGCGTAGCCGTAACTCCGCGTTCCTAATCGTGCCCCTAGTTACTCTCGCCCCACGAAAAATCGCAGCCGGCCAACGGGCATGACAAGACGCGCGTTGCGTTTCCCTCTGGTCGGGCGGTGGTGTTCAATAACTCTAACATGCCGCGAGTGGGCACCTTTGCCCACCTTAGCCCAAGTTCGGCGTGCAATAAGTGACGCTCTTCTGGCTCTCTCACCACTTTCTCTGATTCCGCTCTCAAGGTTAAGCTACAACAAGCATCTAGGACCACAAGGGTTTGTTTAATCATTGATCATGGACGTTAGTCGTTGGGATACAGATGCACCACCGAGCGTCTGCGTGGATGCATCCACATTAAATGGTGCTGTAACTGTCGAACACCAATAGACATTGTGCAAGCTCTCTTATATCAAGGTACAGTAAGCAATCAACTACTTCAGCAAGGACATGTTTCACTTTCGTGTTATACCGATTCCTATGACTAGGGATCAACCATGGTTTTTTTTTTTTTTTTTTTTTTTTTTTCTTGAGCGAAACGCGACGAAATGACGCAAGAGTCGGTCGGTCGGTCGGTAAAGGCATTTATTGAACGCTGGCGTAAGGGTCGACCAGAAGGTCAAGCTGCTCAAATCATGGACTCTGAGCGCGAGCAGCGTCCAGGAGCAATGCACCGTAGAGACAGAACCACTAGATGGCGTTTGAAAGCATGGCGCCTCTGTAGCGTTGCTCTTCGCTACAAGTTAGTATTGTGCAGAAGGGTTAGGCTTAGCTGTGCAAGGCGCTGACCCGTATAACCACGGACAACTTTTGCCTCTAGTTTTAGCCACCCTGTGAGTGATACTGACCAAATATTCTGAAGAACGACCTGTTCTTGGGCAAGCTGGTGCTTTCTAATAACCTCGGTGTAGCGCAAACACACATAACAGAGAGACGCGGAAACACCCAACACCTGTGTTATTTGTTTCCGTGTCTCTGCTATGTGTCTTTGCGCTACGCCGTGATTACACACCGACCAGATAGTTCAACGTGAAGTGGCCCTCACATCTCTATGCATAGTAACCAGCCATTCACTATGACGCTTTTATTTTTAACGTGTCGCTACTTTTGCTAAGTAAATATTAGAAAAAAAAAGGGTTTCTCCCTGAGACAGAATGGAGGTTCTCAAAGGTTGCATAGAACGTAACCGTCGTGTACTGCGCTGTTAGCCATTTTACTGTTGAAATCTTCATACGTAGCGGACGCGGAGCTAAATGAGCTGTTCATTTGAGAAAGGCACATACTGTTTTCACTTGTTTTGATTGTTTTGTTTGTTTATGTAAAAGTTACGTGTACAATAAAACTTCCCTTTGTTCCATACAGGGAATTTCCCCTTTTTCGGGGAATTTTGAGCCGTCATATTGATCGAAAGGGAATCTTTGCGATATTGCATGAAATTTCAGTCATGGTGATTTCGTGTAATATGACAAAAACATAGCAGTCACAGTGCGTTTTCGGCTTTTGCAATTATTTTATAGGTGATAATGTACTCATTGGTGAGCCATATGATATGGATGAAGCAGCGCAAAAAAAAGACACAATCACGCACATATACAAATGAGGCAAACACAAGCACTGAGTGTGTGCGCGTCATTTTATGCGGGCGAGCTTGTGTCTTTTGCGCGCTACTCCATCAATTTCTGCAATTTCCGGTATTTTTCAGGATTTTCAAGGGCACATTTTTCGAAACACCCTGTATAGCTGCCGATAGGGGGCGCTGCACGAGATTCGTTGTGTAAAGCGAGATTCAGTAAAGAAGAAGAACAATGCACATGCTGTGAGGAAGATAGCCAATTCCCCTATGTGCCTTTTCTGTAATGAGGAGGAAACGATTGGTCATTTTTTTATTATTTTGTCGCCGATTTAATACATTCAGAAAAAGCATACTAGCACCACCTCTTCAAAAACTGGGCCTGCAGTTATCGGAACCTGTTGCCATGGGGTACAGTCACAGGGAAGTTTTAATTGCCGTTCAGGAATACATCACTGCGACTAAACGATTCTCTTGCTAAATTCTGCGTGCATCAGATATTTCATTACTGGTAATTGGCACTTTAATCAATAGTTAACTAACTAGCGCACCTAGGAATAACACAATAGAGTAAGTATGGGGAAAATTCACCTTCTACTTGGCCAATCCCCTCCATTGGGTATGAGCCATATCTGGAGGAAAACAACAACAACAACGGAAACGGCGGAGCATATTCTGATTCAATGTGGAGATATCCACCCAGGTGTACGTTTGGCCACGAGCCTACATGCGACGCCTACATGGGCTTTAGGGACAACACTGGAAATTTGAACACACCCGCGATTGAAGTAAGTAACAGGCTGTTAGAGTATTTGTGGCGGAAAACTAGAGAGAAAGGACAAAGTAAACATTGTCAAGAATAAGAACATTCTGCCGTAAGGGGCAGAGAATTGGGCTGTGACTTTACTTTTTTTTTTTTTTTTCTATAGTCAAATAGATATAATAAGTAGACAAGGCGTTACGCTAACCTTCAAAAAAATGGAGCGAGGGGTGAGGGGAGGGTTGTCGAGCTTGGCGGCACACATGTCACCACCCCGTTATAAAGCGGACGCTCATAGCATCCATGCACCGTAGTGCTCATAATATCAAGCCGACGCAACTGCAACCATCGCTTACACAGCGTATAGTTCGTCATAATTGCAGCTACGGCCAAGTATCCCGGGGCGAGAAAAAAAAACATTTCCGCGTCCTATGTGGGTCGGAGTGTAGCCTTGACTAATATATACAGCTGTCACATTACAATCGCTGCAATGGCTGACACACTCTTAAGCGATCGGTGCAGGTGTGGAGATACCATCGATCACCGCCTTTGCCAACGTTCCCGTTCCGACAAACTACGGCATACCTTCGAAGCGTGGGTGTTGAGGGGACTGGGTGATTTATGCCTTACGGACACACAAGCCCTTGTATAATGGCCTTACAAGTCGTCAGCCCAGAAAACAGTTGGAGCTGTTCAACGGCGCCTGTAGACAAGGGGTGTGAACGTCCGCCATAAATTGATGACGCCTTAAGGAAATTAAGTTTCGTATAACCAAATATAAAAGACAAAAAGAAATTATGCTTTGCACTCGGCGCAGAAATGTCGCGGTCTTGCGATAAATACAAGCGATTGATGGAATATTGTCGTTCCTATCTTTCTCTAGTGAAGATTACAAAATGGCTGGCAACGTAGCTTTTAGCTTTTCGCAGTTGCCAATTTACGTGACTATGCTGGTCGACAACACCAGAATTCACTATGTAAGCTACGCGTACAAAAGCACACTGCACATGCCAGTTGTGTCACCGCGTTGCAAAAGATGTTCACGAGAGGGGCCGATATTAAAAAAAAAAATCACACCATATCCACGAAGTGAATGATGATGAGTGGGCGAAGCTCCGGAGGTAATCTGGTAAACCGTCAATCCTCCGTAAATTTTGCCCACTCGATCATCATACTAAGACCTGACACACAAACGCGGGGGTGTGGTGTGATTATACATACAGTATATACACAATGTTTCATTATTTACATATTGATAAAGTATATACACTGTTTTATTATTTACATATGGGCTAGATGATGATTTTGTTCAAGAGCTTTACGGACCACAAGCAGGGGGTTCCCCTGATTTTGTTGTCCTCATATATGACGTTAAGCTCAGGGGAACGTTTGTTGTCGGCGTTGCCGTTTTGCCTTTCGAGGGCGAGAGCGCGTTCACGATCGTTTACATCCAATGCAGAAAGAGAATGTGTGGTCTGGGACGCGCTTATTCTTCATGGTCATCAGCGTCATCGTCATCGTTATCACATGTAGTGGGTACATTCCACTATACGGTGGCTACGACAGACAACTACAACGGTAGACAAGCCTACGCCTATAGGAGCTTTGCCCCTAAAAAAGAATGTTTGCGCTGTGACGTCATGAAAATGGAGTGAGCGCGCTTGACCGGCGACCTGATAGATTTCCTAATCAGGCTCGGTGTGCCACCCCCTGGCTACGCCACAGACTCCTGGGTCTCCTTATTTTCGGCATGGTGGAAAAGGGCAGCACTGGAGCAGATAGCCAGACCTCTAAAACACCATAAGGGAGGGATGCCTCCTATTGTCCCGCTTGGAATCGCGCAGAGCCAATTTCGCCCATGGTGGTTACCACCTTAAAAAAGTAAATTACAAAAAAAAAATAATAAAAAAAATTACACCATCTCCCGCTAAAGGGAACCATGTGTAGATTAATTTGAAGCAGCGGGCGCTAACGCTTACACTGGCGGCGGCGTTGACGCTGGCGCTCATCGCAGCGTTGCACAGGAGAGAAACCTGGGGGGCGCAAGCACGCAGTGATGGACCGGTGTTTCCTACTGGAACATCCCAATCGCTGCTAATGGGCAATGAGAGACAGAAGACTCGGACTGGACACAGAGACCCGCAGTCCGCTTTTAGTTAACGCGCACGCTGCGAATTTTTTATCGTTCGACAACGCACAGGAGAAATCTCCCACCGGCACCACCTTGCAGGTCAAGATCCATTGCCATATATACGGGGTGGCCAGTGAACGGTTGTGCAGCGCGAGCAGTCGGTTTTTTCAACCAAGAAACTCTCTAGCAGACGCTGCCTGCGTCGGCGTCGCGAGGCGAGAGAGGGGGGGGGGGCGTAGGAGAGGAGAGAGAGGGGGGGACGCGCATGCGCAGTGGGAGTGTGGACTCCGCGGGCAGGGATGCCTAGAGGAGAGAGGGGGGGAGCGTAGGAGAGGAGAGAGAGGGGGGGACGCGCATGCGCAGTGGGAGTGTGGACGCCGCGGACAGGGAGGTCTAGAGGAGAGAGGGGGGAGCGTTGGAGGAGAGAGAGGAGGGGAGGCGCATGCGCAGTGAGGGTGTGGTTGCCGCGGGGAGGGATGAGGAGAAAGAGGGGGGAGAGGAGTTTTTTTTTAAAGCTTTCGCGCATGCGCAGTAAGTGAGGCCCCGAGGTACACCACCACCACCACCACCACCGGATTAAGCTTCGCCATAAGATGCTTCACATCTAAAACAGAAGCCGCGTGCACATAACATTTTCTTTTGCTCTTCACTCTCCTTTCCCTGACGGCTCTCCGCAGCTTCGCATTCGCCAACCGCTCGCGTATGCTGGCCGGCGTATCTCACGTCATTGCTGCTAGCGGTTGTTTTCCGCGAGTTTGGTGAACTAGAGGGCTAGTTTTAACGACACTGCATTCGGAACAATGTCGCCCGGTAACATCAATAACGGTCACAAACTGCAAACGAAAGGGCAACTTCAGGCTAAATAGTGTTTATTTAGGCGCCAATATTGAAAATAGGCATTTATAGGCATTTTTAGGCATTGGTATGCATTGAGGCACAATCGCCAAATGGGCATTTACAGGCACTATGGAAACACTATAAAAGCTATTCTTAAGCTCCCATTCATGCCACATATCAAATTGACACGATAGGAGCGCAAGCAACAAAATATGCGTTTGCCAAAAAAACGGTCTGTTCTGATTACACGCATTTGAAGAGAGTGCGTAATCTCCAGCAAAGCTTTAGTTTGTAGTTATCGCTCCTCTGGTGTTGTTTTCGTTCCAGTGTCGTGGTTTTCTTGCAATTCTAGTTCACGTATGAAATACTACAAGCTCACCTACACTTCAGTTCTTGTAACCGCAAGCTAGGCGGGTGTACTGACCACTATACTAACGAGGTTTCTTGTAATCACCTACCGCGGTAGCCTGATCTTTATAGGGCTGCACTGTTGGCCCAAAGGTCGTGAGATCGAATCCCTGTGGCAGCGGCCTCATTTCCATGGAGGCGAAATTCTAGAAGCCCGTGTACTTAGATTAAAGTTCTCATTAAAGAGCCCCCAGGGGGGTTAAAATTTTCGGAGCCTTCCATTACCACGGCGTCCCTCATAATCATATTGTGGTTTTGCGGCGTAAAACTCCAATGATTCTAAGCATCAGCTCTTGAAATACCCAATGAAGGCATCCCACGTAAACTATGATCTACCTGTTGCAGTTCCTAAAGGTGCCGAGAGTCCGCCATGGTGAATCAGGTGCTACAGTGCTCGGCTGCTGAGCCGAAGGTCGCGGGTTCGATATCGGCCGCGGTGGTCGCATTTCTGTGGAGGTCAAATGCTCGAGGAGCGTGTACTGTGCAATGTCAGTGCACGCTAAAGAACACCAGATGGCCGAAATTTCCGTAGCTCTCCACTACGGCGTCCCTCATAATATTATCGTGGTTTTGGGACGTAAAACCTTAGATATTGTTATAGTCAGAAGCGCCGAGATAGAGCATGCGATTGAAAAATACGCTTACCATCCGAAGTTGTAGAAGAAGACTGCACAGTCCATCGGGTTGTTGATGAGGGAGAAAAAAAAAGAGAAAACCAGAAGCAATTAGTGAGCGAAGGACAATTATGGTGCTGGCTACGATCCTCCCTTCGTGCTAGAAAAACGCTATCGGGCGAAAATTTGTGGCAGCACACCGGATACACATTCAAAATTACAGGTGGTCGGGCACTGTGAAAACCGACCGGCCTGTTCCATTTCTATGCACTATTGGCAAGGAAGAGACCAAAAACTCTGAGCTAATGGTAAATTAAGCATTCTTGTTGCTTAAAGTTCCTCTTTATCACTTCTGGTTGAAATAAATTGCTACGCACGATCACTTTGGTGAAAGCAGTACCGTGCGTAACAGCGAGTTGGACGTGGGCCGCTTCGGCAGGAATTTCAAAATATTATTTTAACCTCTTTAGGAACGTACGCTGCCAGCAGATAGTTATCGCATGTAATTTGAGTGGATCGTCGAATCCGTTTTGCGAAGAACTGTAGCGTCACATACTGCACAATAATTAAATAATTACGTTGTAACTATAATTACTGTAAAATACAACATAATTTATTCATACACTTACACTTCCTTTAACTTTTCTCCCGAACATTTCCATCACATTATGTAAATTTCGCGAGCATTTATAGCCAGTCGGTTATAATGCAAGTCGATTATAATGCGATTATAATGCGCAGGGAAATAATAGCATTATCACGCTTTGAGCGACGCCCTTGCTTAAGCAGACGCTAAGGAGGAAAACGATCTTTTTCGTATTAGGAAATTACATTTTACCACTCTTAACGCGAGAAGACGCTCTGTAAGCTAGAAAATGCGCATAAAGAAAAAAATTACAGGTGGCGACACCGCCTCAGAGTTCCCACGCCAGCTCGCTGTGACGTCAGAAATTTTTACGGTTTCAGGAGTGGTCACCCTCCCACCCCTTATATGGCCTAGTGTACACGAGTCCCTGAGCACGTATACGAGTGATCTCAGAGCCTGTATCTCTACGTAACCCTGTCCGCGAAAATGGTAAGCATGACCTCAACGTGAAGACAATCAAAAAGAAAGAAAAAAAAAAGTAGAGTGTGTGCAAAAAAAAAAAACCGGCAGATCCCACGCACTGTGGGAATCGATATGATGCGAAGCAGTCAGCAAGGAGCAAATCATGCTGTACATAATATGCATGTCATTATTTATATGTTAGGACCTGTCATTTGTGTTCTTCATACAGTCGCGTCCCACAATACAAATTTTGGCCTATATCAAGCTAGCGAAGTGGACGCAAGAGCACCATGAGCGTGGCATGTAAATGGCATTGTAGATGACATGCATGCCAAGATTTTCGTGTTACCACCTGCCACTTACGTTCGCTTAATTTCTTACCTTGAATCGCACCGAGACGCGAGAGCAATCTGCCACCGTTTCGCATGCGTTCGTATTCTCGCGCTCTGCGCATCATGCAGACGCCATCCGCGTTCCAGCGTTTAAATTGACGGACACTTTGTCAATTCCAAAGTGTGTCCGTCGAACGCCTGTACCCACTGAGACGGGGTCGGTAAGAATGGAACGTGATGCGCGCGTCTCCTTCCTTGCATGATTAGAGACGCTGGGCCCAGCGACACTACGCAAGCAAAGCGCGAGCGCTGTAGAGTCCGACGCGACCGGCGTCCGTTTGCGCGCCCCGGCGCCCACTTGGCACCGTGCCAGGGCACGGCTGGAGGGACCGACGGACGACCGGACGAACGCACGTGGTCATGATACATTAAACGCCTTCGCCTTAAAAATTTCGTGTATATAAAGCTGGCGAAACGGCCACGAGAGTGTCATGAGCGTGGCATGCAAGTCATGTGACTCATGACATGTAGTTTATGATTTCCATATGACCACTTGCCATTTATGTTCGTCATACGGTCACGTGACGCAATACCAAATTTGGTGTATATCAAGCTGGCGAAACGGCCCCGGGAGTGCCATGAGCGTAGCATGCAAGTCATGTTTCACATGACATGTCATGGTTTCCATATTACCACTTGTCATTTATGCTCGCCATACAGTCACGTCCCGCAATACCAAATTTGGTGCATATTAAGCTAGCGAAACGGCCCCGAGAGCGTCATGAGCGTGGCATGCAAGTCATGTTGCACATGAAATGTCATGATTTCCATATTACCACTTGGGATTTATGTTCGTCATACAGTCAAGTCACGCAATACCAAATTTGGTGTGTATCAAGCTAGCGAAACGGCCGTCAGCGCGCCATGAGCGTGGCATGTAAATCATGTTGTACATGACATGCAGGTCATGATTTTCATATTACCACCTGTCATTTATGTTGGTCATGCAGAAATGTCGCATCGTACCAATTTTTGGATATATCAAATTAAGGAAACGGCCTCAAGAGCACTATGGCCATGGCGTGTAAATCATACTTTTCATGACAAGTCAGTCATGATTTTCATGATATGACCAGTCATTCATGTTAGTCATACAGTCATGTTATGCCATACCAAATTTGGTATAAATCCCATGAACGATATGGCCAGGAGAGCCCAAAGTCGTAGGCGGCTAGATAGATAGATAGATAGATAGATAGATAGATAGATAGATAGATAGATAGATAGATAGATAGATAGATAGATGGATAGATAGATAGATAGATAGATAGATAGATAGATAGATAGATAGATAGATAGATAGATAGATAGATAGATAGATAGATAGATAGATAGATAGATAGATAGATAGATAGATAGATAGATAGATAGATAGATAGATAGATAGATAGATAGATACGCTCAAAGTCGCCGAAGTTCGCTAAGAAATGCTTCGCATTTAAAATTGGACGCGTATCTACGTGCTTCGCTGCAAATGTCGTCGAAAGACGATAGTCTTGCGCCGGCCGTACTACTATGTTTTGCCCTGCCTCAGACAGCGCCTACTCTACGTTGAATTGGCTGCATCTGGCTGGCATTGATAAAACACTAGGGTCTTTAGAATTTCGTACCTATGTATTTTCTGATAAAAGAACACACGACCTGACACTAACATATTAATGTTGCGCCTCAGGTATGCGTAGTATTTGCTTTTTGATCGAATATGTTCACAAGTATGAAGGCAAACAGCAGTTCGAGATGGCTGGGCGTTCAGAAAGTGGTTAAACTTTGGCCGTGTAGCTGAATCGGGGTACGGACAGACAAACAGAAAGACCAAAATTTTTGCGTTCAAGTATCCCAAGAAAGACTATCGTCTTTAAAAAGCATGTTAGGTCACTCATATAGGCAGCGACCACTGAAATATTGCCAAAGGTGCTGACGTCACGCCTCCACTTATTCAGGCGAAAGCCTTCGATGCTTCATCAAACGTGAAAATCGACCGGCGTTTCCCATCAGCGGCGTCGACCCATCATCACGTGACGACGTCACAGATCGCTAAAATATGTGGCGTCACTGTGTCGTCATCATGACGTCACATCACATGATGACGTCATGACATGACATCGTAGCATGGTCAAAGGTTGACCGATCACGGAGGCAGTTCGAAACCTGGTGAGGTACCTCCGATCCCGGAGGCCATGGGAAACCACGTTAGGCGCGGCAATCTTTCGGAGGATGAGGGGGGCAAGATCAACGCATCGACCGAGAAGAACAAGGCTGCTTTCGCCTTCGTGTCGTCTCACTTGTATGCATAAAGGACGTCGCTGTGAGTTTTCTAGAACGGCCCAAGTACTCTGCCCACCATAAGGGGGGACGTCCTTTCAATGACGTTTCAAAAGGTTACGCGGGCCAGCCCGTTGCTTCTCGCAGTAAGGGCGCGAGTCGCGTGACGCTTAATCACTCCGTAACAATGCCTTCAGCACCGAGCCCCATATAAACGCAATTCCCACTCCTCCTGGCTTCCTTTCTACAACATCGGCACGGAGCTCGTCATCTGAGCAATCCTTTCAAGCCGTGACCGCATTCGTGAAAAATTAATCAGCATCCGGAAGCCCCACTGCACGTTTCAGATGCATTCGTAACCTGCATTACCGCGCAACTCCTCTCCAGCCTCTCATTCCTTTTCTCGTTCTTTCTTTGAAGCGATTCATCTAAAACCACACTCGCTTCTTACTCTTGACCCGCGAGGACGAGCCAATATGGCCGGCGCGTGCGCTGTGCCCAACCGCAGCCAGCATTGTGCGTCTCGCCCGCACTGACTCTATATATGCGGAGTCCATTAGGGTCGCCGTATCCATTCTGGGCTTTTATATAACGACCTCCTCGCGGGAGATCTTCTCTCATCTGCTTCAACCTTCTCCACCTCCTCATCACTCCACGCTGCGGTGGTGGGAACCCGAGCACGACCGTAAGGCGGACTCTATGCTGCTGCCCCAGCGGAGGAGATGAATTGAGTTCGTGCCGCAGAAGCAGCTGCCTTTGTTGTCGATCGTACGCCGACACTGATTGCTTGTTCACTCCCTGGGGAGCTCAGTATCGTGCTGACACCGGAACGGCAGTCCTACTGTTTTCACCGTTGCGTAACCGGTTCGATTTCTGCAGATTCATTCATTCGTTCATTCATTTGATCCTTCGTGGGTTCATTCATACACATGTTTATTTATTTGTACTAGAACAGCCATTTCAGGTGTTTTAGCGGGGTAACATACAAAGTAATAGAAAGTAGAACATGATAGGAAACAAGCGCAGCCTACATAATTTGCGTTGCGTAGATACATACATACGAAACCAGTGATACATATTCAACAAGCCACGTATCAGATGCCAAAAAAAAAGTCAAGACGAAGATAAGGAATCTGCTTGTACAATGACGCTAATAAGACTTTGGGGGGGGGGGGGGGGGGGGGATGAAATGACGTTTAGGACGGTTATTATATAGCAACGAAAAGGCCACTTTGCTAGGGGCCTCTTCTGATGTGTCGAATATGCGGAAGACAAACAAAACGCATTGGCTAGCGTAGACGCGAGTTTAACCTCTACTCTAATTTAACCTAAAGACTGTCGGTACACAAATGCCCCCCCCCCCCCCCCCCGATTGTTTCCCGTGCGTTGCCGTTCTTAATGACGCGGCAGTTTAATTCTGTCCGGTCCTCCGTGTAATTAGGTTGCGGTTGTGGCGGTAATGTTTGTAAAGGCAGTGTGTGGCCTCGCAGTCATCGATCCTCCTAAGCAGGCGCTGTCCTTGCAGTGGTCCAATCCATTTTCATATTTTGTTCCGCATTTTCTTTCATCTCGCGTTTTAACGAGCGTCCACTTCGCTCGCTCCGCAGGTCTCAATCACATTTTGACAGTACAGCTCTAAAGAAACTTTTCCGAAGATGCGATCTCGAAACAAAGTTGTTTATTATGTTTCTAACCTAGAGACATGTTCACAAACGGCACCCTCGGCGCCGTCATAATCATCTATATACCTTTCCAAAGGCTCCCTGCATGCCGCCATAATCCCCTCTGGGCTGTGCTAAAAGGCGTTACCCCCCTCAATATGCACTGCCGAGGTTGTGACGTCAGTCTTTGCACTTCCGTGCCAGTGCATCATGGCGGCGTTTTTTATCTCCTGTAGAAAGGTCTATACACCTTTCCAAAGGCTCCCTGCATGCCGCCATAATCCCCTCTGGGCTGTGCTAAAAGGCGTTACCCCCCTCAATATGCCCTGCCAAGGTTGTGACGTCAGTCTTTGCACTTCCGTGCCAGTGCATCATGGCGGCGTTTTTTATCTCCTGTAGAAAGGTCTATACACCTTTCCAAAGGCTCCCTGCATGCCGCCATAATCCCCTCTGGGCTGTGCTAAAAGGCGTTACCCCCCTCTCAATATGCACTGCCGAGGTTGTGACGTCAGTCTTTGCACTTCCGTGCCACAGCGCATCATGGCGGCGTTTTTTATCTCCTGTAGAAAGGTTTATACATCTTTCCAAAGGCTCCCTGCATGCCGCCATAATCCCCTCTGGGCTGTGCTAAAAGGCGTGACCCCCCCCTCAATATGCACTGCCGAGGTTGTGACGTCAGTCTTTGCACTTCCGTGCCACAGCGCATCATGGCGGCGTTTTTTATCTCCTGTAGAAAGGTCTATACACCTTTTCAAAGGTTCTCTGCGTGCCGCCGTGATCCCCTCTGGGCTGTCGAAAATATGCGTGTTCCCCAAATGATTTCCTGCCGAGGCTGTGACGTCAGCCTTTCTACCCTCCTGCACCAGCCCAGAAAGGAGGTGCTCCCTTACTCAGTCGAAAAAGATCTCTTTTCGACGGATAGAGAGGGGGGGGTGCACCTAATTTCAACGTAAGTGGTACGGAAGTACAAAGGCTGACGCCCTCTGGCGTAGCTCGACAGTCACAGCGAAAGCTGGAAGAGTGCCCTTTCTAAAGCCTTTTAAACACTCTTTTAAAAAAAGACACTCTCATTAAAAAAAATCAGGTACACTTGCATGGCACCCACTAAGCCATAAATCGTCATAATGTTTGTGAAGTAAAGAGGCACCCACTACGCCACTGTTCGTTCTTCAGATAAGCGTGGATACCCGCTACACACATTATGTGTACTTTGTTAACGCTGTAGCTGATGACGATGAAGAATTATTGCTGAGCGTTTTGTAATGGGTTGGGAGCATTCAGCGACCCACTCGTTACGCAATTCGCATTGCGTGACGCCTGGTTGTTATGTTACTCTTCTAAAATGCTCTATTCCTCATGTTAACGTGATTCCTTCCCCGACATTACGCCTGCATAGATTTTGTTTGCAAAGGATTCACAAGCACCGGCGCGGCTTTGTAGTTTACAATTACATGTCACATACATTTTCAACACACAAAATACGAGAAAGAAAACATGCGTAACAATGGTGGTATTGCTTAGAAAAATCGTCCTGTCGAAGAGTTAAAACTGCTGCAATGAAACCAGGTCATCTAACATAGACATCCATGTTGGTGGTTCTTCCTGAACGCGATACATTACTGTTATATATACTGCATATTCAATAAAATACTCTGTAGCGGAACTATAGGTAATCAAGAAAAAAAACCGGCGTGGCTCTGTGGTAATACAGGGCTGCCATGCAGAGGGCCTGGGTTCAGATCCCATTCTCTTCGAGATATTTTTTATTCATTTGTTTTTGTTTGTTTTGTTTGTTTGTTTGTTTGTTTGTTTGTTTGTTTGTTTGTTTGTTTGTTTGTTTGTTTGTTTGTTTGTTTGCTTGTTTGTTTGTTTGCTTCTTATTTCGCGTGATAGCGGTTGTGGACACCGGCTGCGGCGACGGTGGCGGACAACTACGGCGCCAAAAACGGCTGTTGTTGTGATCTCATAACAGCTTTCGCTGTGATGAGATCACAACAACCTTGAAGTTCGCGCACCAAACGCCGTGACGTCATACATTTTAACGGCGTCTACTACGGCGGTCCACGTAGTTTCTAATGGCTAAATATGAAGCGCATTGACCTCTAAGGGGGCTATAGACTTAATATGCCAAGTTTCAAGAAGTTTCGTTGAAACAACGTCGCCAAATACGACAAAAGCACTTCGAAATCTCTGACGTCACAGAGATTTTAGGCACGGAACTTGAGAACGGAACTTTGACCTTCATTTCCTTCTCTCTTAAGAAACTCAAGATGGTGAAATTAATGACGTCAGAGTTCTCGGAGCCAACTTTAAAGTCCCTTTAAAGGCACTCTTCGACTCTCTTTTGAAAGGTCATGGAAGGCGCGATTTTCCAAGACAGTCAGCGATTGTCTTTGAACAGAGTTTTGTACTTGGCAAGACCAACCAAGAAGAGTGACAGGTAATCTTTTTTTTTCCTCTCCTAGAGTGAACCATAACTCTCACAATGTCCCCAACCGAAACGAAGATCCTGGGACCTTGGCCCACGGTTTCGTTCATGCACAATGCCACGAAAGCCCTACGAGCTACCTGAAGGCTACCGGACTTCACGAGCGTCTGTGAAATACCTGCCCAAGTTTGTATTGTGTGTGTTCTTACTAACTGTTATCCCCCCCTCCCCCTTTTTTTTCCTCTTCTTTCTCCTCTATCTTATCTATAATTCCCCCCTTTCCCCCCTCCCCACGTGCAGGGTAGCCAACCGAGTCAAGCATGGTTAACCTCCCTGCCTTTCTTCTTCGTTTCTCTCTCTCTCTCTTACAATGTCAGCGTAAGGTGCACAGCGGTGCACCGCCGCTCCGTACAGGCGTTTGATAGCTGCGCAATAATCCTCAGTGGAAACACGCGGCCAGCGCTGCGCTTAAACCAGCGCTCGTGCCACCGAACAACAAGGAACCGTCGTTGTGTGCGTGTGGCTGCGCCTTCGCGTGATATAGTCGAAGGCACTGGAGCGCCCTAGAGATGAAGGATCATACGTCACGGTGCATATTGCGTACATATTATAGACACACATAAGTACCTCCGTTATCCATGAAGTCTTGCGGGTCGTACGAGAAGCCTCCACTCTCGAGCGGGTTACCGCAGTGGGCGTGCTCCCCCCGGCAGCTGCAGGTTGAAGACGGACCTAATGCCGTGGCTGTCCAGAGTTCCATCCGTCGTCATGGCAACACGATGCACAAGCGGGTTGAGTGCGTGCAGTAAAAGAAAATTGAGGGGCAGAAAATCAGACAAAAAATATGTGACGAGACATATTTGTGATAATGATAGATGCAAATTATTATTATTATTATTATTATTATTATTATTAGTTGATTTGCATACACAAGCACACAGAGAAAAGAGGGAGACCGCAAGCTGGCAACTGCCACCTGGAGGGGCACAACGCCTGCTTACTCTTTCGGGAGGAGGGAAGAGATAGAGGAAAGAAAGAGAAAGAGGAAAGAAGGAAGGGAAGTAAAGAAGAAAATGACGAAAACTTGTACCGAAGTAAGTAAAAACACGAAAAAAAATTGCCCATCTCCCGCTAAAGGGAACCATGTGTGGATGCGAAGCAGCGGGGAGATAATTAGCTTGAGCGGGAGGAACGTCGCCGCTCTCGTTTCGCGGCAGCGGTCCGGGCGCTCATCGCGGCGCTGCACAGGAGAGACAATGAGGCGCGCGCGCTCCGTCATTTTCATACCGCGGAACTACCGTGGCGCCCCCCAGCGGAGTATGCAGCTGTCACACCACCTGTCGTGCGCGCCGCTTCGTAGAGGATTCCTAGAGGAGACGGGGGGACCGTAGGAGAGGAGAGAGAGGGGACGCGGGAGCCGCTCCGTAGAGTAGAGGATTCCTAGAGGAGAGAGGGGGAGAGGACGCGCATGCGCTGTGGGTCGTCGCAGCGCCCCCTCCCCTATTAAGTCAATGTAACGGGCCGACTTTGCGCCCCCCCCCCTCTTAGGTAGCTTGGGGGGGGGGGGGTGACCGCCCCCCTCTGCCCACCTCATGCGCACGCCTATGATCATAGTTATACTATCATGCAAACAGAGGTAAGGAGGGGAGGGGCACAGGGAACGGGTACGTTGTTCAAGTCCTCTTCGACCACCTCTTTTGAAATGCGCTCCTTTAAAGAAAACTTTTATGTAAAGGGGTTGACAGAACCCTCACGTATGTTCGCGCGTGTGTTTGTATGTGTGCGTTAACATAAACATCCCATCCCCCGCTACTTGGCTACACCAGTGCCTGCCATATTAACTCTCATGCGTGTGTAACCATCGGCATGGTTACCACGAATAACTGGCTGCCATGTGTTACCATGGCTACCATGAGTTGCCATGAATAACCATGGCTACTTCAGTAGCCACGTGTATGGGTTCTAAAATTAGCACCCTCTACGACACGTGCGGTGGGGGGTACGAATTCATTTCGTTTTAGACAATTTATGGCCCTCGAACTTTCGAGCAGGAACGTATTGAGCTACTTTTCGATTTCACTTTACCCGCTCGACTGTTCAATATAACATCAGCCTAAGTATGTCGTCAACTCTTGGTCTGGAGAAACAGTCGTCCGGCCAGACACCGATGCAGACGCCAAAAGAAAAAAAAAGATATAATAAGCCGTAATGGTCCGCACACGCAGAGTGAGAACCCTCATGCCTTGGTCTATAGAAAACGATGGCAAGATATCGGAGTACAGAAATTAAAGAAAACGCGGTCGCTAAATAAAACTTTAAACCGCGTAACCGGCTCAAGCTGGTGCAGCTGCCTCGGGTCTTCGGTGGAACGCCACGAACACTTAAGGAATAAATAATATTAGAGCTAGCGGCCGAACATAGACGTCCGAGAACGACACAAATCTTCCACGTCCGGTCGCTCGCCTCTTTTCTGAAGTGGGCCCCGATTAAGCGACGGTTTCAAAAACGTTCCCCGCACGGGTTCGAACACGCGAGAATTTAAAAAACAAAAAAAAATCGCAGGAAACGAAAGTTTTTGAAAAAGGCGAAGGAATAGATTGTTGTCGAGAGCACGAAACCAACGACGAGGATCGACCTGCTGACCTTCACCCAGTGCCACACCGCGTGACGTGCACACCGAAGGTTTTGGAAGGAGAGGAGTGGACATGCTTGTTCCGTGCCGCCAGCCAACGGCTTTGATCGATAGACTCAGCTACAGTTCTACGAACGGACCCGGCCAGTCAGCCAGCAAGGCGAATCGCCAACTTGTTCTTGGGTTGTTTTTTGTTTTTGTTTTATTTTATCTCGGCGCAAGAAACGGCGGGCCTGAGGGCCCGAACAAAGACGCTAGCTCGGGCAAATAAAACAAAAATATTTCATCGACCAGTCTCCTCCCACCAAGCAAGCTCAGGCCGGCTGTGCCCGAAGTCACTTCCGATAACTGTGTTTCTCGGGCAGAGAAGGGGGGTCAAACCCTCGGCGCCGCGTTGCTGCTTCTTCGGAGCATCAGGTTCCCTTCCTCGGCCTAGCTTCCTGCTCTTTTTCCCATTTCCTATTTTCAATCCACCTGCCAATTTTCCAACGGAAGGCATTCCCGAGCTTTTAACTGCTTCGCGGACCCCCCCCCCCCCCCCCAAAAAAAAAAAGCAGTGTCCTACGGTACGCCCACAGAAACACGACATTTCGTGCTTTGGTACGGCTTGAAAAAAAAATATTTAAAAAACTTGGACCATCTCCCCGAAGGGAACCCTGGTGGGATGCGAAGCAGCAGCGGTGCGCTCGGCGTTGACCCGGTTGAAACGGGCGTCATCGCAGATAAACGAGCCGAAAGAGTGTTTCCACTCGACGCGCGGTCGAGCGTTGCGGGCGGTGGAGAGGGTGAAGCGAGAGAGAAGTGACACGTTCAGAGGTGTTGCGAGCGGGTGGAGCGAGGGAAGCGTGCGAGGGGAGCGTGACGTCGACGCGCAGCTGTGGCGTGACCTACTTGGCAACGCTCCAACACCTACGGCGAGGGGAACGCGTTGCGGCGCATTCCTACGGACGCACGTAACGTACGGCGTTACACACGTGAGTCAAATAGCTGCTTCGCATCTAAAATGGGACAGGCGTGGGAAACTCAACGTTACTAAAAGAGAACTGACGCGTCACACACTGTAGTCCCTGCCTTCACGCTACCCTACTGTGTCATTGAATGGAAAACGCTCGCGGCCGACGACGCATGCACTCGTGGACATGTTCTATCAATTCATCAGCCGGCGATTGAAGTGAGCTGATTTCTGGGTGCGCTAAGTTCGAAGTTATGTGCACACTGTCGCAACAGGCTGGGTGAAACAATCGTTAGCGAACTGCTGACGGGGGGGGACAGAGCTTATAGACCCGTGGCCTGTTATAAGGAAAGGACTACGTGTCTTCGTGGACGCCCGCCCGGTAATGATCTCGCAAATTGAGTCATGTATACGAAAGGCATGTCGTCGTTTCCTTATCTCTTGTACATTGCTTTGATTTTCATAATGTACGTCTGCAGCGTGCGGCGATGCAAGATTTCGCTACCGGTCGAAACCCACTTGTTGCGCAAGTCCCACTCCTTGCTCAAAAAAAAAAAAAAAAATCACAGCATATCCGCGGAGTGAATGATGATGAGTGGGCGAAGCTCCGGAGATACATCATCAAAGACGTGATGGTGGTTGGTTGCATGTGGTCAAACGATATGCATGTGAGACCATATCGCGATGCCATGTGTTGTGTGGCATCGCGATCGTCATCGTCATCAGCGTCATCGTTATGACGCATAGTGGGTACATTCCATGTGGTGTGCCATGATGGCAGCGTCATCGTCATCACACAGGGAGATACTGCTGGTTACGCAGGTGGCTACTACGTACTACAAACTACAAGGGACGCACGACCCACGGCAAAGACGCGATGGTGGTTGGTTGCATGTGGTCAAACGATGTGCATGTGAGACCATATCGCGATGCCATGTGTTGTATGGCATCGCGATCGTCATCGTCATCACGGCACACCACATTCCATGTGGTGTGCCGTGATGGCAGCGTCATCGTCATCACGCAGGTGGCTACTACAAACAAGGGACGCACGACCCACGGCATAAGGAGCTTCGCCCCTAAAAAACGAAAGCTTGCGCATGGCAAGACGTTCGATGTTTACATGGTCACGAAAAGACCAGTCTTCACTTTTGGCAACATTGCCGGTCATTGCGCGTCACTTGCGCTGAATGAAGTGGCCTGTTGTCCTCGAACTAGCGTTCGACCAGCGCGTGGTAGCTTGGTGGGGGGAGCTGTGGCGCTACTACGCTCGAGGGCTCGGGCTCGATTCCCGCGGCCACGGCTGTCGCATCTCGATATGGCCGAAATGCAGAGGACACCCGCGTACTTAGATTTGGGTACCCGTTAAAGAACCTCGGCTGTTAGAAACTATATACGGAGTTCCCCTCTCTCCTCTCCAAATGCGACGTGACTAATAACAGTCCCCAGATTTTAATTTTATTTCAACATTAGAGATACAGCTAATGCCTTTGTTACGTGAATAAAGATGGGGCTTCACGTAAGCTACGCACTTTTCAAAACTAACGTTGTAGCGTATATTTCATATTCATTATAGCCTTATACCCTAGGTTTTCTGCCCTGCTTTGCATCAGTGAACATTTTCGCCTGCAGTGTTGTGTGTGTTTACTAGATTTTATTGTTTCCTGCGTTTCACATGCTGTAAAGCCTGTTCAGCGCAGATTTCAGATTTGTTTCACAGATTTGTTTCGAAATTGTTTTCACAGATTGCTCAACATTTTCTTTTGTGCAGTCCACTCCTGCCTGTGGCTGGTAAAACAAGCTAGAAATACGAAATAAATGAAATAAAGAAATATTCGGGCACAGCTTAAGTCTGGAGAGGCCCCATGCGGACGATCCAAAGCAAGGCAGCCGGTCGCCTTCCGCAACTGAAAACCGCAGACTACTGATGCATTCGGCAATGCTCTCCGAAGGCGGGGTCCGGTTCGTGACGTCAGCCATCCGGTTCGTGACGTCAGTTTGGAGTGCACGCTCATTGGTGCAGGCTTCTGCGCATTGGCCTTTGAAGCGAAACTGCCGCGGACTTCTAAAGGTGTATCCGACTAAACCTCCAGTTTATTCCGCGAGTGAACAGGGAATGATTCATCTCAATAGCAAGCAAACAAGGCCGTGTCCGAGCTTAGCTACATCGCTCAGGTACTGTCCACTCAATAGGTGGTCCAATTTGTCCATCACTTCATAGGCTTTCCTGAGTCAAACACGCTCGTGAGGATCGATTCGGGTGAGCTACTCAGAGCTACATGGTCGTCGTTCCATATATGGAGCCCACGATCACGGTGTCTCATGCAGTACAAGTTCAGCTCTGGTGAATGGGAGAGGCCATTCAATTTATCGACGTGCAAATAAATTCGCTGCTGGTGCCTCGCGAGCTTTTTTTAAGCATTGCATGATACCGAAACTATCGCTGCCTTCGTACACGTACCGGTTGTGGAAGCTCAGTGGCTATCTAGTTCTACTGCTGTGTTCGTTCTCTCGCAACCTGTACCGCAGTGACATTGTCATGCGAAGAAAAAAAAAGAGAAAAACTTTATGTAGGTTTTAGAGACCCTTAAATAGTCAAAATTAATCCAAGTGCATCCCCCCCCCCCAAAAAAAAAAAAGAAGTGTGTGTTCACTCTATTTTTGTTTAGTCCTGACCAGCTAACTATAATACTAATATTATTAATTTATAAATATATAATGAATAATAAGAAAGTGAACACAAGACAATGCGCATCATCCTGTTTTCACTCTCTTCGTCCTCGTCCATCGTAGTACGTCGCAAGTTTTTACCAAGTAATAGTCGTTGGTGTTGAACGTCCCAAAACTACAAGTGGAGGACTCCGGCAATTTCGACCATTTGACTCTTTTAACGCACACCTAAATCTAAGCACACGGACCTCTACCACGTTGCTCCCATCGAAATGCAAGCCGCCGCGGCCGGGATTCGATCCTTCGACATTCGACTTGCTTAATGTGTAACTCTAATTAAAGGTACCCGTTAACTCTAGTCTAGGGAACATTGTAACCTATTAGGTGAGTTGTGGGAGGCGCGACTTTCTAAAGAGAGTTTACGCGTATCTTTAAAAAGGAGTAACACTTGTCACAAGTATAGGGAAGTCACCAGGCATAGTGGTGTAGTAGCCAGAAGGCGGCTACTCTCCCCCCCCCCCCCCCCCCAAAAAAAAAATGCCCCCACCTCCCCGAAGGGAATCGTGAGGAAATGCGAATGCATTTCTTGCGCCGAGAGTACACGGCGTAGTAATTTTAATGGCGTAAATTCGCCTTCACCGACTTCTGCCATCGCCTTGAGAGGCGCCCAGCCAGCGAACGGTCGAGAGTGAGGCGCGAGCGGACGGGAGAGGGGGGGCGCAGGGAGGAGAGAGAGCGAACGGCGAGAGAAGGAGCGGCGAAGCACTGCACCTACCCTCTCCTACACTCTCTCGCACCACATGCTCCGGTTGCTAGGGGCGAGGATAAGCGCGCGCGCCCGCAGCTGTTGCTATGGGAGAGGGAGTGAGAGCGGAGAGATAACACCTGCCGGCGCGCGGACACCGCCGCGGACAACGCCGGATGCCTGACATAGCCCGACTAAGAAATGCATTCGCATTTAAAAAAAAACATTCTGCCAATGGGATACAGTGCCCAAAATGACATTCGACCACACTTACCCAGCCGGACCCCACGCCGGATTAAAGAAATTTCCGCCCACGCCACTGATAACAGGCACCCCTTGGATTTTTTTTTAAGAGTGAGTGAGGGAAAACTCGCGCAAGAACAACGTACGAAAAGCACTTAAGATCACTGCTAAGCGCACCTTAAAGGAGCACTGACACAAAATTTCGAAAGCGAGATAATGAGTGAGATAGATTTATGTGGAGACATACACAACATCTACGAAATATCAAGGGCAAATATAGCCTAGAACATATTTTAAAATCAATTTTAAAGTGCATGCCGCGCGACTGAGCGAGATGCGGAGGCCCCCGCGACGCCGACATCAACGGAGTGGCAATGTAAACAAACCTACGTCACGAGTTTGTGTTGGCTGGTTGCTGGCACACGCCTTGCGCTTGCGCTGCCTGCGATTCCTTCCTCCTTGCCTGCGGCTTTGAGTGTGCTGGCTGTCAGTGCGGCGCCCGCTCGCGCGCGTGGCGCCACGTCACAGTTTTGCGTGGTCACGTGGCCAGCTGCGTTTATCTTGCCACCGGAACTGCTCCTGCATAGCTCGGTGCTCTTTGAAACCGAAACTGCGACTGGGCGCTCTAAAAACGGCTCTAAATAAGTAACCGTCGCGCACTCGCGCAAACCAGGTTTCCAGCCGTGATAAGTGGGTCATAAGCTACCTATTGCAACAAAAAAAAACAAGGTGCGAAATTTTTGTGTCAGTGCTCCTTTAAGAAACATCGCAAACGTACCAGTACGAGCGAGAAAGGAAGGTACTATGCCAATGTTACACCTGAAATGGCCTTCAGGGAATACATTAAAGCGTGCCCAACAAGGAAGTGCTACTGAACCACCGAGGGAACGTGGTCAGGCGAATGCATTAGGGCGGCGAAACTGTACTTGTAATGGCGAATCAGCATTCTGCTAAGTACTGCGTCGCTAGGCGCTTTCTTGAGTGTACGGGCATGTTAGACCAGTCGACATCATTACGGAGTGTCGTGTACACGCATCAAGTCTCTCCACGTGCCGTCTTATTCGTCGAATAACCTTATTGATCGCCCTGAGCTTTTCACGGAGATTTACGAGGCTGACTAAGACGAAGTGCGTTGCGTCGCGAAGCAACGCGTGGCCTCCGTTCATTTGTCCCGGATCCCGGAAGCAAGGCAGGCTTTCCGGACACCGCTTTCTAGTGCCATTAAGGAGTGTCCGGCTTTTAACGGTCGGCAAACTGTTTGCATTGTGATGCAAGGCGAACTTCGTCGACGGATGTGACGCGTATCACCTGCTTCCGGTTGGGAAAGTAGGTTCGAGCGAGCGAGTGGGTGAGTGAGTGAGTGAGTGAGTGAGTGAGTGAGTGAGTGAGTGAGTGAGTGAGTGAGTGAGTGAGTGAGTGAGTGAGTGAGTGAGTGAGTGAGTGAGTGAGTGAGTGAGTGAGTGAGTGAGTGAGTGAGTGAGTGAGTGGAGTGAGTGAGTGAGTGAGTGAGTGAGTGAGTGAGTGAGTGAGTGAGTGAGTGAGTGAGTGTAAAGCGTAGAATAGCAAAGCCTAGGATATCATCACTGTTTATCTTTGCGTGATCATTTCTGTTATATTTATTTACGTACCAACGATCTGATCCTTCTTGCACTCACACAAACCAGAACATCCCGGACTAAACTGCTTGCGAAACTTCCTCAGTGTTATAAACGTGCTCCTGAAGGTGATTTTCTTGTTTTTACAGTTCCCTTTTATTTGAACGCTAATGGACAGTTTTCAGCACAAAAGTTGCAATAAAAGGCATCAACGATTAGTCTGTTTTGCTGAGCGGATGGCAATGAGCGCGCCGTACTCGTATAAGCACGACTCGTGCAAAACAGTGCGCTTACAATCCAGCTACCTCAACTGATACATCGAACAGGGTATACTCACTCATTGAACTGTTGGATGATGTTGTAGCGCAAGATGGCTTCTGTGTTTGGCCTCGCCATCGCTAGAATGTCGTCCGTGATCCTGAAAAGCACAACGTAAACAACATAGTTAAGCACTGGTTCATACTTTAAAGATCACGCTATTTAGCAGATGTGCAGCCAGAAATTTTTTCGGTGGGGTTTAAGGGGAGGGGGGGGGGGTAGGGGTTCGACCCCTACTTCGTGCGTGCGTATGTGTTCGTGCATATACGCATTTCAAGAGTGTTTGACCCTCCCCCCCCCCCCTACAGCCACGCCAGCACAATTTACGCTCATTAATTTCGCAGTTCGAGGAATAGTTCATGCTTCATCTGTGTCACTATGCCAATACCCAGCGCATCGACAGCTTCTACAGGTGTACCCTATATTTTTTTACTAATAGATTCCGGTTTGTCTGAACTGGGTCTGTAATGCTCTTGAGTAGTACATATGTTTGAGCCGAGTTGGTGAGACGTGGTGCAACTTAACTGCCACTAAAAACGAGTAGTTTTTTAGCGGCAGTTAAACCCAGCACCAGTTATGCAGGGCTGGACCCGTATGCACGTGTTCCTTAGTGGTTGTCTCTCGCGGTATATCCTAACTTGCGGTCAATGAATCCACAATCTCATTCCAGCTCACCTCTACTGCGAGCAGCTGTCTTTTTTAGGCCACCGACTTCTCTCAGCAATCAGTCACACTTAGTGACATCGACTGTATCTCACCTTGAAATGTCCAGCAAATAATCTGAGCGACCATTTGCGGACAGACGGGAGAGAACGCGTTTTACTGATCGAATGAATCGACGGAGCATTCGTGTTTGTCTTCGAACCAATTGAAGCTAGCTGGTATTTTACATCTGATGCAGCGAAAGACACAGAGGATCATAAATTGATCCCCAAAACTACGCCGTCTTCGTAGGGATCATCACTTTTCAAATGACCACAGAACACTTTCGCGCATTTCTTTTTTAAAGCTTTCTGCCATGGCACTATATGCCATCGGCGGGAGAATCTCACCTTCATTTGTAAGCTAAATGGTAGAGACCCGCGTACTGTGCGATGTCAGTACACGTTAAAGAACAACCAGTTGGTCGAAATTTCCGGAGCCCTCCACTACGGCGTCCCTCATAATCATATCGTGGTTTTGGGACGTTAAACCCTAGATATTATTATTATATTCATTTGTAAGCTCAATGTCTTCACGTACCACGTTGATATGTAATGGAAGTTCACAATTCGAATACAGCCCAGGTCGATTCAATGATACGTTTCGTTTGCCCGCTGAAAAAGTATTCTCCGCTTTTTCTTCACTCTGACTTTGTTTCTACCCGTCGCTATAACCAATAACAACGTTAACCCAGCCTCACTCGTCAGTCGAGCCTTGAAAAAAAAAACAAAAAAAAAAACATGCACTATCTCTCCGTCATAGGAATCGGTATAATACGAAAGTAAAACGTGTCCTTGCAGAAGTAGTTGAATGTTTACAGTACATTGATAGAAGAGAGCTTGCACAACGTATATTGGTGTTTGGCAGCTATAGCACCGTTCAACGTCGATGCACGTACACACATTGACGCTTGGTGGTACATCTTTATCCCGACGACTAACGCCCATGATCAATTATTAAACAAACCCTTGTGGTAGCTGTAGTAGTTTGCGGTGAAAACGTAATCAGACGAAGCGGTGTGGCAGCCAGATGAGCGTCGCTGATTGGACGCAGAACTTGGGCTAAGGTCGCCATCCCGCGGCATGTTAACCACGCCCGGGCTAGAGCGAAACGCAGCGTCCTTCGTGTCTCCTCTTTAGGCCGGCTGCGATTTTTCCTTGGGGCGAGCCACACCGTGGGGCGAGCGTAAGCGGTGTTACATCCAGGCGAGGCAGGCGCGCGTCGCAGAGCAAATTGTGGATGCTGTGAGTGAGGTCGAGGCTTGGGCTAAGGTCGCCACCTCGTGGTGTGTTATGGCGTTGACAAAATTGCACTTCTACTGGAAAGCGCACCGAATGGTACGGACGCGTAACAATGACGCGTTGCAGGTGCTAATCGCGGAGGCCATGGTCATGATGCATTTACCACTCCCAGAGGGTGATACCACCCTGCCGACCAAGAGCACTGTGAGAGGAGGGTATGAGATATAAAAGGCGCTTTTGTAAAGCCTCCAGAGAACCTTGCCTGTGAAGACTTGGCTTCGTTCGAAAGACATTTTTGTGTCAGCTCTTAATTGTCCGCTTTGCTTTGTGCCCGAAACAATTGAAAATTGTTTTATAAGGTACAGAGATGCAATCTTATTTTGGGAATGTGCTCCAGAGAACTCTTTAAAAAGACATTGTGCTAAATTAACATTCCGTGCGATATCTGTTGCCAGCGAGTTACAATGATGTACCATTGAAAATGTTTCTACTCGTTGGAATGCATTGCCTGTGGAAGACGCGCATGTTGCAGAGAAACGTCGAGCTAATAATTTCACAGCCCCAACAGCCCACTTCATTCGAATGGTAACTCAACTAAGCGATGTATACGAGCAAATGGAGTTTCAGCCAGAATGGCATATTGTGTTGATGAGGTGTTTATCCCTGCCGCCGTTCTAGAGCATAATCGGAAAAGGCCGTTTACTTGTATTCGCTCTAGAGATGGCGAGTGCTTTAATGTTGTGTGTTCATAATTGTGTCGCGATACGAGAAGAATGAACATATTAGTTCTCTGTACTGAATTACTGCCATGTTTCTGTTGAATAAATGCCATGAATTAAAGAAAAAACGAAAGGGACCGTGGCACAGTGGATAGCGTGCCCGGCATCTGTTGTCGCGGCCGGAGAGGTAGCGGGTTCGACTACTGTAGACAACTTTTTTTTTACATGTGATCGCGTTCACTTCTTCGACGTCATTTCCGTGACGGAAATACGTCACTGAAGTGTTGGTGGACCCCGGCATAAAGCACTTTCGTGTTAAAAACTTAGAGGGCGCTTGAGCTTCGCCTTCGAGAGCAGAATATGATAGCGTAATCGGGCCCCGTATACATCGCCTTCTAAACTGCTAGCCTAGCTTCTGGTCTCGGTGCATGCCTCAACCGTGCCATAAGGAAGCGATCGACTGCGCCCGTAACATTGGCCGTTTCAAACTATCCTAGAATGCATACTGGAAGTACAGTTATGGGCCCACTACGCCATATTTCTTCCTTTTGCGAATCAGCGAAGGGCCCACTACGCGTCCGTAAGTGAACATGCTAACCTACGCAGCTGTTCACTTTGTTGGCGTTTTTGCAGCTGATGATGATTAAATACGTCGGAGCGCTTTGTAATGGGAGGGCCTTTGAAACACCCACTCGTTGCGCAATTCACATGTCTTGACGCCTGGCGCCATGCTACGCTTCTGCCACGCAATACTGCGTTAAGGAGACTCCTTTTACTACACGACATTCATATAGTGTTTTTTTTTCTTTTGTTTTTCTTTTTTTTTTAATGCGAATGCATTTCTTAGTCGGGCTATGTCAGGCGCATCCGGCGTTGTCCGCGGAGGAGGAGGAGGAGGAGGATAGGTTGAGGAGGTGTCCGCGCGCCGGCAGGTGTTGTCTCTCCGCTCTCACTCCCTCTCCCATAGCAACAGCTGCGGGCGCGCGCGCGCTTATCCTCGCCCCTAGCAACCGGAGCATGTGGTGCGAGAGAGTGTAGGAGAGGGTAGGTGCAGTGCTTCGCCGCTCCTTCTCTCGCCGTTCGCTCTCTCTCCTACCTGCGCTCCCCCTCTCCCGTCCGCTCGTGCCTCACTCTCGACCGTTCGCTGGCTGGGCGCCTCTCAAGGCGATGGCAGAAGTCGTTGTCGGCGCAAGAAATGCATTCGCATTTCCTCACGATTCCCTTCGAGGAGGTGGGGGGCATTTTTTTTTTTTTGAAGCAGTTTAAACATGGCAGCGTGGCTTCGTGGCATATCACCTGCTTGCCACGCAGACGGTCTGGGCTCGATTCTCACTTGAGCCGAAGTTTTCCTTATTATTTATTTCATATTCATATTTCTCGATTCTTTCGGTCACGGGAAAGATGATGGTTTTTCTCTCACAACCAACGACGCCTACGCCAAAATTTCTTCGAAACGAGCTCTTTAATATCGCGTTAATATCATGTTCGAGTGTCGAGTGTAGGCCTATTATCTTGGGCTCTGCCAGCATTGCATGCTTCGAAATCACACAGGGGCCTTTATCATGTGTCTATATATTAGGCCCTTTGCTCTCTGTCGCTCTTGTATGTGTATCTTGGATTCGTTACTTTAGCGGACTATAGCGAAACAAACCTCAACGTTGTTGCCGATTAGATGCAAATTGACGACTCCTATACGACAATATGTTAAGAGCTCAAGTTGACTCTCTCCTATAGTGTTCACAACCTTGCGCACAGTCATTCGTTTCTACCTTGCGTACAGCGAAGCGTTACTTAGAGTGAGCAAACACGAAAAAAAAAAAAATCACGCCATATCCAGGAAGTGAATGATGATGAGTGGGCGAAGCTCGATCGTTTTCATCCATGGCAGAAAGAGAATGTGTGGTCTGGAACGCGCTTATACTTCATGGTCATCAGCGTCATCGTTATCTCGTGTAGTGGGTACATTCCACTATACTGGAACGCGCTTATACTTCATCGTTATCACGTGTAGTTGGGTACATTCCACTATACTGCGTCATCGTCATCTTTATCACGTGTAGTGGGTACATTCCACTATACTGGAACGCGCTTATACTTCATCGTTATCACGTGTAGTGGGTACATTCCACTATACTGCGTCATCGTCATCTTTATCACGTGGAGTGGGTACATTCGACTATACGTGGCTATCTACCTACCTACTACTACTACTACTACTACGACAACTACAGAGGAGGGACAGACCCACACCCTTAGGAGCTTCGCCCCTAAAAAAAAAGAGAGGACCGATTCGTTGATAAGTATTGACATGCAAGTCATCGTCCGACTCATCGGATATATGTACACAGGCCTTTGTAAAGGAATCGATTGCGAATGCCGCGTACGTGTTTTTGCCGAGTACTCGCTACATACATTATTCATGCATTATTCACGCGGTTCGCTCGGAGCTGCGTGCGCGATCGAAATCTCTTAACAGGTCGCTCGGGCTTTTGTGAGATGGCTTTCTTGCGCGATGAGGCTCCTCAAGTTAGGTAGAAACTTGTTCGTGTTCTAATTAAATCCGATATTTACATACTGCAGCACTTTACGCTGAAGTGCTTCCGCCATTAATGGTTGCGAAAGCACTTGGTATACCTCCAGCAAGTGAATTGCCGTGGAACGCGAAAACGCTATACCGATGTAAATTTTAATCTGCGGATGACTTTGAAGTAACAAAGTGAATGGTTCCAGTACGTTAAGACGCGAGCACAAGACTCATGTGCTTCATCATCAGGTACCAACTGGCCAAGACATTCACGCTGCTAAACAATTTTAAATATTCACGTCCAATGCTTACGCTATAGCGCGCACAAAAATACGGAATTTGTAGTACCTGTAAATAAAAACTGTGAACAATTTTGTGTTCGTTACAAAAAAAAGATTTATATCTCGAAGATGAGTTACGGTTGTGGAAGGAGATAATACAATATTCTTTATCACTTTGTTTCTGTGTGGCATGTTATGCTCAGCAGCTCTTTGGTTTCTTTAATGTTTCCACTATGTTGGGAATGTGTAACGCAAGCATGACTTGTCGCGTCGTTCAAAAATTTTTAATGTTTGCGTACACATTGATTTTATTATTTATAACTCACGTACCCAACGATGTGTTTAATTTTCTTTCTGTTGCAGAATGTACACAAACATGAGCCTTACAGCTATAGGATCGAGGGCGATTGGCCCGACATTGTATCGGGCATTTCATTTCATTTCCTTAACGACCCCTCTTGGGGGTTTTACATAAGGGGTGAATATACAGAAATTATACAAATTGTATGTATGTACAGTCGCAACCAAAAGTTCCCGGTTTATGGCACCATAAAAAAAAAAATTCTAGCACTCTAAAACTTTTTCAGCATATTACACTGATTGAACATGAACGCCTACGCGTGACAACGCGACTGAAAGAACATACTCAGGCTCCAAAGAAATCAATTTTTTTCGCACCAGTAATAGGTACCCAAACTTCATATCTTGATTATCAAAAGTATGTAAGGAAAGGTCGGCGCCAATGCGTGGTGCCGGTTATTCCTCTTCTCCTGCACAATAGTTGCCGCCGTCGCAAAGCAGAAAACAAACACAAGGCTACACAAAGGCACATAGTACAACACTCACGAGCTCGGTCCATGTTCTTCAATACAAAGATCTATCCACGCAACCGGAAAGTTGGCAAAGCATTCACGCAATCGGAATGTCCACAGAAAACGTAAAGGTGCACTAAAATGTTGTCATAGCCAATCATGACATTTGGGAATTCTCCTAAATACGGCACTGTTACTGCAAAAATTAGGTTTTCACAAAGAATTCTCTGCTAAAACTTAAAAAAAAATGAAAAAAAACAAGGATATTGTAGCCAAGCATACCGCGGTTATCAATAACGCGAACGAAATTTCATCAGATTCGGTACTTTTGTGATTTAATAGTTTTGTGACTCCAAAAAGTGCACTCCTGAGCGCGCAGCAGTGTTTCGTAAGTTTTCTCTTGGCTATAGGCCCCAAACCTTTTATTTTTTTTTTAAAGTGCCCAGTTGTCAGCGGTTGGAAGCCGGATATTTTCCGATATCGAGCTGCTGCAGTGTTGTGTATGATGAAAAACGCATTGTGGATGTTCTTTTAGTGAACGTTATTTTAGTGACCCAAACACCGAGTTATACTCTTCGAAGAATATCCGGTCGAGCGCTTACTTCCGGTTCTAAGAATATCCATCTAAAAAGTATTCTAAAAAAATAGAAATCTATGGTTGTGGTTAAGCTTAAAAGTTATATTGGATGGGTATGACATATGGAACGTAACTTAAGGTAAGAACCAAGTAACCGTCAGCATAGCTCATTAATATTAATTCAGCGAGTTCACTGAAAGGTTGCGAGCAGCTGGGATCGTTGCAACACCTGGCGGAGGCAATCTGAACAACGCCCTTCTTTCTACGTGGCATCTGAGATCCGCATCGAAAGAGCGACGAAACACAAAGTTTACCCAAAGGAATACACCAGTGAACACGAACGCCGAGGCGTGAGCGCCACTACCGCACACCTGAGCCAAGGATTAGACTCGCCTCCAGAATTTTAGGGGCGAAGGTCCTTAGGCCCTCACGAATGACCGTTGTCGTCGAGGCTCGCCGTAGTCCCTAGTCGAAGCGCAGGTGCGAAACATCTGTGCGCAATACCGTCTACAGAGCGTACATAGCGCGCATATGGTTTAAAGAAACAAAACAAAATAAAAGGCCACAACACCGTAAAAACAACGACATTTAAAGGGGCCCTGCAACACTTTTTGAGCATGCTCAGAAAACGCTGCCGATCGGTAGTCCAGGCTCTCGAGAACACGCGAGCCAAATATTATAGCGCAGCACGCGTCGTGGAATTCACAATAAATTATCAAAGTCAGCCAGAAATGGCTTTCTCTTCTCTCGACAAATGACGTTGCGTACCCAAAAATCACTCGTCACCGACGAGAGATTTTTTTGTATCAGCCATTGGCTGATTTGAGCATGGCGCGCTCGGTAGTTACAGAGGCCGCCGCGGGAGGCCGCGACTTGTCCAGGCGTGCGCGCGCGATCGCAATGAAAATTGGCGTAGTCGAACAAAAAAAGAAAGAGAAAAAGCGCTCAAGATCACGAGGCGCGCGTGACGTATTTTCTTTCCCCGTGCCATCCCTCCCTGCTTAGCTTCCAGCGCTTTCGACGGGACGAGAGAAGAGAGAATGCAATTGCAGCGTGCGAGAAATCTTTGTAACTCCACTCGTACTGGACGGATTCCAAACATTTTTGCGGCAATGAATTCGTGAGGCAATAAGCTCCTTTAGTGAATCCATCCCATGGCTACTTGGAAAAGTGTTGCAGGGCCCCTTTAACCACCCATCAATCAAAGCATATGACAGAACAAAAGGTCAACAAGAACAAAATAGAAGGCTGTTAACCAGAACAAAATCGAAGGCCACGATCCGTGATCCGATGCACACTGCTTCGACCCATCATCAGCATTCACTTCGTGTATCTGCAGCCATATTTTCTTAAAAATGATCTCCAGCGCTCTCCGATTCCGAAAATACCACGTGTTCCTATGCTTAAAGGCACTGGTCTATGGGCATGCATAGGCCAGTACATGCAAAGACCAGTGACTAAGGGGGGGGGGGGGGGGGGACTCCCGCCCTAGTCACCTAAGAGAGGGGTGGGGGGGACGCAATGTCTGCCCCATACATTGACTCAATAGGGAAGAGGGGGGGGTCGTTGCGAAGAACCTTCGCTCCCCCCCGAAGGCGAAGCCTTTGCACGCTTATGCATGCACAGTCGCATCCCTTGCTGTAATCGAATGATTTCCCTTCATGTGCGAGCGTGTCATGACGTCACGCGTCGTGCTCACCAATGAGAGTAGAGCCCGGTAATGGCGCAGTCCTGTGCCGGCCAATCGGCGCCCGCCTCGTACTTGCACTGGGCGCCGCCGCAGAACACCTGACACTGGAACTCCCCTGGTGCGCTGCGTCGAATGCGTTCCGAGATCTTGGTGTAGCTGCGTGACAAAGAGAAAAAAAAAGAAAGAGAACGTAATTTAATTTTCACTTCCGTTATTTGAAATTCGCATAGGCGGCAGCAGAAAGTCCCCGAACTGACGAAACATGCGCATAATGTGTTCGCAGCGAGCGACCGACGAAGGCAAGCGTCTTAACCACTCGGCTATGCAGGCACGCTGACAGGATATAACATAGCCTTGTACAGTATCGTATAGTAAGGGTACAGGAAAGGGAATTGAGGGTGAGGAGGAGATATGTACAAGTGAGGAGGAGGCAATGGAGGAGGCGAGAGAGTAAATCACAGCACGTAAGGGGTGAGGAAGAGAGAAAGAAAGGCAGAAAGAGAAGGAGAGCTAATCAAACAAAGAGAAATAAATAGACAGAAATGTGGATAGAAAGATAGCGAGAAATAAAGAGAGAGAGTGAGACAAAGAAAGGAAAGAAATAGAAAGACAGAAAGAGTAAGAAGAAAACAAAAAGAGAGAGAGAAATAAAGAAAAAAAAGAAATAGAAATAAACAGACAAAAATTGCGGGAAGCTCGAAGCTTGGTACAATGAAAATGCTCGATCCTTCAAGCAAAATCTAGTTACAACCTGCCAAGACTTACAACATAGCAAAGCCTAGCAAGAACCAGTTACCACATAGCAGCAACCGGCGTTAGCCTAAAGACTTGAGGATCGAGCAGCTTTGCCGTGCCAAGCTTCGCGCGCCTTAGTGCGAAATGCGCGCTTTTTTTTTCTTTTTTTGTCGTTTCCACATCTTCATATTCTTTATTTCGTCTATCTCTTTCTCACTTAGATTTATTACTTTCTCTATAAGCGGGTGTGGGTGGTGTCCTTTCTGGAAGACTATTGACAACCTGCTTCATCTCGCTTTTTTAGGGGCGAAGCATCTTAATGGCGAGGCTTGTCCGTCCACGGTGTCCGTTGTCACGGCTAGTCGAAACATATGTGCGACACAAAGAAAGGTTTAACAATAGACTAATGTCAATTATAATTGTGATAGAACAATATAAAACACCTACAAGCACAGACCTTTTATACTAGTCGGCGACTTAAACGTACACATTATGGACCTTAGGACCTAGCTTTGTCGTCGACTCCCGCTGTCCGCTGTCAAGGTATATAGGAAACCATTGCTGTATTCGAAACATATGTGTGCATGTGAATAAAAAAGGTTTACAATGGACGAACATCAATCATAATTGTGACAAAATAATATAAGACACCTGCAAGCACATACCCTTTATACTAGTCGGCTTATTCGTCGACTCTTTATGTCATTTTGTGACTTTATGTCATTCAATTTACATTATATGGGGCAGCGCTCGGGTAACGTACGGCTACATACCCAGAGCTTCGCCCTAGAGCTGTGCACGGGCTCCGGGTAGCCCGAAAGCCCGGCTTCGCCCTAGAGCTGTGCCGGGCTCGGGTATGCGGACGTCTTCCCAACTCGGGCCCGGGCCGGGCTCGGGCTACTCATCTCGGGCATCGGGTGGGCCGGGCCAGGTGCAAAGCCCGCATCAAACCAAAAAAATATAGACGTTGTGCCGGAATTGTTTTCTAGCACTTAGCGATGAGCACACAGATCACCTTTGTGATTATTTATCCATACAATCATCCTCCTGTCCTGCATCATAGATAATAAACTGCTGGAAGAACAAGGAGTCTAATTATTCTAAGCTTGTTATGCTTGCGAAAAAGGTATTGGCGATTCCGGCTACCAGTGCGAGCAGCGAACGGAACTTCAGTTCGACAGGATATGTGATGCACCGCACTTCACTGAAGTCCGAATCACTGCGCAGCTTGTTATTTTTACAGAAATTGTAATCTGTGTATACACATTAACATATGTCGTTTGCATATGTTTAACTTTGATATGTTGAATAAAATGCAACATGATCAAAAAGTGATATCTTGTCTCCGCAGCAAACTTTCATAGTGTCGGGCCGGACCGGGCCCGGGTTTGTGTTTTTGTACGTCGGGCCGGGCCGGACGGGCTCGTAGCCCTTTGGGGTCGGGCTCGGGTGGGCCTGCGACGCAGTCAATGGGCCCGGGCCGGGCTCGGGCTTGAAAATTAGGCCCGTGCACAGCTCTACTTCGCCCACTCGTCATGATTCACTTCGTGGAGATGCGTGGATTTTTCATTCCTTTCCTTTCCTTTCTATTCCCCCCTTACCCCTTCCCCAGTGCAGGGTAGCAAACCAAAAGTATTCTTCTGGTAAACGTCCCTGCCTTTCACTGAACCTTTCTCTCTCTCTCCTGTCTAATTTTTTAAGTACAAAGATTTTCTATAAAAGATCGAGGTGGGCCCACTTTATACTTAAAATTGACGCTAAAAGCATAATAAGCTTCAAATTAATGTCTGTAGGGTTGAAAATAGCTAGTTATACAGCTAGACAGTCAGCTAGATAGTTACAAATAGCTCTAGCCATTTAAAAAAAAACGGTTGTTTTAAAGTCATTTTATGATGCATTACTACAAAAAACGTGGTTAATACGGCTAAATAATCGCCATCGGAGCACGTTCATGCTAACGCTAGAGCTTAAGTTCGGTGTCACACCTAACTTTCCAGCATTGCCGGTGAGTTCTGAAACGAGTAGTTGAGTACGTCATGAGCAAAAGGGAAAAACAAAAAGGAAAATTGAGAAGCAACTGTATCATCTCTATACTTGTTTTTTTTTTTTTTGTCTGTTGCGAATGAAGACCTGCAAAAAGAGAGAGGGAGGGAGACAATCTTTTAGAGAGAGAGAAAGGGCGCGTTCTATATATATTTAAAAAAACATGCTCGGTTCGCCGGTTACATCGCAAAGCGAACCGCACCGACATGAGGCGGTTTGTTTTCACTACGAAAGAGCGGGCCGGCCAACCGTTACGTGTTCGTTTCGGGCAATGCAGCAATAAACGGGTGCCGGCAACTCGACCTCGAAAATAGCCTCCCCTCCCCTTCGCTACACAACGCAGCTCTTTTGAGAAAAAAAAAAAAAGGAGTTGGCTCTACGGCGCAATTTGGTCAGTACGGCGCAGTGAACCGCAATGCGGTGCTAGCGGTATGAAACGTGAACGCTCTCGTAGGTTTGCTGCGTTGCGTTATCGAAAGATTTGCAGTACTCGACTTTAATGAAATCGATGTGCCTCGTAGCGTCAGAGTGCGAGCAAACAAGTAAACTAGAGCAATGTGCCAGCCTTTATTTATTTATTTTTTCTTATTCAGCTGTCGGTTCATTGCACATTCTTATTCTCAATGTGTTTACTAATTTCGCATCTTATTCGCCAAACCATATTGAAAGAATTCAAGAAGCTGTGAATTCAGCAATAATTCCCATGGCGAAGATTGGTCAAACACAACAAACAATGGGGTCAATAACGCCCGCAGAAATATAGCATGAACCCATTTTCAAAAATATTTCGTTTATGATAAACGTTTTTCGTTGGCTCACCGCTTTTGCGGCTGTGTGCAGTGCACGTAATGTATTTTGAATATAGGCGGCGAACTTTTTCAAGCAATGGTTTGTTTCAAACGTGTGATTGATTGATTGATTGATTGATTGATTGATTGATTGATTGATTGATTGATTGATTGATTGATTGATTGATTGATTGATTGATTGATTGATTGATAGTAGAACCCCAAGTCAACACCGTATGACAAACGTCGGGACATAAAACGAAGAGTGCACTTCGCTTGATTTATTTAATGATTGATTGAGTGATTAATTTATTCATATTATTAGCATTCCAATGCAACGCCTTCGTTATAACAAACGTTGTAAGCTATAAGATATGCTGCGCTTCGCATTCTATAAAGGAGCCCACCTGAAATGCAAGGAGCCGAACCCATTCATTGAGCTGCATGCAATATTTAGTCCCACTTCGTGACGTCAGAATGCCCTGTCCAACAATGCATAGCCTCGTGTAAACGACGCAAGTGCTACGTGGTGTAACTCAGCGTACATTTTTAGGAGCGAAGCTCCTTAGGCCGGCACCCCGCCGTCGCCGTTGAAGCTCCCTGGCACGGTGCCAGCTGTGGCGTCTCCCCCTTATGCGGGAGGATAAATGAGCTTCATGAGCGATGGAACGCGCATAGCGTCTGCACGATGCGCAAAGCGCGATAATACGAACGCATGCGAAACGGAGGCAGATTAGTCTCCCTCTCCCTCTTTCTCCGTCTCTCCCCTCGAACCGGCGAACGCGCGAAACCATCGCTTCACCTTTTCGTCCGCCGATTGGTCGGTCCGCTGCCTGGACAATGAAACGCCGCGCGCGCGCCGAACGCCGCGTGTGTCCCATTTCTAAGGAGCTTCGCTCATCGGTTGTATTCGTACACGGAACAACTGCTAGTTTTTTTACGGAAGCGCGAACACGGCCGTTAGACAGTCAAGTGTTCTCCCTATCCCATATGGTCGAGTTATCACGTGGTATACTGCTGACGTCACCGTTATTAGTGTTCCCAGTGCGCTTGATTCTTGTTTTCTTTTTCTTTTTGTCGCACACGGTTTTCCTGAGTGGCCTTGGGTCCGGGTGGCGCCCTTCGTAGTGCTGCATGCCCGTTTAGCGTGCGTGCGACGCAGTGCACGTGGGCGCAGTGATAGCGAGAGAGAGGAAGGGAGCAGGGAGAGAGAGAGGGGGGGGGGAATTGCACGGGGTGAGCCCGACCTAGAAAAAGAAGTGCGCTCGTACAAAACACCGCGTCGATCCGCGCCATGGCTGGCTTCCTCGCCGGCGACTCATGCGAAGAGAGCTGGATAGTTGCGAAAACGGCGTTGTTTAATAAGCGGCCCTGTCGCTGTGAATGTTTTAACGGCCCGCGAGAGGCATGGCCGCTCCACGGCCGTACGCAGCTGTCTCGACCACGCCCCCTTATTCCGCCCCCCACTTCGCAAATGTGTGCGAGTGTGTTGGTATAGAGCTTCAAACGACGGCGGAGAGAAAGTAGGTTGCGTAGAACACAACGACCCTAAGCTGCACAGACCGCCCACTAATTAAAATCGGCCGCGCAGTGAAAGTTGCACGCCGTGGGCGTGGATGGAAGAAGTAGAAAAGAAGACAGACAGAAGAAGAAGAAGAAAAAAAAAGGGGGGGGTGAGGGAGTAGGCAAAGGAGAGTACGAAGGTGTCGTATGCAGCACTATCGCGATGATAACACCGTCGATTCCCTTCGTTAGTTCGGGCTCCTATCTTTAATTACAATGCGGGGCTTAATGACCCGAGTATTATTCGTGGGGGGATTGTGGAGGACACCGAAGTCTGGGGCTCTAGATTAAATTGCTCCAACGGGGATTTCTTTGCGTGAGCTCGAATTAAAATGCAATACAGTGCCTTTTAACAGCCTAGCTGTTCTTATAGTCGAGGCCTTCGTGTACGGGGGCCGTCGTATATAGATCGTGAACGGGTGCGTGCCACAGACTGTAGGTGAATCGCACTGCGGATATGTGGCACTCATCCCACCACTACCACTACGCACCACTACGCCCACTTCATTCACCCACTTCGTGCGACTTCATTCCCGCTTCATTCAACCAGCTAAAATGATTGACTGAGCGAAGGCTTCTTTGTAAGCCAGCAGCTTCACTGTTTCATCAGTGTCCGCCAGGCGGAGCTGGCTGAATTTTTTAGGTGCGAAGCAGCTATTTGACTCGCGTTTGTACCGCCGTACGTTACGTCAGTCCGTACGAATGCGCCGCAACGCGTTCCCCTCGCCGTAGGTGTTGGAGCGTTGCCAAGTAGGTCACGCTCCCCTCGCACGCTTCCCTCGCAGGCTGCGCGCTGACTTCACTCTCTCCCTCACCCGCAGCATGCTCGCGGCAGCGCCCGCAGCTGCTGGCTGCTCCGCCCGCTCGCAACACCTCTGAACGTGTCACTTCTCTCTCGCTTCACCCTCTCCACCGCCCGCAACGCTCGACCGCACGTCGAGTGGAAACACTCTTTCGACTCGTTTATCTGCGATGACGCCCGTTTCAACCGGGTCAACGCCGTGCGCACCGCTGCTGCTTCGCATCCCATCAGGGTTCCCTTCGGGGAGATGATCCAAGTTTTTCTTTTGCACTCAGTTTCTCATAAAAATCGAACCTGAAACCGCGTGCTAAGTGGCAATATGCTACAGCCACTCAGCAACCACAATAGGTGTTCTTTTCTTTTTTTTTTTTAAGCGAAGCTTTTATAACTCGCAGATTTCGGCGTCCTACGCAAACAAAAAAAAGAAAAAAAAAGATTGGTCGTGTATCTGCGTGCTTCGCTGCAAATGTCGTCGAAAGACGATAGTCTTCTGCCGGCCGTACTACATGAGTCCTGGTCTCAGAGAGAGAATAAAACATTTATTTCATGTTCTTCGCGAGAAGATCGGTGAGTGGGATCCTTAGTCCGGGATCCCATTGGCGCGGGCCGCTGTCCTCGCACGTTTCACGAGGGCCTCTTGGGTCTTCGGATCCGAGCTGGACAGAGCTGCCTCCCACCCTATAATGTTGTGTTGTGTCCTGGGTTGCATAGGTGGGTTGTGTGGGCATTCCCATGCCATGTGGTACAGGGTGGCTGTTTTATTGGCGCAGAACCTGCACTGTGATGCGTATGTGTCGGGATCTATCTTGGACAATATGTAGTCCTGGTCTCATCCGTGGCGTGAGGTATGGACGCCATCTGGCAGTGGCGTCGGGAAACATGAGCTTGTGCAGAACCCAGAGCCACTGCCAGGTGGTAGCACCATATCGTCGGCAGACGGCTTTTTCGTGCATAGCGTCGCCTTTTCAGCGCAGCCTAAGAAACGCTAGGGTCTTTAGAATTACGTATCTATGTATTTTCTAGTAAAGGAACACACCACCTAATACTTACGTATTGATGTTGCGCCTCAGATATGCGTAATATTTGCCTCTTGATCGACAATATTCACGAGTATGGACGCAGCTACCAGTTCAAGATCGCTGGGCGTTCAGCAAGTGCTTAAACTTTGGCCGGGTGTCTGAATCGTGTGGCAGACAGACAGACAGACCAAAATTTCTGCGTTCAAGTATCCCAAGAAAGGCTATCGTCTTTAAAAACCGGGGCCGCATATATGCGGCCCTCGAAGTTGCGCCGGTGATATGCGTATTTGTATGCGCGTTTTTCCAATAACTGATCCCGTGTCGTCGATCGGGGGCTTGTCGGTGACCAGCCGTCACTGATATGGCAATCTAATCTTTTATCGACGTCACTTGTCATTCCACGTTGTCACATTTCGTTGCTGCCTGGGTACGAACGCACTTCTGTCGTTGTTGCCTGCAACAACTGAAGTGTCGCACCGCTAAGCACGCGGATAAATGTCCGATTCCCAGCATGGAGGAAGGAAGCAGTTAAAAATCGGGCCCTGCGCAATGATAATTTAATTCAATTATTAAATAATTAATTATTTCTATACTTCAGGCAAGCACACACCAAGCCTCGCTTGCCCTGATTTTACCGATATTTCGAGGGCTAATCATCCTTTTTGTTGTTGTTTTAACAGCGAAGCGGTTCTTGGTCGAGCCTTTCGTTTCCGGGATTTGTGGTAACGCTTTTAGGCATCATAGACGGGTATGCGCCACAGACATTAGGTGAATCCCTCTACTCACCATTAGTCTTCTAAAAGTGAAGGAAAATTAGGGGACTCTTAGCTTCGCTTTTAAGAGCTGAACGCGATAGCGATATCCTGTACGTATTGGGTACTTCAGTCACTTAGTGCATACAAGCTATACACCCACTACGGGGTGTTAATGGAATACGCGCAGTAACTTGCGTGCCTTTTGTAATGGGTGGCCGGCTTTAAACCACGAAGTCGTTATGACATTCACATTTCGTGACGCTCGATGGCATTGCACGCTTCTACCACGCAATATTACTGCGGTATTACGTGTTGCATTGTGACGTATGTAGACAGGACGCGTGCGTTTGTGAAGCGCGAGTTATTTTCACTGCATTTCCAAGCAGAAAAAGTTATTCTCAATGTATTTCCAAGCGAACACTGTTTTATTAGCTGCAAAGATGCCATTCTGTTTTGGGACATCCTTCAAAGAACTGTTAAAAAATATTTTATCATTAATTCACATACGATACGTTACCTTCTCCCAACGTCTCTTGATGAAGTGCCCTTTGACATGTTTTTACTTATGGGACTGCACAGTCTGTGGAAAACGCGCATGCAAGACCGTAATGCAGAACCAGTCACTGCTTCAAGTATGCATTTCATGCGTGTGGCTCTCCATCTAAAGGACATTTACGAAGAACTAGACATCATACCAGACTGGCATCTCATCTTGATGAGGTGCTCATCCTTACCAGCCTCCCTGTGTGACAAGCTTTGAAGAACTTTTCCTGTTTCTCTGGACTTGCACAGTATATGTATGTAAGCTTATGAATGCTTGTGCAGTGCTTGTGCAGTGCTTGTGCAGTGCTTGTGCAGTGCTTGTGCAGTGCTTGTGCAGTGCTTGTGCGATTATTGTCGCTGGGTTAATGCATCACTACATCGTAGCGTTTGTGATAATTTCAAATGCGCATAATAAATACCATGAAAGAAAAAAAAAAGAACGCGTGGCTGTGTGGTAGAACACCTGTTTGCCACGCAGACAGCCTGGGTTCGATTCTCACTCGAGCCCGGAATTTTTTATCATTTACTTTATTTGCATCTTTCTCGATTTTTCGGTCACGGACAAGGTGATGATTTTTCGCTCAACACTAACGACGCCGACGCCTACACCGACGCCGGAATTTCTGCGAAACGAGCTCCTTAACGCTATTGCGTTAAAAAGTTAGCCCAACAAACAGGTGTGTGCTGCAGAAATCTGTGTGGCCTGCCAGAAAACTGTCATTATCATAAGCGCGTATGTGCCACAGAAATTTGGTAAATCCAACTACACCCAACTACCACTAAAAAGGAACCAGGCAACTAGCTAGCCCAACAAATGGCGTGCGCTTTACCATAGTCGCACCAGTGTTACGTGATACTTTGTGGTTATAAAAGGTGGTGGCTATGCAATCACATCAAAGCTTAACCAAATAGTATTTAATAAAGAGCAGTGATACAGCATATCGGAAGCATCTTAAGCGATGGCTTCTTTGTAAGCCTGTATGTAAGAGTAGTATTGTTAAGATGCAATGAAACTGTAATACTTACTCTAAGCTTAACGAAGAGTGTTTAATGAAAAGCAGCGATACAACAAATCTGAGAGACTTGCGAGACATAGAAATGCGTTAGCTTGACGAAGCGAACGCCACCAGCTTTGCTTTTAAGGCGAAAGCCTTTAATGTCTCATGCTCACGTCCGTCCGGTGTCCATCCGTCCGGTGTCCGTCCGTCCGTCCGTCCGGCGGTAGTGCTGGTGGTGTGCGTCCTCACCACCCTTACTGCACATGCGCGAACCCTCCCCACGCACCTCCTCTGCTGTGCTTCCCCTCTCTTTCCTCTAGGTATCCCTCCCGCCCGCGGCGTTTACACACCCATTGCGCATGCGCGTCCCCTCCCCCCTCTCTCCTCTAGGCATACCTCCCGCGGCGCTAACACCCCCCATTGCGCATGCGCGTCCCCTGCCCCTCCCTCTCCTACGTTTCCCCCCTCTCTCTCCTCTAGGCATCCCTCCCCGCGGCGTCTACACCCTCACTGCGCATTCGCGTCCCCCTCCCCCCATCTCTCTCCTCTAGGCACCCCCCCCCCCCCCGCGGCAACCACACCCCCCAATGCGCATGCGCGTCCCCTCCCCCTCTCTCGCCACGCAACGCCGACGCAGGCAGCGTCTGCTAGCGAGTTTCTTGGTTGAAAAAACCGACTGCTCGCGCTGCACAACCGTTCACTGGCCACCCCGTATATATGGCAATGGATCTTGACCTGCAAGGTGGTGCCGGTGGGAGATTTCTCCTGTGCGTTGCCGAACGATGAAAAATTCGCAGCGTGCGCGTTAACTAAAAGCGAACTGCGGGTCTCTGTGTCCAGTCCGAGTCTTCTGTCTCTCATTGCCCAGCAGCGATTGGGATGTTCCAGTAGGAAACAACCGTCCATCACTGCGTGCTTTGCGCCCCTCAGGTTTCTCTCCTGTGCAACGCTGCGATGAGCGCCAGCGTCAACGCCGCCGCCAGTGTAAGCGTTAGCGGCCGCTGCTTCACATCTACACATGGTTCCCTTTAGCGGTGGATGGTGTAATCTTTAAGGCGAAAGTCTTTAATGTCTCATGCTCACTCCGTCCGGTGTCCGTCCGACCTTCGTCCGGCGTCCGTCCGTCTGTCTGTCTGTCTGTCTGTCTGTCTGTCTGTCTGTCTGTCTGTCTGTCTGTTCGTCCGTCCGTCCGTCCGTCCGTCCATCCATCCGTCTGTCCGTCCGTCCGTTCATCCGTCCATCCGAGCTCTGGCACTGAGCCAGGTGGCCGCCGGGATGCGCAGACGGACGCCGGTCGCGTCGTACTCTATAGCGCTCGCGCTTTGCTTGCGTAGCGTCGCTGTGACCAGAGTTTGCAATCATTCTGACCGACGCCGTCTCAATGGACCCAGGCGTTCACGGAATACACTTTCCAATTTAGAAAGGGTCCGTCAACTTAAGAGCTGGAACGCGGATGGCGTTGGCACGATGCGCAAAGCGCGAGAAAATACTAACGCATGCGAACGGAGGAAGATGAGTCTCGCGTCTCGCTGCGATTCGCGGTAAAAAATTAAAGAAGAAAACACGCACCCATTAGGTTTGTGTCTTATGCCACTGAGAGTGTAAAAGAAAAAAGACATGGCATAATCAGTGGAATGGCCACACGCTTTCGCCGAACACACTTTGGAATGTACAAAGTGTCCTTCAATTTTTTCATCGGTGTCCGCGAAGCACAGTTGGTCGATTTTTTTTTAACGTGATAGCGTTAAAGAGCTCGTTTCGCAGAAATTCCGGCGTCGGCGTCGGCGTCGGCGTCGTTGGTTGTGAGCGAAAAATCATCATCTTGTCCGTGACCGAAAAATCATCATCTTGTCCGTGACCGAAAAATTGAGAAAGATGCAAATAAAATAAATAATAAAAATTTTCGGGTCCGAGTGAGGATCGAACCCGGGTCGTCTGCGTGGCAAGCAGGTGTTCTACCACACAGCCATGCCTCAGCTTGGACATACTATGAAAATAACTTCCTCTGCTTGGAAATGCCGTGAAAATAACTTCCATGCTTCGCAAACGCAAGCGTCCTTTATATAGGCCTCGCAATATAACATGTAATATCCCAGGAATATTGCGTGGTACAAGCGTAAATTGCCATCGGGCGTCAGAATATGTGACTATCATAACGATTCCATAGTTTAAAGCCAGCCACCCATTACAAACGGCACACACCTTACTGCGCGTATTCCCTTAACACCACGTAGTGGGTGCATAGCAAGTTCGAAAACATTTCCCACATTTGCCGCGCATAATTTCTCCTGGTTTAAACCATACTACCCATTACATAGTATGCACTAAGTGATTGAAGTACGCAGTAGGGACGGGATATCGCTATCGCGTTCAACTCTTAAAGGCGAAGCTTAAGGGTCCCCCCCAATTTTTTTTCCCCTGAAACCCTACATGTGAAACTCAAGATAATGATTGTGCTCTTATCTCCTTCCTTCTCTTTTTTCATTCCTCCCCTAGTGTTTCGACTCTTTTTTCCTTATTATTATTTTATCTGCGTGTGTTTTGCGTATTTGCTTCAAAACGAGTTAACAAGAATATTCCGCCCTGGGCGGGCAGCCAAAGTGTATATAGCATGTAATTTCGGGTTGCCTCTGTCCGCAGTACTTAACGAACGACAGCAGTTCTAGGTGATGTTAGTATTTTTCCTTACGTTTCTTTTTTTTTTCATTCTTTTCTTTTTTATTAGTTTATCAGGCTCTTCTACAGTGTTGTAGGAACGGTTGTTTCGCAAATCAGTGTACCGCGTCTCTGTTGAAATCGGGGCGCGAAGGCGACGAATGAAACTGGTGAAAAAAAAAGAGCGTCCCACCAGCCTAGCCCATACCCCAAAATGCGGTTGTGCCACAAGTTTCAGATATCTACTATTACTACTGTTACCCATTGCTATTACTACTACGGAGCCTTGTCCTCTCTAAGCGCACCACAAACGTCGACGAAGTTCGCGCAAAGGAGAATAAGATAGACGCACAACCATCGGCACAGTTAATCTCAAAGTACGGCCTACAAAACTCCTCTTCGGCCAGCGCAGGTATTTCGAAAATTGCCGGTCATTTGGTGTACTTAACGCTCACAGTGACAGGCCTTTCGCGGATAGGTTGGCCGCCGTCTCCTGGTTGCCGTTAATTTGCCGAGAGTCGTTTTCAGCTCCATCACGATACCACTAAGACGTTAATTGTAGCTGCCCGGTAGGGCCTGCGCGTCCACGCTCGAAGGTGGAGTTAAAGAACGCTACCTACTCGTTAAGCGCGAATTTTTTCGACGTAGGACCAAAAGATACGCGGGCAGGCGTCAACTTCCTACTGAAATTTATTTCAAAAAAATTGGGGGGACCCTTAAGCTTCGCCTTTAAGAGTTGAACGCGATAGCGATATCCCGTCCCTACTGCGTACTTCAATCACTTAGTGCATACTATGTAATGGGTAGCATGCTTTAAACCAGGAGCAATTATGCGCGGCAAATGTGGCAAATGTTTTCGAACTTGCTATGCACCCACTACGTGGTGTTAAGGCGCAGTAAGGTGTGTGCCGTTTGTAATGGGTGGCTGGCTTTAAATTATGAAATCGTTATGATAGTCACATATCCTGACGCCCGATGGCAATGTACGCTTGTACCACGCAATATCCCTGGGATATTACATGTTATATTGCGACGCCTATATAAAAGACGCTTGCGTTTGCGAAGCATGAAAGTTATTGTCACTGCATTTCCAAGCAGAGGAAGTTATTTTCACAGTATTTCCAAGCAGAGGCATGGCCGTGTGGTAGAACACCTGCTTGCCACGCAGACGACCCGGGTTCGATCCTCACTCGGACCCGAAAATTTTTATTATTTATTTTATTTGCATCTTTCTCGATTTTTCGGTCAGGGACAAGATGATGATTTTTCGCTCACAACCAACGACGCCGACGCCGGAATTTCTGCGAAACGAGCTCTTTAACGCTATCGCGTTAATAAGACATACGGACGTATGCTACCGCGGAGACAAGCACAGCGTTGAGGCAACACCGCCTAGGCAACACCACCACGGCCGCATGCGCTCCGCGGGCTGCGTGTTTGAGACACCTGGTATATACATCATAGTACACGAAGGGTGAGACCAGTACAGCAGGACTGAAGACGTCCGCCGCGGTGGTATAGCGGTTACGGTGCTCGGCTGCTGACCCAAAGGTCGCTGGTTCGATCCTGGCCGCGGGGGTCGCATTTCGATGTAGGCGAAATAGTAGAGGCCCGTGTACTGTGCGATGTCAGTGCACGTTAAAGAACACCAGATGGTCGAAATGTCCGGAGCCCTCCACTATGGCGTTCTTCGTAATCATATTGTGGCTTTGGGACGTTAAACCGCAGATATCATTAAGCAGGAACGAAGACAGCGGTCAACGCAGCTTTCATAGATATCCCTTGCTCCGTCGCAATGTCAGTCGTAAAATTGGTCACAGACGCCGCACCGTACGCTCCTGAGCCGCCCACGAACTGGATTTTCCCCGCTGTAACCCAAATACCCGAGAACCTGACTTTGCCAGCAAGGTTTACTAGTCGCCGGAGTAAACGCGACGGGGAATGGGGTAACCCAGTGCGCAGAAGGGTTCAGTATTTAAACACGTACACTGTCCTTTTTTATGAAAGGGAACACGCGAGCGCGTGGCCTGCGCTTTGCCGCGGGTGCCTACAGCAGCATCAACCGACAGATAAAGAAAGCGCGCCCGCTTTTGGCGGCATCGCCCGTTGCGAGACCGGAGCGGGAGCGCCACTAGCAGCATTTGTCCAATGGTCATGACTCGTTATTTTGTTTGATAATAGATGACGCCAAAGCGGACGTGCTTTCTTTAGGTGTCGGTTGATGGGGCTGTAGGCAGCCGCGGCAGAGCGCAGGCCACGCGCTCGCGTGTTCCCTTTCATAAAAAAGGACAGTGCACAACACAGGAACTAGGTAAATGGTTATCTCTAGTTGGTTTGTGGGGTGGGCTTTTAACAGCGAAGTTGTTCTTAATGAAACCTTCGCCGTTCGTTGGCGTAGCGCGGACATGTCATGCGCAGTAGCATCGTTTGCAACGCTCCTTGCCTTCCAGCGAAGCCGGGATAGTAGCGCGCATTTTCGGCGTGTGGACAAGTGTAATGGGCCATAGCCTCACTGGAACGATACCGAAGCGTCCCAGCGTGTTCGTGAAGGAGCGTATTGGCTCCCCGTAACTTAACAAATAAAGATCAATGATACAACGCAGAAATACCTTGAAAGACTTGCAAAACATGGAAATACTTAGAAAGACCTGCAAATAAAAAAGCTGAGATGGAAACCCTACGCATTGAGGAAGGGTGTTTCATATCCACTAACGTGAAACCTGGGAAGTGGCGAAGCATGCAGCGTGCGCCATTGTTTCCCACCGCAAAATCTTGACTCTTTACTCCTCACCACCGGTCTACTATCGCACCATCATTTTGCAGATATGTTTCAAGTAGTGGCGATTCAAATAGATGACTTCACTGTAGAGGTGCACGTTTGTGTCTCTGGTTCAGCTCATTTAACGTGAAACCTGGGGAGTGGCGAAGCATGCAGTGTGTGCCGGTGTTGCCCGCAGTAAAATCTTTACTCCTTACTGCTTTACTCGCCGCCGGTATAACGCACCATCACATTGCAGATATGTTTCAAGCAGTGGCGATTCAAATAGAGGACTTGACTTAGACATGCACGTTTGTGTCTCTGGTGTTTAGATGAGAAACTTGAGCGCCTTGGTAAATTTCGTCGGGGATGCTGACACCACTGCTAAGCCAAACAGAATGTTTTACTCAGTAACGATGTACCTTTAACACGTAATATGCATAGTATTATGTGCACCGGTAGCGAGTGGTGGGAATCGCCCAATTTTTGTGGCGCATACCCATTTATAATGGACCGTGACGACGACGTGACACGCCGACACGCTGAGACCCTAAGGAGCTTCGCCCTAAAACATAGAAGGGCATTAGCCTCACGAAAAGCATCACCTTCGCTGTTTCGACGACTTTCACGAGTGGAACTGGTGCTGTTACAGAGAGCAGCTGGTTGGCGAAACCATAGAGCTTTCTAAACTCTATGGGCGAAGGCCAGACTGCTCGAGGAAGGCGCGTGCAATGGTTCCACGAACTGCCACCCACGTGGCCTTTAGATGGAGTGTACCCTTCCTTTAGAGCATTTGGGTGCTGCTCTGCATGCAGAGGGCGCTTGCTTTTCAATCAATCAATCAATGAATCAATCAATCAATCAATCAATCATTCAATGAAATCTTTATTTTTGCGTAGTATGGTTACATTGTTAAAAATATACAGAAGAGAGTCCCAAGGTCAAAAAACCGTACCGGGACCCTCTGTACATAATTATTAGATAAAAAAATACAAAATAAGCACAAAAATTAAAACAAGAAATATCTAAGTCAACCTAAAAACAAAGGTACAATAGTTATGCAGAAAAAATACACGGAGACATCAATGTTTTTAAGCATAAAGAACTGTTTTTCAAATTTTATAAATATTGATGATATTGAAAATATTGCTTTGCGGTAGCACATCAAAGGATTCCTTTCGCAGTGTCTCGAAAGCCATGCACAGTGCGACCAGGTGTTTGATGGTCTCCAGGGTTCGATGTTCGAACCAGGGTTCGATATTCCAGGGTTCAAACCAGGGTTCGATGTTTGACCAGGTGTTCGATGGTCTCCAACACGTCACCGCAGTCGTTGAAGTTGTTCGCACCAGCAAGGCAGACGTTGTCTGCGTGCTTGCTTGCATCGGCACGCAGTCTGGCTGAACCGCGACCGCAGAATCGCAGCTCGCTGCTGCAGCCAAGTATTCCGTGTGCAAAGTACGATGGTTCAGGTGCAAGTGCAAGGGGAACACGTTGACGTTGAATTATGCCCTACGCCAGTGGCACCCACCCACCTTGCGTGACCGGCCAAGAAACGGATAGTCTAACAAATATGGACACATATAAATGGTGGTCTTGTGCTTAAGAGGCTTGACCGTTGACCCGAAGGTCGCGGAATCGAATCCCGACCGTGGTGGTTGCCTTTCGATAGAGGCGAAATGATATAGGCCCGTGTGCCTAGAAATAGGAGCACGTTAACGAACCCCAATTTATAAAACCTGCACTACGGCGTCTCTCATAGTCATATCATGGTTTTCGGACGTAAAACCCCAAGAGCTGTTATCATAAAAGATATTACTGTCGAAGATATTCCAATCGCGCGTCACAATATTTTGTCGTTGATGTGTTGTGGCTGTAGTTGTTGATTATGATGATGATGGTTGTTGTCTCCAACAACGAACAATGGCCCATACCTACTCTGGGAGACAGGCCATTCATTGAGGGTCATTGATTCAGCATTGAAGACAAACACAACACGCACCATGTGACAGCATGAACAGAACTTCATCGTTATATTAATTATAATAATAATAATAATAATAATAATAATAATAATAATAATAATAATAATAATAATAATAATAATAATAATAATAAGTAGAAGAATAACAACAACAACAACAATCATTTCCCATTTAATCGGGAATCGTGCTTACGGCGAACAAATTTCATTTCCATAGGTCATTGTACCAGTGGAAAACTCTCTATACTAAAATTTATATTGTGCACACGGTCGCTTTCCGCGATACGAGCTATATTTTCCTTCGTGACAGTTGTGTGTGTGTGTGTGTGTGTGTGTGTGTGTGTGTGTGTGTGTGTGTGTGTGTGTGTGTGTGTGTGTGTGTGTGTGTGTGTGTGTGTGTGTGTGTGTGTGTGTGTGTGTATATATATATATATATATATATATATATATATATATATCCGCAACGTGGTTTGTTAAGGGTACTACGTCGACGCTATGTAATATCTGCTGTTTTACGTGCCAAAACCACGACGTGATTAGTTAGGAGGAAAGCCGTAGTGGAGGGCTCCAGAAAATTTGACATTCTGGTGTTGTTTAACTTCCGCTGGCATCGCACACTACACTAGTCTCAAGCATCTCGCCTCCACCTAATTGCAGCCGCAGCGGCCGGGCGCCGTAACCACTGTATACCATCAAAACGGACGATCAAAGCTATGTAGACAGGGTAAGTTGTAACCCCGCAAACGCGGTATACTTCGCTTCCAGAAGCCTATAGCTGTCACCCGCAACATAAGTCTCCCACACGTGAGCAGCTTTCACGATGCTATATAGAAACTTTACTCGAGTAGTGCTCGCTGTTGGGCTGGTTGGTGCATATCTAAATTCAATAGTCAATTACGCGCCAAAATTTACGACCACTTGTGATTTAATTTAATTTAATTTAATCACTTGTGATTAGGTAGAAGATGGCTTGAGAACGTTGCGCATGCGTTGACGAGAAGGGGTTTATATTACCCTGTATTCCTCAAGGAATAAACAGTTGCTAGTGAGCGCCCGTCCTGTCTCTGTGTTTCTTCGTATGTGTGGTCGTAAATTTGGTTAATAATAATACACAGCGCAAGACGAACCAAGGACGAGAAAAGGAACCACAAAGACAAGCGCTTGTTTTTGTGGTTCCTTTTCTCGTCCTTTGTTCGTCTTGCGCTGTGTATTATTCATGGATCACCAACGAGCCCGAACCCAAACCTTGCTTCAGTAAATTTGGTGCCTAATTGACTATTGAATTCAGAAACTTTACGCAGACGAGGGTGGCTGCAAGCGCGTAAACGCTGTACATACGACTCCTCGAAACATCGAGCCAGAGCGTGTAAGCCCTTGCGTGCGTGCGTGCGTGCGTGCGTGCGTGCGTTAGTGCGTGAGTTTTTCGATACGTTCCACGCACGTACTCGCGCGGCGCGCAAGCCGCAGACGTGCGGTGCGTGCCGTATGTCGTGCGGGGAAGCCGACCGCAGCGGCGGGTGACCGTGGCGAGTGCGGAGGGGTCCTGGCCAACTATAAACGCTGGAAGGGCACTGTTTGTCGCAGGCGTGGGCGACCTTGGTGACAAAAAAAAAGGAAAGCTGGGTAGGCGGGCATTTGTTAGCCACATTATTTGAGCTATATACGTTACTCTAGCAATGCTCAGGCGTCGTTTGCCATAACGTTCACGGACCGGCGCTGGTTTGTCCTACCACTGGTACGCTTGCGGTTTTTAAGGAGAAATATATGCCCGTCACGGACAGCTCTGGTTTATACTGTAATCTTCATGATATATATATATATATATATATATATATATATATATATATATATATATATATATATATATATATATAGACACCAAAAGACAGTAAAGACAAGGAAAGCGTAGGGGACGTTGCTTTTTTTTTTACTTGTAGTGTAATGATGCTGACCTAAATTGATAAGAATTTGTAGCGTGGCTCTTGGCGCGAGGCAGTGAGAACACTCATGACCTTGGTTTTGAATGCCAAGCACTTCGCTGGTGCCTTGAGTTATCAGAATTTGTAGCAAATGCAGTTCTCTACAAGGAATTCTGAATCCTTCCTTTGAACATTAGATTTTCAAGATATTAGCAGTTCAAACATTCCATGTTCTAATGTGTATACCTCGTTTAGATTTCGGTGCCTTTTAAGTGTGAGTTGAGACATGTTAAAGCACAAGTACGCTCATATATATATATATATATATATATATATATATATATATATATATATATATATATATATATATATATATATATATATATATGCATTTCTGTTTCTGTAATCATGTAAAAGTGTAGAGTATCTATATAAATGTTCATGTGTAATATAGCCCCACTGTCAAATAATATGAAAGGGTTGTAAGCTAGTCAAGCTGTCCGAAGACAGCTTTTTTTTTTCTACAATCCCCCCCATCTGTACTTCCTGAATATGGCAAATTGATTTCATCCATAATATGTGGGGTTTTCCGTCCAAAAACCACGATATGATTATGAGAGACGCCGTAGTGGAGGGCTCCGGAAATTTTTACCATCTGGTGTTCTTTGACGTGCACTGACATCGCACAGTACACGGGCCTCTGCCATTTCGCCTCCGTTTCGCCTCTTAAACGGCCACGTTGGAGCACCAGCATAGTGGGGCGCGAACTTTTGTGATATCGCGTTAGTGTTATCAGCACATCGCATGCTGGTCCCTTCGTTTTGACGCGAAATCCTTAGATGCATCATCAAGCGGGAAATTTAACCGTCGGCGGCGACCGTCCCGCGGCGTCGGGTACTAGTGATGCAAAAGAATCATCACGGAGCGACGTCATCATGACGTCATAGATCAAAAATATTTGTGACGTCATCACAGATATCACGTCATCACATTCTGGCGTGACGTCATTTGACGTAACGCCACACGGCGCCGCTGTAGCGCCCTCCTTTGGGCGGCGAACAAAACCGAAGAGCGCGCGACCTCAAGAGAAGAAAATGAACACGGCTCTTGGCAGTACCACGTGAAGCCACGGCTCGTGTTCCTTGCTGCCTTATACATCGACTGAGAACAAGAAATGATGGCGGCTTTCGCCTTCGAGTCGTCTTAGTTGAATGCACAAGGAACCCTGTGAGTTATTCCATTCCTGCGACGTCTTTATCACACTGTAGCAGACTAATCACCGCGTGATTACGTTTCCTTGACGTCGTCTAAGCGGCCATTTTGGAAACATGTTATGCGTCCGTGACGTCACGCGCAAGCTATCAATGCTATCGCGGCGCATGCTGACACGTACGCTCTAATTTTTCTTGTCAAAGATGTACCAACAACTGCAAAAAATTGAAGGACACTTTGTACATTCCGAAGTGTGTTCTGCGAAAGCTTGTGGCCGTTCGACTGACTGTACCATATCTTTTTTCTTTTACGCTCTCAGTGGGGTGGCACACAAACGGAATGTGTGCGTGTTTTCTTTCGTAATTTTTTACCGCGAATCGCAGCAAGACTAATCTGCCTCCGTTCGCATGCGTTCGTATTTTCTCGCGCTTTGCGCATCGTGCAAACGCCATCCGCGTTCCAGCGCTTAAATTGACGGACACTTTGTAAATTCCAAAGTGTGTTCCGCGAACGCCTGTGTCCATTGAGACGGGGTCGGTCAGAATGGAACGCGATGAGCGGCTCACTCATTGCACGATTGGAAACGCTGGGCACCGCGACGCTACGCAAGCAAGGCGCGAGCGCTGTAGAGTCCGACGCGACCGGCGTCCGTTTGCGCACCCCGGCGGCCACCTGGCACCGTGCCAGGGCTCGGACGGAGGGAAGGACGGACAGACAGACGGACGGACGGACGGACGGACGGACGGACGTGAGCATGAGACATTTAAGGATTTCGCCTTAATACTCTCTGGCAGCGTCATCAGGGAACGGACCCACTTAACTGTTCGGGCACTCCATACGGCTGCATTGAAAATTTTTTTTCAAAAATGTGTTATGGAAAAACTTGATGCATAACCTTGCACTACTGCTCTCCTAAAACGCGATTCCGTCAAGATAAATTGAAAGGATTACTGCCACGATGGAAAGACCTTCACATAATATCCTAGCAGCTCTTATTGGTCACACGTTGGCGAAGTACTTGATGGAAACTCGCAAGGTTTGCTAGAGTGGTTCTGGGGGCTGCGTTTGATTACAGGTGTGCTCTGAAACGTGAGAACTCGAAACGTGACTTTCTTTACTCTCTGTGTTATCGACGACAATATACCGAAATGTAACGTGAAGTTTACTAGTGATCAGACTTGATTTTTCAAGCGAAGCTTCCAATAACTGTCGCTATCGTGGGCTTCTCAGTGACCAGTCGTTTCTGCTATGGCGATCTGATCTTTTATCGAGGTGACTTGCCATTTCACATTGCCCCCCGCTTCATTGTTGCCGTCGTTGTTGCCTGTGGCAAGTGAAGTCTTGCGCTGCCAGGCACGTGAATGAATCCCATTACCAGCACGCAGGAAGGAAACAGTTAGGAGGAAGCATTGAGCGACGCGAAATAAATAAATAAATAAATAAATAATAAAATAAATAAATAAATAAATAGAAGTGGTGCAGTAGTACGCAAAGCTTCCCTTGCCCCCCGTATTTCCTATAGGGCCAGGATTTTTTTGGGAGCGAAGCTCCTTAGGCTCTCACGATGTCCGTTGACGCCGTTGTCGTAGCTCCCCGTCGGACCGAAACACAGGTGTTGCATATACCGGACATAGAGCATTCATATCGCGCATATAGGTTTAAAATAGACCGTTCTCTGTCCGCGCATCTGTCCGTCCGTCCCTCCGTCCATCCGTCCGTCCGCGCATGGACGGACGGACGGATGCACGGACGGACGGACAGATGAATTTCATAAACATCCTTTATATCGTTTATCATTTCGTCAATGGAGCTTCGCTCCATCATCAGCATTCACTTCGTGGATTTGCAGCAATTTTTTCTTACTTTTGTTCTCCATCTTACCTGTTATTCCTACTTTGCCCCTCCCCTCGTGCAGGGACCCAAGCTTAACCTCCTTGCCTTTCCCATTCGTCTCTCTCTCTCTCGTTGCGCAGACCACTTCGAGTTGGTCCGTGTAGTCTGCGTTGAACAGCGCTGTCTCCCACTGCCGTGCGGTGGGATGTCGACAAGGTGTGAGGCGTGGCGTACTTGCTGGTGCCCGTGTCACGTGGCAGAACTTTGCGCATTCTTGAGCAGTTGTGAGAATGGAACGCAGGGTGTGTAGACTACTTTACATCCGACACATGGATGCCGCCATCTTGGGCTGTTAAACGAAACGTTTTCTCACCTTTGTACATCGCGTAGGGAAGTCAAAAAAATTCATAGAATGTCGCAATGCACCAACCCAACCATTTCATACGTGTGCGTCTACCTTAGCACTGTTCGTTTGTTCAAGATACAAAACGACGAGGTTGGTTAACAGCCCACTATGTAGACACCGAAACACATCTGTAATGTAGTCTATAGCGTGGTAGAGGCATAGGCGTGCGCAAGGAGGGGACAGGTGGGGGGCGCCCGTCCCCCCTAGTCACCTAAGAGGGGTGGGGGGGGAGGAGGGGGGGGAGTGCAAAGTCAGCCCGATACATTGACATAATAGGGAGGGGGGCGCTGAGACGAACCCCCCCCCCCCCCCCCCCCTGAAGGAGAACCCGGAGCACGCCTATGGGTACAGGCGCAAGCGTGGCTATGTATTCGCTAGTAGCAAAGAACAAACAAATGGATAAGGGGCTGTCACCAAGAATAACTGTCCTACACTTACGCAAGGGTCGGTAATGCTATCTTCAGCGCTGCTGGTCACGTTTCCAATAATGGCTCTTGTGCTGTCGTTATGGCCCCGTGGGCTTGTGCTCTATTCCACAGACGGCATCGACTGCTGTGATCGGCTTTGCTTTTTCGTAACCTGCTTGATGACAAGGGTATTTCCGTTCTATCCTAGCTGTAGTGATTTCAGACTCGGGAGTAAACAACAAACCCTAGTGGAGGGGTCCCTCGGATCGTTTGACGTTTGCATTTCTACGGACGAAAACCGTTGTCTGATTAAGACGCACGCCGTCGTGGCGAAAACCCGTGCGATAGAGTATTACGGTGTAATTTGACAGGTGGAGGAAGGGGCAACGCTACGAAATTCCTGGGTATTGCTTCCCCTCGCCAGCGTGGTATAACATTTTTACTTTTGTTTTTTCGATGTAACTTTTGTCTAGTGCTGTAAATGATATGTGTATTAGGAAAGCTTGCAAGACATATCTCATTATTTCAAATCATTTTCACTCCGCATCCTAATAACATTAGGTAAACGTGGTGGACTAATTGCAGCAACAGAAGAGCTCACATAGTTGTTGAGTCATAATTAGTTAATACGACACTCCGTTCGCGTTTTGACCTGTGTTCTCATATATTTCTCTCTCTCTCCCTCTCTCTCTAACACACACACAAGGAAAGCTGCACGAACGGAAAGTAGATGACAGGACAGGCGCACAACGTACAACTTATGTTTCTTGAAAAAAATTTCCGCATGAGCACGGAATCACGCAGTTGCATCTAAACTTCTCTCAAAGTGTTACCACGCCGTGTAAACACAGCTAACAATAAAGCTTTTGTCATCACGACTGATCAGTGACCCCACTCAGGGTTGCCGTTGGTGGCTACTTTGCGCCAAATTGGCTACTTTTCAACCCCGTCTGGCGACAAAAATTTGCAGTTGGCGCCATGGCTACTTTCTGGCTACTTTTAAAGTGCTGATTTGGCACATTAAGTAGCCATTTTTTCTCATTTTTGCAGACGAAACACATTGTTTTTAAGCTTTTTCTCTCGCTTCAGCGGATGCGTACGGTCGTCCTCGACCCACCAGTAGGCTGGTGCGCATAGAGGCACCCTTACGCGACGCTTAGCGCGTCTCCAAATACGGAGTGGCGAAGTTGCGTGCATGGTGACGAACACGTGGCCAGCTCAGTGCTCAAGCTTCCCGTCTATTGAGATGCTACGCGCAAGTTTTACGAATAATTCTGGTAAGCAGTGCGTGTTCTCGTGTAAACTTGGGAAAACAGACATTCCAAAAAAAATTTAGCTGGCTTGTTCATCTACAACCAGAATTTGGTCTGCAGCTTCAACGAAAATCTGTTTCAACTTTACTTGTTCCTTCTGACTTGCTGTCTCGAATATTCTAATATAACTTTGTGTCTGGCAAGAACTCATATTTTCTACATAAAATATATGCACGCGTAATGAATTTATTTTAATTCGTTCACTTAATTTATTTCCAACTTATTGGTGGCTTTCTATGCTCTTACTTATTCAAAATGGTATTATTTATCGATCAATACTAAAGAATCTGCTCACAATACCACTTCGGTTCCACTTGGCTACAAATTTGGCGATAATAATAAATGACATGGCTACTTTTGGCTTGAGTCCTGGCTCCTTTTCAAGTCCACCCAACGGCAACCCTGACCCCACTAGATTAATTTCCCTTCTCCGTACGGAGGATCGATGCCAGCAAACAGCTGGGGGGGACACAGGCGTTTCAGAAGATGACAGGCAAGGTGCCTTGCCTGGCAAGTCGACGATGCGATGAGTAAGGAAATCCGAGTTAGTTTGTAGGAACGCATGGTGTAAGAGCGCGAAAAATACACAGGTACATAGGCAAGCGAGACGATGCAGGCGCTGCGGCATTCAGACACGGCTGACAGAGGTACTACTTCGACTATACCTGGCGACAACTTTCTGTGGCAGCACAGCCACGGCTACGAAACCGAATCACGCACTTTTTGCTACGCTTATGCATGTTGTACGCGAACGCTAACTATTGTAGACTACGTAGCATAAAAGAAAACACAAACAGAGCGCGCTCCTCCTCTCCACTCACTCTCCGCTACTCCGCCCGCACCACCTGCTCCGGTTGCTAGGGGCGAGGATAAGCGCGCGCGCCCGCAGCTGTTGCTATGAGAGAGGGAGTGAGAGCGGAGAGATAACACCTGCCGGCGCGCGGACACCTCCTCAACCTATCCTCCTCCTCCTCCGCGGACAACGCCGGACAACGGATGCCTGACATAGCCCGACTAAGAAATGCATTCGCACTTAAAAGAAAAGGAATAGGTATTATGTTCAAAATTGTTTGCATTGTAAGTAAGAAAGATTATCTTGTAAAGAATTTGCGATTTTTGCTGTTACGAGTTTTCACATTTTATGGTGTCGATTTCACGTTTTCCTGCCCCACTAAACAATGAAAGCGTCGCTCGGTAACCACAGGTGCACATCGAAGGTCGCAAGTGAGCTTAAGCGCACGGTCGTTGGGTGATCTGTATTCACTGAACAGAAAAATTACACCATCTCCCGCTAAAGGGAACCATGTGTAGATGCGAAGCAGCGGGCGCTAACGCTTACACTGGGGGCGGCGTTGACGCTGGCGCTCATCGCAGCGTTGCGCAGGAGAGAAACCTGGAGAGGCGCAAAGCACGCAGTGATGGACCGGTGTTTCCTACTGGAACATGCCAATCGCTGCTAATGGGCAATGAGAGACAGAAGACCCCGACTGGACACAGAGACCTGCAGTCCGCTTTTAGTTAACGCGCACGCTGCGAATTTTTGTTGTTCAACAACGCTCAGGAGAAATCTCCCACCGGCACCACCTTGCAGGTCAAGAACCAGTGCCATATATAGGGGGTGGCCAGTGAACGGTTGTGCAGCGCGAGCAGTCGGTTTTTTTCAACCAAGAAACTCGCTAGCAGACGCTGCCTGCGTCGGCGTCGCGAGACGAGACGAGAGAGGGGGGGAGCGTAGGAGAGGAGAGAGAGAGGGGGACGCGCATGCGCAGTGGGAGTGTTGACGCCGCGGGCAGGGATTTTTTCTTTTTTTTTTTTGAAAGGGTTTGCGCATGCGCAGTAAGGGTGGTCACGCTGCACACCACCACCACCACCACCGGATTAAGCTCCGCCATAAGATGCTTCACATCTAAAAAACGAAGACAGTGGTGCGTTGTGAATTATTTTGTTGATTTGCTCGCGTACAATCGCGGAGAAAGAGGTTGTGTGCAAATGATACCAGCAGCCATAGGCGTGCACGGGGTTCCCCTTCAGGGGGGGGGGGTGGGGGGGGGGTGGCGAAGGTTTATCGCAGCGCCCCCCCCTCCCTATCATGTCAATGTATGGGGCTGACTTTGCGCCCCCCTCTCGCCCTCCCTCCCTATTATGTCAGTGTATGGGGCTGTCATTGCGCCCCCCTCTCGTCCCCCCCGCCCGTGCACACGCCTATGCCAGCAGGCAGCGCAAGTGGGTCTGTCATCGCGACAGCCACCTTGACGGTGACGCCGGCGACCTGCCAGTCTTTAGCAAGAGCAGCCGCTTGAAAGCAACACTGCGATTGGAAACAGTACGTAAAATAGGTGACCCGTTTCATAAACTTCGTTGCAAATGCAAAGCTTCGCCTGCGCAACAAACGCGTTTACGTATATTATGCGATAGACAGCACGATTTTCGCTCCGCGAAAACTGCCTTCTCGAGTCTTGACCACGGGAGTAAGGAGCGCGTTACACCCGCTTGGAATTGCAAACGTGACACGCTCGCTCCTGTCCGGTCGTGGCCAAGATTTCTGCTGCCTGTCGATGCCTTCGCGTCCCCTGGAAAAATGACGTGAGCGTCTCCGGAAATTTATTGCGTCTCCAAATGTAGGAAAACGACGATGCCGACCCTGTGTGCACCGAAATTTAGGAAATGGCTTGTTGCCTTTGCGTAGGATTTCCAATGGCGCAGTTACAGCTTGGGCTCGTGCGATTATTTTCTTTGCTGAAGGAAACCAATTCCTTCAATGAAATAGAATATTGTCGCTTTCCAAAGAAAAAAAAATGTAAACAATATTATATGCACGGTGCTCGCTTTATACGCGAACTTGAACCGCTGGCCGACTAGCGTCGCATAATTTCACTTGAAGAAGAGCTCAGCAACGATTCCAGGTATTTGTGCTACGTCCATAAGTATATCAGGCTTGTGGTAGATTCCTATTAAAGCTGTACATAAACTATTTTTCATGGCGCTATTTCCAAAATAACATCATAAGGCGCGGACATTCGTATGAGAACACGCATGTTCGATGCGCTTGCGAAACCAAACCGAAATCGCCCACGAACGGACTACTTGGCGCAGTAACACATGTGCACAAGCTCCGCCCACGTAGCTTTGGCTGTGCTGCCACAGAAAGGTTGTCATCAAGTGTACTTTGACTAACAGTGGTAGTACTATGAAGTTTCATTTCTGCAAGTCAAACTTTGACTTGTTTAACCCGGTCCTCGTAGTACCACTTTTCGCCGTGTCTGAATGTAGCAGCGTCTGTGTCATCTCTCTTGTCCTTACGAATTGGATAAAAAACCAGCGGGAAACACAAAATACAGAGCGAGGACTCGACGGGACAGGCTGGCCCACGTGTTCTTTCTCTGCGTTTCGTGTTTCCCGCTGGTTTTTTTATCCAATTTTACATGTACCAACTAGCCCAGTCCTTCGCCTTGATATCTCTTGCCTTGTTTGTCTCTGTGTGTTTTTTTGCTCTGCTGCACGATTGCGGTGAGGTTACCGCACGCTACAGTCCGCTCACGCAGAGGAAGGCTGGACAGCAAGTCCGCCGCGGTGGTGTAGCGGTTGCGGTGCTCGGCTGCTGACCCGGAGGACGGCTATGCTATGACGTACCCTCACCCTTCTCCTGGCCCTCACATCATTCCTCACCTTCACTTCCCTTTCCTGCCCCCCTTGCTATACTGTAACGTACATCGTATAATGCTATACATAGATTTGCCTGCATGACACCATACGTGGCTATGCTATGCTTTACGCTATCCCCTCCTCCTCACCTTCAGTTCTTTTCCCCCTTTCTACACAATGGTACACATGGTTATGCTTAACCCCCCTTCCTTTCTATCCTCCTCACTGTCCTTTTCATCCCCTATGCTATACTATACAATATATTGCTACGCTACACATGGCTTTGCCAGCATGACAAGCGACGACAGCATACGACAGCGCGGGCCCCTAAAGTGTTCCGCACTTAAATGAAAATGATGTCAGATGATAGCCTGTCACTTCGTTTTCGTTGTGACCATAAGCAACGACCGAGCACATCGGATTGCCTTATTTGTCTTTATTGACGTCCGCTTGCATCGAGCGAAAAAGCCAACAACTGAATGTAACCGCTACTGAACTAAGCCAATAGGAAAGATTCACCGAAACGCAAGCCTCAGCAGTGCGCATGAGTGCGGTAATTGCAACGCAGTGAAACACACCTCCACGGAGTGCCCGCTTCCACGGAGTTCCAAGGAGTGCCCACGGAGTGTCCACGTGAACAGCGCGTAATCTCTGTTCTACATATTTCTTTACAAAGGCGAGTGGGTGAGGATCAGCACGTCGACCGAGAGGAAAAAGGAAGATGGCTTTCGCCTTGGAGTTGTCTTAGGCGAATGCATAAGAGGCATATTTTAACAGTGCACATTTTAACATGCATATTTTGTGAATGCATATTTTAACAGTGAAGCTGTGGTGGTGATGGTGGTGGTTGTGGTGTTAGCCTGGCCTAAAAAGCCAGGCGGGGTTAGCCTGGCCTAAATGGACGGCGATTGTTCCGCCTGAGCATCTCCTGAATTATAGGGGTCCGTCACCAAATGTCGCACAGCCCAGTGTCTCGCAGGAAAGCCATGAGAATCCGTTGGACGCTCCTCCTCGTTGCCGTGGGCCCTTCAGGAAAAAATGACATCTTCAAATGTCCCGTGCTTGTGACAACCTTTTTGCAAGCTGCGTACCATCGCTGTTCTTTCCCTATCAAACTGCGGGATCAGCCAAATAAAATGTTTCATGTCGCCGATGTCACCACAAACGGCACAAAACGGGGAAGCGCCTCGCCCAGTCTTGAACATAGATCGGCACTTTAAGGGAGTACTCACTCAAACTCACTCACCACAATTTCTTCAGCCTTCGCACTCACTCACGTTCACACTCACGTCCACTCACACTCATGAGTACTCACTCACGTTCACACTCACCTCCACTCACACTCATGAGTACTCACTCACGTTCACACTCACGTCCACTCACACTCATGAGTACTCACTCATACTCAACTCACCACGTTCAAATGAGTGTGAGTGAGTGTGAGTTGAGTGCACTCATGAGTGAGTGTGCCGAGCTCCCTAGGTCGGCACTTTAAGGGAGTACTCACTCAAACTCACTCACCACAATTTTTTCAGCCTTCGCACTCACTCACGTTCACACTCACGTCCACTCACACTCATGAGTACTCACTCACGTTCACACTCACGACCACTCACACTCATGAGTTCTCACTCACGTCCACTCACACTCATGAGTTCTCACTCACGTCCACTCACACGCATGAGTACTCACTCATACTCAACTCACCACGTTCAAATGAGTGTGAGTGAGTGTGGGTTGAGTGCACTCATGAGTGAGTGTGCCGAGCTATGGTCTTGAATGACCTAGCCGGCGTGTATGCGGAGTCAGTTCTTATCCGGTGAAGAAGCGTCGCTTGTTCTCTGTTTGGTCGAGGCTTTCATATTCCGGGGACCGTCGTAGATCGTAGCGGGATTTACCCGCAGAAAGTGGGTAAATACCACTACGGGTATGTACCACTCCTCCTACACCCCTCTCACTACTCGCTCCGCCCACAACTCAACCGCCACGCCCACTATGGCTCACGCCACTCCTTCCACTTCATTGACCCACTCCGTGCCTCTTCATTCTCACTTCATTCAACTCACTTCATTCCAGGTACCAGTAGCACCAAATGTTGCCACATCGTTGAAGCAACTTTCTCAATGTTATGGCAACGTTGTGTCAACATCTGGTGCTACTAGGGATCATCCCATTTCATTCCCACTTAAACGCACTTCATTCAATCCCACTGAATGTCATTAGCTTCGCTGTTTCACCAGTGTCCACCATGTGGAACTGGCTGAATTTTTTCTCTTGGTTGTTTTTATTTCCGTATCAAATTCGGGATTTCGGAATAGTTGGCTTTAACGCAGCATAGCTGCCGGTATTTTCAGTTATAACATATTAAGAAAAAAAAAACTGCGTCTACCAATCGTGACACACGCATGGTTTGTCGTAATACGTTCATTTGCTCATAGAAATTACCGGGAAGTTAATCAATCCGCGTACCGTTATTTTCGTGCTTTTCGCGGGTCTCATGCGCTGGCTAAACAAAGCATCAATTACGAGGCACCGTTGAGCAAACGTGCTTGAGCGATTCCGTCGTGCACGCATTTGCCCTGCAAATGAATAGACGTCTCCAAAAAAGAAAAAAAAAAAGAAAAAGAAAAGGACAAAGAACAACTGCAATGGGTAAGGTAAAGAAAAACTTCATTAGTGACACTCTTCGCGCATTCATTACTCGAAGCGTTTGGCCCCATGACCGGCGCGCGGCCAGCCAATTTATTCCTAAATAAAAAAGAGACTCACCGCCTAACTGTAATACACCCGGGTGTAGGGGAGAGGGTGTAGGAAAGTTGGTGTAGCAGGGAGGGTGTAGGCAGGCGCGTCGGCGTCCAGAGGTCGGTGTAGACGAGAATCACCCCGCTTTGCAAGCCGCGCCGACGTCAAGCGTAAGCTCCCCTTCCTCACATCATCATCATCTCAGCAAAGTAATAATGACCCTGCATTACCCTCTCTTACAGAGGTCCTTCCCGCTCCCTCCCCTCCCAAACGCGGGAAGCAAGAAAACAATTCAGGTATGCGCCGCATATTCAGGTATATAGTCCGCACACTTTATATGATTGAACGTTTCGTCTTCGCATTGTTTGGACTAAGTGGAACGCCTTTGCAACCTTTACGGTACTTCGCTGACATGGCAATTCTTTTTGAATGTCGGGCCGGCACTGTAACCGGAACTCAAGGAGTTCCGGTTATTATGGGTAATTCCGATGTGTAGAGCTGTTCGTTCTAGAGTATGTATACAGGTTAGTGTGTTACATACTGCACAGTTAATTTCTTCTAGAAAACCACGTGACTCTAACCCCAATTCCGTAGCTTATCCCTGCGTCAAATTGACAACAGTCAGGGTGAAGAGATCTTACTTGATACGGAAGTTATGTTGAGCCGAATTTCGCTTCAGAAGATGTCAATATCTAGAGAACTATTTTGCTTTAATTTGTAACCTTGACCCACTAGACTACGCACAAACGAAGTGTAGGCATAGTCGCGGATTATAAACGTTGAAATACGACATCTTCAAAGATGTCGGATTATAGTTTGCGGATTACAGACCGGAAAATGCGACATCTCCTCTTCCTCGCCACGCTTGATGCCTATAGGTTGTCCTCCGCACGCACGCCTGCACCTCGACGAGCCCCGCGCCACGTCCTCCTCTCCGCGCAGACTCCACTTCTTCAATCTAACCGCGCCTCAGCGGCCGGTCTCACACACGGCGGCCTCGGTGCGAAAGTGTCGGCTGCCCAGCGTGCGTGTTTGTATATGTTCGTATGTGCTGAGTGCGGGGCGCGCACGCATTGGTATTCCGGCTCCGCGATCGCCGCTCCGCGAGTTGGGAACTCGAGCGTGACCGCTCGCGACGAGGCGCTGCCGCCGCTGCCGCCGCCGCCGCCACTGCTACAGCCCCTCGCAACCCTCTATCGTGGATATGACCGCCAAAGCCTGCCTTCCCGCAAGCCCCTGCGTCGACGCAGCCGCCTCTTTCCTTTCTTTCTTTTTGCTTCTTCTTTTCAGCGCGCGAGAGCAAGCGGACCGGCTCTTCGGCTTTGGATTCGGCTTCCGCGGGGTTGCTGGCTTATCTTGATAAACAGTAGCGAGTTTCAGAGGAGCGTTTTTTTCTTTCTTTTTTTTTTTTAAGCCGATGAGAGATCGAAAGATGCAGCGATGGTGGGCGGAGCGTGTTGTGCGTTTAACACGCGCGCGCATTTGCTCGCGATCATGCGGCGTTCATAATTCACGCAGTCTTGATGGCGCGCGGTGCAGAGAATTTTGCGAAAGGGCCGCGCTTATCGATGTGAGAAGGTGCTGTTTTGATCTCAAGCTGGAGACGGAGGGATGAAGGGAAGGGAGGAAAAAGAGAGGAGGTAAATAACTAGACCCACGTTGGATCTGCTGCCCTAATCAAGAGAAATGGTTGAATGAAATAAAAAAAAAATAGGAGGAAGAGAGATTCGTGCGCAAATTTATAATAATCAACTGTCTTTGCGCAGAACTACAAAAATGGTACTGGAGAAGGCGAGAAAAGGCACACATAGAATTGACCGTATCCGTTACTTTTTGTAATTTCGCGCGAAGAAGTCATCATCCTCAAACAATTAATAATAATATGTGGGGTTTAACGTCCCAAAACCACGATATGATTATGAGAGACGCCGTAGTGGAGGACTCCGGAAATTTTGACCATCTGGTGTTCTTTAACGTGCACTGACATCGCACAGTACGCGGGCCTCTACCATTTCGCCTCCATCGAAATGCGACCGCCGCGGCCGGGATCGAACCCGCGCCCTTCGGGTCATGCTCAAACAATTATAGCCTATCGTCATGTTCTCCTGAAAGTTTCTAAGAATCATAGCCGCACCAATATGATAGCACGCCAACCTAGGTGGTGCTCGGTGACAACTGTGGTTTGCACAATGACACTGCAAAGTGTCCTTTAGTGCACTTTGTGCAAACTTGCAATGCTAATACTCGAACAGCATGTTTAAAGCGCCTGCGGCCTATGTGCTGGCAGTTTACACTGTGCACGCAAATTACATTTCTGTGGCAGAAAAAGAAAACAACATTTGCAGCAAGAGTGACCGTGACCTTCAACAACCACAATAGCGAAGATCTATGTCAAGCGTCCCGTGCAGAAGCGTGACCACTGCGGGTTACTTTTTTCGCGCGGCGGAGCTTTGCAAAATGGCGCGCTGCTAAACTAACGAAAATGTCTAAAAGAGTGCGCATGATGAATGGTCATTCGTCCTCTACACCGTCCCGCTGAGTCAAGCGCACCCGGTGTGCGCGGACCTGCCATTAAGGAGGAATGAAAATGCAAGTACAACAGACGAATATGCGGCGTGAATTAATTAGTACACGACACACCGCGCGCGGGAGTGTTCCGCGCGTTACCTCATCCTGCTGCATGGTCGCAGTCTGCATTACAGCGTTTAGCTTCACCGTCTCCTCTTCCTACGTGACCGTCACACCGCCACAACTTTTACATCCTTCCTCGTAGGGACACCACGATTCTCGTATACGCGTGGGGTTTCCGCGAGTGGTGTGGTGCGCTTAGTTCTCTGACGCATTAGTGCCACACCACTGGGATCACCGTGTCAGAGTAGCAGTATTCACCGGCAGTTATGCCCGAGTGCCTATGGCAACGATTCTGCTAGCATTTGTAGGCGCGCGGGCTGTGGGACGGGGAGGGGGAGATGCCATTCCCCCCCCCCAATTATCTCGGCCGTTTCGTAAATCCAGAAAAATCACAAGGGGGGGGACACACATCTTGTCATGGCGGCCATTTTGTTTATATAAATGTTTGTTTTATTTGTACTAATTAATATCATTCCTTGAAATTGAATTCAAAAACGAACATGGGTTCCCAGTTCACGTAATTAACATTGCTCTCTTCTTCAAAACAGATCGAGTAACAGTTGCGATTTTATCAATCTCACGCAGCTGAGGGGTATTGAACATCGGTACCCGCTAAAAGAAAAGCGGGCATTAAAAATGTTGAACACGCTATACTTAGGTGTCAATCCATTCATATATACGATGTTTAAAGATAACTTTCAAGGGGAGGGGGGGTTCCCTTGCATGGGGTCCCCCCTTAGCCTGAGCACAGGGGGGTCAGGACCCCCCTGACCCCCCCCATACATTTACTGTATGGGGGGTGGGGGGGGGGTCATTTACACCACTGTATCTGAGTACGCCAAGCCTGCCCCATACATTTACTTAGTCAGACCTGTCCCGTCAATGTTTCATGAGCAGAGTAATGGCCACGCAGGTTTTCCACAATAATGGCGGCAGAAGATCCATCATGGTCCACTCAAACAACAGTCCATCTCCTTCATCTTTACCCCCGGAAAACCGGGTGCCAGGGCAGCGTGAAATGATGTCATCGCTTCATCTGCATTTTTACATCCATTGCAAAACTTCTTGTCTTTAGGACTCGACAAAAAAATAGGGGGAGGGGGGGGGGGCATGAGAGAGCGTTGTGGGGCACTTTCAACTCCCCCCCTCCCCCCCCGTAAATGGAGAACCCTGAGCACACCTTTGCTGTTGAGTGAGTCGATCTTTGGTCCTCGTGGTCGGAAGTTGTACTCCTGCCCTACGGTCGGGAATTCCCCTTTCTTCTTCTTGGGGTTGGGGAGGGGGGGAATTCTCACTAAACATCACGACCACAGCGAAAATTTGCCTGGAGTGTAATTACCATAGCAATAAGTTGTCCTGTAAAGCATATGCATCGATGCGTTTGGCTTTTATGTTGCAGGCGATCAATTTGACAGATTGCAAGGTCTATATGTACGCCACCAATACGGCGGCAGATCCCACGCCTTGTGGGAATTGGTTTCATGCGAAACAGGTAGTACTTCAGTGCTGCATTTTTGTTTAGGGGGGGGGGGGGGCTTTGAGTTAAGCGTTACGAGCTGGATCGACGCGTTTTCGTAAGTGTAGTATAGTTGTGTGCACGTCGTGGGCTTACCAGGTACGTCGACAACACTGGCGTTTTAAGGGTAGCTAATGGTATGACGTAACGTAAGAACTCACGTTATACCACAGAAGTAAGACTTATATCGAAACGAAGTGTGCTTTGCGGTGCGATGATGTGATTATCATACGTAACTTTTGTTAGCGTATTCTCCGGGGTCGAGCAACGCTTGCGTATAGCTTGCAGAATCATAGGAATGCAAATGTAATGTTTATTAGACTGCTATAAAAGCGGAGCCAGCACTGGAACACCAATTGACGTTAACCCGACATGACGCATGCATCGCAAGAGTACATTTGTGAGGTATATTGCTTTGTTACAAACTCAGATAGCCAGCACTACAACTACAATTGTCTTCGCACCGACATCCCGCCTGTACAGGGTGTTTTTCCAAAGCAGCTTCTAGACCTGGCGTGGCTCTGCGGTAGAATACCTGACTGCCACGCAGAATGCTTAGGTTCGATTCCTGCTGGGATCCTAATTTTTATTCTTTGCATTCGTTGGGTCAACGCTGCCGATATTGGTGCTTCTTAACACCCTCGCATTTAAACTACCAATGTCTGTTCTCGCCGTTCCTGGGTAGATATAAACTGCCTATCACCTGTGGCACATACCCGTACGCCACGACCTGGGGTAAACGCATGTGTGTCACACGTGTCTGGAGGAAAGCATTTGACGACGTACGCGACAGGATTTTTATGTTATTAATGCCATGACCAGACCGTCATATTCGTCAAATCATGTTACCCTCCCACGCCAGTTTCGGTCTACACCAAGTTAAGGAGGCGATCACGAGAACACCCAGACGTAGGCGGATAGATAGATAGATAGATAGATAGATAGATAGATAGATAGATAGATAGATAGATAGATAGATAGATAGATAGATAGATAGATAGATAGATAGATAGATAGATAGATAGATAGATAGATAGATAGATAGATAGATAGATAGATAGATAGATAGAAACGCTCTAAGTGCCATAAGTTCGCTAAAAAATATTTCGCATTCACCCAGTGATAAACAGCGTGGGGCCATACGTTTCAACTTCGCTGGCTAACCTGCTGTACGGAGTGCTTGGGTGGTGATTTTTTTTTTTTTACAATATAAGCACACTTGTTGTTCTTGTTGTTGTTTTTGAGAGCCCTTGTCATTAATTGAGCAACGCTTGTCATTCACTGAAGTATTACTTAAGCCCTTGTCATTAATTGAAGAATTACTTTGGATCCCCATATTACTACATTCCTTATCGTGTGTCTCTTTGGGATGTTAAACCATTCATTCATTCACTAATGAATGCGAAGCATGCCCGACATGCAGGCAACCGTGAAAGCTTCACCCTATACTCCCAGCAATATATAGCTATATTCAACCGAAAAAAAAAATTGCGTCCGCATAGAAGGCAGCGCCATGAAGAGAGAGTAAAAGAACATTACTGCTAAACTGAATTAAACGACGCAGAGGAGCGAAAGGAGGGTCACCTCAAACACAATAAGATCAACGCGCAGGCACGTAGCCTAATTAACGTGGTCAGAGCTACTAAAAAGACTCACCTTGAACTAAAACTACTGATACCGTCTGTCTAAGCGACGCTTCTAACGAGCAATTATAATTGTTTCGTTCTTTTTGTTTATTTTCTTTTTTTTATTACACCGAGTTATCCCGTCGTATTACCACAGCGTGGGCATTAACAATTCCGGCAGTGCGCTGCTTAAGGAAGCGAGACAGCGCTTTCTTCGGGCAGAGGGCACGGACCGGGCCGGCTTTTGTTTCAGCCTGCAAGCACCCACGCGATGCTCCACCTGAAATAATTGCACGGACGGCTGACCTCGCCGCTGATCATTAAAAGCCGGGCTTCCCTCCCTCCACGCTCATACCCCACCCGCACGCACGCACGCACACGCACACACACACACACACACACACACACACACACACACACACACACACACACGCACAAGCACGCACACACACGCACGCACACAAACAGACACGCACACGCCCGAAAATAGGCCGGCCATATAACGTCGAAGACGCAAAACAAACAAAGATGGCGTAGCACCGAGAAAGAAGAGTGCACCGTAGTTGCTCCCGCGGTGTCGTGTCAAGGTCAATTAGCGGGAGAGCACCGCTGCACCAGACAAGCCTCACAATGGCTGCTCATGTATATATATATATATATATATATATATATATATATATATATATATATATATATATATATATATACAGATAGAGGGGGGTAAGCACAGACATACCAGGTGGTGACGTCACCCAGTTATCAAGCGGAAGGAAGGAGGAGCGAGAAAGAAGGCCATGTTTGGCGATTAGGAAGGGCCGAGAATGGAAAGCGGAAATAATTGTGGCGATATCAGAGATGAACCCCACGTGATCTGTGCCGAGGTCTCGCCTTCCCGCCGCCTAGCGGAAGGCGTGTATGGAGGGCGTTTGCGGCGCTTTTACGGCGTAGTCTGGGTAATGGGTTAGTACGGTTGCCTATCATAACGATGTCTCTTGTAGCCCGGGTACTATAAGGATTGCTATCAAATTGTTATTCAATTTCATTTTATTTGTTATGGGTGGTGGGGGGCGAAGAAGTCGCCATACAAGGATCTTCTCGTGGGAGCCCGCTGTTCGGTTGAACTATCTCAACAGATAATATTGTAACATAGCGCTGACAATGCTAGAATGCATAACAATAATTTGGGGTGTTTTACGTCCCAAAACCCACGATATGATTAATGAGGGACGCCGTAGTGGTGTGCTCCAAAAATTTCGACCACCGGGTTGGAATCGGAGAGAGAACGAAAAAGATAGAGAGAAAGAGGAAGTGAGCAATAGAGAGAGAAAGAAAGGGGAGAAAGAGAAAGAAAGATTGATAGAGCTAGAAAGAGAAAGGAAGAAATGGAAAGAGACAAAAAAAAGAAAGGGAATAGACAAGAGATAAAAAAGAAAGAGAGGGAGGAGGAAAGAGAAAGAAAGATTGAAAGAAAGAGAAAGGAAGAAATGGAAAGAGACAAAAAAAAAGAAAGGAACAGATAAGAGAGAGAAAGAAAGAAAGGGGGGAGGAAAGAGAAAAAAAGAAAGGACGCCTAGCTCCGCACTTCCTTCAGGTTTGGCACCGCTATAGTGCGAAGACGCCATAATCTTTTCCTTTACTCGCCATCAGTTACTTGATCAACCCCTTGAAATTTTTTCCTTTTAGATGCACGCCCTAATGGTTTTATTCGCGGTTCTCTGTTTTCTAGAGCTGTTTGATTATACGGGACATGCACTGACGCCCCGAATGACGCCGTGCAACTGTTCTAATGCCAGCAAGGTAACGAGGTGCGTGTTATAGTGGAATCCCGCTATAACCGAGTAACATCTGGACCATACATTAGTTCGTTACATCCGATATTCGCTGTGACAGTAGAGGTGGAAATCGGCTCCAACAAGTCGTCAATCAGACTCGCCCAAAAATTCTAGATACAAAAAACGCATTATGGTAGTATTTAGGCTCACTATAAACAGGACCGGGTTGATTGGCGAAACATGGGAGAGGCCTTTGTCCTGCAGTGGGCGTAGACAGGCTGATGATGATGATGATGATGATGATGATGATGATAAACGAGGTAATCCTTACATGCCTCCTTGTTGCATGGCAAACTAAACAGATCGGGACATGAAAGGGTAAAATTGCAAAATAACAAAGCTTGTCTGACGAAACAGGCCTGCGTTTACATTTATTTGAAGAAGGATGCAATTTTAAGGCGAAAGCCTTAGATGCTTCATCGTACGGGAACTTTGACCGTCGGCAGCGACCGTCCTGCGGCGTCGGGGTCGAGTGATGCAAAAAATCATTATCACGTGGTGACGTCACCATATGACGTCATCATGGCACCACAGATTGCAAGCATTTGTGACGACATCATGACGTCACAAACGCTAGAGTGGCGTCATATGACGTAACACAACTGTAGTGCCCTCCTGTGGGCTGCGAACAAAACGGGAGAGCGCGCGATCTCAAGAGAAGAAAATGAAGACGACGCTTGGCAGTGGCACGTGAAGTCCACGGTTCGTGTTCCCTGCTCCCTTATACATATACTGTGAAGAAAAAATTACACCATCTCCCGCTAAAGGGAACCATGTGTAGATGCGAAGCAGCAGGCGCTAACGCTTACACTGGCGGCGGCGTTGACGCTGGCGCTCATCGCAGCGTTGCGCAGGAGAGAAACCTGGGGAGGCGCAAAGCACGCAGTGATGGAGCGGTGTTTCCTACTGGAACATGTCAATCGCTGCTAATGGGCAAGTTAGAGACAGAAGACTCCGACTGGACACAGAGACCCGCAGTCCGCTCTTAGTTAACGCGCACGCTGCGAATTTTTATTGTTGAACAACGCTACAGGGAGAAATCTCCCACCGGCATCACCTTGGAGGTCAAGATCCAGTGCCATATATACGGGGTGGCCAGTGAACGGTTGTGCAGCGCGAGCAGTCGGTTTTTTTCAACCAAGAAACTCGCTAGCAGACGCTGCCTGCGTCGGCGTCGCGAGGCGAGAGAGGGGGGAGCGTAGGAGAGGAGCGAGAGGAGGGGACGCGCATGCGCAGTGGGAGTGTGGTCGCCGCGGGGAGGGATGCCTAGAGGAGAGAAAGGGGGAGAGGAGGTTTTTTTTTTGAAAGGTTTTGCGCATGCGCAGTAAGGGTGGTCACGCCGCACACCACCGGATTGAACCCCGCTCTAAGATGGTTCACATCTAAAAGAAGATGGCTGTTGCCTTCGAGTCGTCTTATGTGAATGTGCCAGGGACCCTGCGAGTTTTTCGACTCGTGGCTGTTCACAGCAGTGTGGTCAGCATGTAGAAAAAAATGTGGGTTGTGAATGGCCTTCGAATGTTTATTTCGCGTTTTGTGCTTCCTTAGAAGCTTCGAGCCTCACGCGAACCAAATATCTCGTCTTTACAGCAAATGTCGCGGCGGCTCTCGTGTTTTCGGTTTCGATAAATGTCACCGAAATGAAGCGTGACCAACCAAAGTTCGCATTTAGTTCGCTATATGCAATAATTCGCTATATCAGTGTTCGTTATAACAAGGTCCGACTGCATCTCAATTCGCTTAACTCGAGCAGAGCAGCAGCGGATCCTCTGAATAGGACAACAATATAATACGTTGCACAGTCTCAACACCAGCTGTATACATTTTAGTTCTCCAGTAAGCGTCAAGCGGCCCACTACGCCCGTTGTCGGCGCCGCTATGTTCCGTACCTCGACCTCCCCATCACTCTTTAGGGCGCTGCACCACTATCGCAAGCAGTGCCATTCGCGAAGGATCGACAGTCGGTGCTTTGAGCGCCGCATATCAGCTATTATAGCGTCTTGTCTGCGTGCTCCTTCTTGTCTCGTTCAGTAAAGTAGTGCCGTTTTCATACGAACAATGCCGATTGTGTTCCGTAAGCCTGACAAACACCGCTTCCGGCGCTGTCTGACCGACCTACTCTCCGCGAGCCATAACGACCACAAAACGACTGCAGCGCGAGGATTTGTGTCGGCTTACAGCGGGCAAAGCCCCGTATTGAAAGACAACGCCTTTTTTCTCTTAAACGACCCACACAAGGCACTGTACGCTCGACCGTTCAGTGGGCCAACGACGTCAAAGACGACTGTTCCACTTCTCAGATCCCTCTATTTTATTGTCCTCTCCTCTCTCTCTCTCAATTCTTTAGTCCTTCGGAGACAGCCGCGAGAGTTGTAAAACCGAGCTAACCACTGATTCGACAACGCGAAGAGGCGCAACCCATGCAGTTTCGGCCGCGAAGTTCAGACTCGTGTCGCCCGCTGGACCTGTAGTACGCTCGCGTAAAACCGAACGACAAACGACGCGCCCTTCCCTCCCTCCCTACCTTCCTCCTCGCACTCCTTCGTTTTTTTATTGGAGAAACCTGTCCTTAGACATGTGTCCTATATGGAGCGAGAAAATCACGACGTGGCCGGTGAACCGTGAAAGAAAACTGCAGTAACGCGAGCGACGCTCCATTCGGGCCGGCGCGGAGATGTATTTCCCGGTCATCACAGTCCCGAAAGGTGGCGTTTCAAAAAAAAACTTGAAAAAAAAAAAAAAGCTAGATTCTTCACTTTATTTCGCGTTCTTTTGCCGGCGAGATTTCGTTCTTCCCACTGTACTTTATAGCTGGCCTCAGGAAAGTGCTCGCTTCGAGCCATCCCTGATGGTCTAACCTCCACCATATGGACAGACCAGCGAAAAGCACATTTGTCGAGAAGCCGGGCGCCTCCGTGCGAGAGCCGCACTCTTTTTTTCTTATCGAGTCGGCAACTTCTCACCTTCTTCGAGAGTCGACTCTGCTCTTTATAACGCTTTGTTGGGTTTCTTAACACGCTCTTCTTTCTTCTACCACGACTTCTTTATCTTCTTTTAGATAGGTCTCAGCTTTTTTTTTTTTTCGGTTTCGCATACGCGGTGGTCGTTAACCCGTGGACACACGAAAGAAAGATCCCACACCGCGTACAAAAAAGGAGCACGAAGCAACAGCGTCGAAACAGCGACGCCCTCGATAGAACGAAATTCGTATAAACGAAAGCGAACGCCTTGGAATGAGGCGGAAGGGAAGAACAATGGAGCCCGTATGTTTGTACGGTGTTTAACGACCGGCAAAAAGCACTTTAGCGAGCTTTAGCGAGATGCCGTCGTTCTCCTGGCGGCGGCGGCGGCGGCGGCGCCACCGTCGCTGTGTGCAGTGTATACGCGGAACCGCCCGCTGGATCAGGAGGGTTCTGATGACTTTTTCTGCGCTGACATTGTCGACAGAGCAGCGAAGAGAATGCTAGTATTTTGTTGTTGATGTCTCTCTGTCTTACTCTTTCAATTTCGAGTGCGCAAAGCGAAGAAAGACGGGACGACGAACACGTAGGTTCAGGGTTCGCTGCCCTCTTTATCGGAAGTCCAAGGTCACTGCCCTCATTAAATTTATTTGAAGGACCTTCGTAGTTCTCTTAGGGAAGCTTTGTTAGGCCGAGAAGGCGGTGCTCTTGATCATTCCACTGAAAAGTTCGAGTGTAAATCCTGGCATTTTATTAAGTTCTTTGCTGTAATCTTTGGTTATTATTTGTTGACGGCGTAGGAACAGCAATCAAAGGCTAATTATTGCTTTTTTTAATCTAGTTTCTTCTATAGTTTATTCCAAGCAAGTAACTCTTACGGCAGTCGATTTCACGCCCATCTTAGCATCGTTTGAAACACACTCTTGTCAATCAAAAAGCTTCTCGTCAGTGTCTGCAGTTAGCATGTGTCGTTAGTCGGGATAACGTGTGATGAGAGGTCGAACAGCCAGGAATTTTCGTTTCTTTTTTACTCTTATATCATATGAATAGTTCATAAGCTATCACGAGCGCACCTCAGACATGCTAATACGATTTAGGAAAAAGAAGCTGCCGATTTTCGTATAAGAAGCATACTACCGGTGCTCGGGCTCGCGATATCGATAAAAGTGTTATTACCCATTGTAGGTGCCGCTATCTGCAGCCGCATCATTACATGGAGCCCGAAAGTGCACAATGGCACAACTATTTATCAATTTAGTTTCATGGAAGTTTCATGAAAATAAATAATATATTAAAGAATTGTGCGGTGCTTTGCATTGCGCCATCCTTGTTGTTTTCGGTCTTCTGTTTAGAGTGAATCAGGCAGCATATGCTTTCCTGGCGTCTATAAAGAAATGCAAGAGAGCTGTTAGCGTCACGTATGTTGTTTGTATTTCCTCTTTCTCTCTCTCTCTCTCTCTCACGTATTGATAAAGATGACGATGACGCAGTATGTGGAATGTACCCACTACACGTGATAACGATGAAGTATAAGCGCGTTCCAGTATAGTGGAATGTACCCTACGTGATAACGATGACGATGATGCTGATGACCATGAAGTATAAGCGCGTTCCAGACCACACATTCTCTTTCTGCCATGGATGAAAACGATCGAGCTTCGCCCACTCATCATCATTCACTTCGTGGATATGGCGTGATTTTTTTTTTCTTTTTGTCGCCGCGATGGTCCCAGTGGTTATGGTGCTTGGCTGCTGACCCCGAAGTCGCGAGTTCGATCCCGGCAGCGGCGATCGCATTTCGACGGCGGCGAAATGCATAGAGCCCTTCTACTTTAGGTTTAGGTGCACGTTGAAGAACCCCATGTCGTCGAAATTTCCAGAGCCCTGCAATACAGGGTCTCCATAGCCTTAGTCACTTTGGGACGTTAGACCCAGTAAACAAGCGTGCCCGGTGCACGTGCCCGGTGTGCCACCGCCTGGCTACGCCACTGGTCTTGGCTGTGAAGCTACCGAGCCGATGATTGATTTTGCCAAAGCTACAGCCGCTTGGTAATGCGACACAAGCCGAGACTTCGAAAGAGGAGGAACGACAAGAAATGCTAGTGACTGAAGATGAAACCATGGTAGAAGTCTTTCGTGGCAGGGACGATCTCGAGGAGTTCCCAAAGTCCGAGATTGGATGAGATTTCTCTGATGATGACTACGATGAGTACGATGACTAAGCTTGCTCAATAAGTATGACTTCTCGTTTATAATTGTTCTCTCTCATTCATACTTGGGGTCACCCTTGGTCAGACCATTCGGCCGGCTACTGCGCCTAAATATAACGTCGTAGTAATTGGCTATAACGTTGTAGTACTTGGCTTAACATCGTAGTACTTGGCTAGCGTCGTTGTGCTTCTCTAAAGTCATAGTACTTGGACTCTAATGTCGTAGCACTTGGTTTAACTTGGCTACAACGTCGTAGCACCTAGCTAAAGCCTAGCAACGACCTAGAAGCAATCCTATAAACAACCCTCATCTACAGTGGCGTAGCCGGGGGGTGGCACACCGGGCACGTGCCCCTCCCCCCCCCCCCGAAATTTTTTTTCGCCATGGCATACAGAGCGAAAAATGACAATTTCAAGGAGGTGCCCCACCACCAGAAATCAAGGAGGTGCCCCCCCCCCCCCCCGAAAAAAATTTCTGGCTACGCCCCTGCTCATCTAAGACCTAGAAACAACCTAGAAGAAACCAGATTAGTCTTCAGAGTCATCCAGTTTCGCTCTTTCAAGGCTTGCGCGGCTTATTGCTTAGTGCTAGCTTCTTTTTTTTTTTTTTTCAGTCTTCAGTGAAGCGTTTTCGACCAGGGCTTTGACAGCAGTACTCACTCTTTGCGGTCTTCATTATTGACTAACCAAGCATAATTTTACCGTCCAGACAAACGTTGTGAATAAACTGTAACGTTCTTCGACCAAAAAAAAAAAAGGAAAAGAGAAGAAAAATGAATGCTGTAATACGTCCGTACTGCTTATGAGCTATGCACTTAAACAAACGGAGGGTAGAGGCCCGTGTACTGTGCGATGTCAGTGCACGTTAAAGAACACCAGGTGGTCAAAATTTCCGGAGCCCTCCACTACGGCGTCTCTCATAATCATATTGTGGTTTTGGGATGTAAAACCCCAGATATTATTATTATTATTATTATTATTATTATTATTATTATTATTATTATTATTATTATTATTATTATTATTATTATTATTATTACTACTACTATTAAACAAACGGGGTAAGCGTGAAGCGTCAAGCGACTGTCCGGCCAGCTGATGTCAATAACCATGAATATTATGTATATGCTCATAGGCGTCGGCAGGGGGGGGTGCAAAAGGGGCACTTGCCCACCCCCCCCCCCCTCCCCCCCAAGCCACACCAGCACTTGCCACCAACCAATAAATATACCCCAGCGCTCTCCCCCTCCCCCCAGCCACGATGCAACACGAGTTTTCACACACGCCATATCCACGAAGTGAATGATGATGAGTGGGCGAAGCTCGATCGTTTTCATCCATGGCAGAAAGAGAATGTGTGGTCTGGAACGCGCTTATACTTCATGGTCATCAGCGTCATCGTCATCGTTATCACGTGTAGTGGGTACATTCCACTATACTGGAACGCGCTTATACTTCATCGTTATCTCGTGTAGTGGGTACATTCCACTATACTGCGTCATCGTCATCTTTATCACGTGTAGTGGGTACATTCCACTATACTGGAACGCGCTTATACTTCATCGTTATCACGTGTAGTGGGTACATTCCACTATACTGCGTCATCGTCATCTTTATCACGTGGAGTGGGTACATTCCACTATACGTGGCTATCTATCTACCTACCTACTACTACTACTACTACTACTACTACTACTACTACTACTACTACTACAGAGGAGGGACAGACCCACACCCTTAGGAGCTTCGCCCCTAAAAAAATCCTGACGGCAGTCATGTATATGCCTATTACAGAAGGCAGCAACCATAAATATTGCGTGCTCTCAGGCGCGCATGGTCGCATGCAAACGGTGTAGACTAAGAGCAAGTCACCCCCGATAACCAAAACTCAACTTTGAGAAACTCGAGTTAAAACCCTTGTTGCCTATGCGCAACACCATCTCGCAGTTGTGCAAGTTACATAGTTCGGACAACTGCCGTACGGTCGCCATAATCACACTGATGCAACCCCACGATGACACAGGAGTCTGCACGCAGCCTCCAAACAATATCGAAAACCGACATTCGTTTCCTTTTCCCTACTTTCACACGCCACATGCACCAGCGCAATCGACCCGTCGCCTTTCGCAGCAGCTCGGAACTTCGCGCTGTGACGCACGGACCTTAAGTTCCCCAGGACGATATCGAGCGCTTTGCGCCAACGCAATCGACAGCGATGATTATCTCAACTGTATTGGGTTTTTTTTTTTTCGCACGCCCTTCGAAAGCGCTTCATCATCTCTTTCGGCGTTCCGCGGGCGTGGGAAAATCAATTACACGGTCCGGCCCACGCCAACGTGTGTACCTTCGTAGGTGAAACAGCCCTCACAGTATACACCCGCATCGAAACAACACACACGGGAGAAAACGCGCAGGCTCGTCGAACGGTCGTTTTAATGGAAACGGTCCCTGTCATCACGTACACCGCGCGCCATACTCGCTATCGGACGTCCCATTCCCGCGCGGCACAATTGTCGAGCTCTTATATCGCCGTCAACGGCTGCGGCGAGTGAGCTTTAAGCGTTGTCTACTCGATTGCGCAGTACATCCCCACGGGACTGCAAACTGGATACCGCTGTGCGCGTAGAGCGAATGATGTTGCTTTCGCTGATGGGAGCGATGGTTCAGTGCTGCAAGCGATTGCGGTGACACTGTCTGGAGGGGGGAGCTTTTCGAAGCTTTGTTTAGTTATTTATATGTTTATTTTTGTTTGTAGCATTGCGTATATAAGGCGCGTGGGAAACGCGTGGAGCGAGCTGTGAGAAGCGAAGAAGCCATTATACATGTTTCGGCTTCCTGAGTAGTCGGGTCTCACGGGGTGCGACTGTGTGTTACAGTTTGGGCTATATATGAAACTCCATTTATTCCAGTGACTCCGCGGTTCTCTTAAAACTCGGCTATTGCGAACAGCACTCCCAAACCTAGTGATACGTATGTGCAGTATGTAGAGTTTGAAGAGTTTATTACATTGACCGACCGCCTCCTGAAAATTTCGTCGCGAAGGGGGGAGGCCCTCGCCGGAATATGTGGACGCCTGTGAAATTTTGGTCGTGTTCCATTATTCCGGGTAGAAAAAGTGTCTTTCGCATCGACCTGAATACCGACCGTTTCGAGTCAAAGGTTGGAAGTTTCAATTATTCGCGCACCGTTATTATTTACCCACCCTAATTCGTCGGCGCTCGGCAGTACCTGCTTTGGTGCCATGGGAGCAACGCGCCCTTTCGCGCACGGAATTCGCGCTCACATATGCTCCTGGAGTGCAAATAAATACACGTGAAGTAGCTGTCTCGTAGTGGCTTTGTTTTCGTGTATGCAAGCTCACTTATGCCATTTGGTCATGATTCCCTCTGCTTAATTAAACAAAACTGTTTACTATGCAGAGTTGCTGTTGGTGACTGCGACGATTGTGTACAAAAGGTGAACTCATGTGGCATAATTCATAACAGTTACGGCCTTTTTGTAAGTCCCATACTGTAACTGTCGCAACATTTAGCGTGTACTACCGGTCATCATCATCATCATCATCATCAGCCTGTCTACGCCCACTGCAGGGCAAAGGCCTCTCCCATGTTTCGCCAATCAACCCGGTCCTGTGCTTTCTGCTGCCACGTTATGCCTGCAAACTTCTTAATCTCATCTACCCACCTAATTTTCTGTCTCCCCCCTCACGCGTTTGCCATCTCTTGGAATCCAGTCAGTTACCCTTAATGACCAGCGGTTATCCTGCCGACGTGCTACGTGCCCGGCCATATCCATTTCTTCTTCTTGATTTCAACTATGATATCCTTAACCCCCGTTTGTTCCCTGACCCACTCTGCTCTCTTCCTGTCTCCGTAGTACCGGTACTACCGGTACGACGTTCATATTACCACACAGGCAGTCAACGTCTGACCAATAGTTACCACTGTAGATACAGAAGGAAAGAAGTGGAAATTTAAGGGCTCGCTTTTCTTTGTTAGACACAATATTAATGAGAACTAATGGACGCTGATGTCAAAGAAAGCATCGGGGATGTTATTAGTAGTAATTGTAATGTAAATATGAAGAAAGAAAAGCGGATGAAAAGATAACTTGCCGCTGGCAGGCACCGAACCTGCGACCTTCGAATAACGCGTCCGATGCTCCACCAAATGAGCTACAGCGGCGGTCATCCCCCCCGTCCACTTTATGGGGTATATATGTGCATTTAAACCGGGGAGTGTTAGTCAGCGCTGCTAGTGGTAAGCGGCGTAACTGTGAATGAAATGTGCGACAATTGCCATGCATCCTCGCGAACTCTTCACGGTTTCATCGGCTTTCGTTTCGTGTCACGTGTTTGTCATCTAAGTGCGGCGCTTCAATCAGTTTCATGCGCTCAGTGACTTCGAATAAAAAAACCATTTACGTGGACGCTCGGTGACTCTTATGTGTTTGCGCTAGCGTCGCACTCTATTGAATGTGCATGCAGTTGGTGTTCAGGTTGACTTCGTAAAGCTCGATTGGGCCCTTCAACTGTTGGTTAAAGCAGACCTTGCTCGCCCACCTTGCTCACTTTTTAGCTGGTCGATATGTGAAGTCGGAGTGACGTGTGTTCGGTAATTGAAAGATGCACGATTTTCAATTCCGGCGTCGGTGTCGGTGACGGCGTCGTTGGTTGTGAGCAATAAATCATCATCTTGTCTGTACCGACAAATCGAGAAAGATGCAATAAAAATAAATAATAAAAATTTCGTCTTCGAGAACCCAGGCTGTCTGGGCGGCAAGCAGGTGTTCTAGTACAGAGTCATGCTATTACTTGAAACTGCTTCGGAAAAAGCACTATATGAATGTCAAGTAGCGGGACGGGTCTCCTTAACGCATGTAATATTGCTTGACAGAAGCGTAGAATCACTCCAGGCGTCAAAACATGCGAACTGCGCAACGAGTGGACGTTTTGAAGGCCCACCCATTACAAGGCGCCCACACATTTAATCATCAGCATCAGCAAAAGCATCAACAAAGTGAACAGCTGCGTATGTTCGCGTCTTGCCTTACGAACGCGTAGCGGGCCCTTCGCTGATTCGCAAAAGCAATAATTATGGCGTAGTGTGCACTTAACAACTGTAATTGCAGTAGGCATTCTAGGATCGTTTGAAACGGCCAATGTTACGTGCACAGTCGTTCGTTTCCTTTCGGCACGGTTGAGGCATGCACCGAGAACCGGGGCCAGCCTATAGCACTTGAGAAGGCGATGCACACGAGGCCCGATAACGCTACCGCTTTCTACTCTTGAAGGCGAAGCTCAAGCGTCCCGAAAGTTTTAAGCCTCGGGTTGGAACGCCAGTAGCTGTGAACGTGCGACCAAATCGGCGTACGGTTAAAATATAAGACGGTGGCGCAAAATGGGACGCGGACGAAACAGGAAGAAGAGACGTATACAAGCGTACACTACCAACTGATTTATTCTCGAAAAGACACTCAATATATATGGCATTACGCACATGCTCAGACGGCCGAAATCAAAAGAGATCTTGCAAAAAGACAAACTCCCTGCTGTGCAGGACGATAGAAGGAACGCTTACACACCCACTCCCGTACAATTTAATGAAATAGGCCTCAGCCAGTTCTCTTGCGACTGCGTCACAACTTCGCTTTAAGATTTTCCTGGATGAAAACAAGGGCACACATGCACAAGATTTACAATGATATGGCAGATGCGAGCCCGTACCATTCTTTATGGACATCGCATGTTCCTGTAACCTACGTGCGTACGGTCTGGCGAAGAGTCACACAAAAATAGGCCCTCAAAGGAGTGGATGACAGCACTTAATACACACGAAATATGGCATGTTCATCGAAAATAGCGGACGTAAGTAAATGTGTGTTTATTATAGTTGTGTTGTTTTACTTCATATTTCTTTTCTCCTGGATTTTCTCAGCCCTTGCGGTGTATTCGCAAATATTTAACTGCGTTCCGAGAATCTGTTTACTTGCGGATGTCGCCAGCGCGTAAACAGGTTGCAGGCTCCTGAGTTGCCTTTAATTTCATTTTTTCCCTCATTCACTCTCATTAAAGTTATCTGGGCGCATTGCTTGATGTGCTTTATAAAAAAAAATTTAAAGCACATGTTAAAGTAACACAGTATGTACATATACCTGGGGTTCTCAATCAAACATGTGCACGGAAGCAGTCTCTGTTTACTCGACGTCCTTCACTGTTCAGTTAGAGTATGTGACAGACAGACAGAGAACTTTATTGAGGTCCTGAGGAACTGCGTTGTAACACCCCCCTTTTAGGGGGAATCCGTAGCAGTCGCGGGCCGCTCCCACGTAGGGACCGGAAGACCGTGGCCTTCCGCCCTCTCGCAGGCCCTCTGGACAGCCCGAAGTTGAACCGAGAGGTCACCGCTGTTTAGGGCTTCCTTCCAGTCCTCTTCTTTGTTAAACTCTGCGTCACGTAACACAGGACATTGCCAGAGCATATGAGTTAATGAGCAATACGCCTCTCCGCAGTCCGGGCAATGTGGTTCCATGTTGGGCAAGAAGTGACTGAACCTGCCCCGCGAAGGGAAAGACCCCGTTTGGAGCATCCTGAAGGCCGATGATTGCGGTCGAGTAAGTTTAGGATGAGGAAGTGGAAAGACCCTCCGAGAGAGATGATAATGTGTCATGACCTCGTGGAAAGTGAGTAGCGAATCCCTGTACCTTCCGGCGTCCCCGCCTGCGAATCCGCCGGAACCGCCGCGGTGAACGATACCTCGCGCACGGTCATGGGCAAACTCATTGGCGTTGGGGACATCGGGATGTACGTTGGCCCCCATGTGGGCTGGGAACCATGTTACGGTGTGAAACCCGGTAGCCCCCCTCACAGCCGAGGATGGCCGCTGCCTCCCGTGAGATCGAGCCCGAGGCGAAAGCCCTAGCTGCGGAACGCGAGTCTGTAAAGACATTTGGACGCGATGGGTCCTTCATTGCTATGGCGATGGCGATTTGCTCAGCCACCGTTGCCGAAACCTGTCTAACCGAGGCAGAGCATAGCAGTGTGCCACTAGGATCAACCGAGACCACGGCGAAGCGATCAGAACGGCCGTACTGTGCTGCATCTACAAAGGTCGCGAGATGCGAACTGTTTGCAACTGATTTCAATAAAGAACGGGCCCGAGCTATGCGGCGCCCTACATTGTATTGTGGGTGGATATTACGAGGAAGTGGAGCTACCGCAAACGTGCCTCTGATCGAGGGTGGTAGAGTAACTTTACGCTGGTTAGTTTCCGTAGTGCCGCAGCCTATGGATTCCAGGATGCGCCTACCAGCCCGCGACGACGATAGTCGCACGACCTGAGCCATCTGCTGGGCCTCGATCACCTCCGAGAGGGAGTTATGCATGCCCAATTGTAGGAGCTTCTCGGTGCTGGTGTGGATAGGGAGGCCTAGAACTCGCTTTATGCTTTTGCGCATTAGTGTGTCAATTTTTGCCTCTTCCCTTTTGGACCAGTGCAACGCCGAAGCGACATAATTAATGTGGCTCATCAGAAATGAATGATAGAGTCGAAGGAGATTGCTCTCGCTCAGCCCACCTCTGCGGTTCGAGACCCTGAGTATGAGCCTAAGCACGTTCTCTGTCTTTGAGGTGGTGCGGGCTATAGTCCGTGAGTTGCCACCCTTAGACTCCAGGTGAAGTCCAAGGACCCTGATCGAGTCCACCCTGGGAATTTTTTGCCCATCCCGTGTGTATAAAGCTATGGGAATCTGCTCTAAAGGAGTCAGGTTCCTCAGCCCTTTCGGGTGGGTCTGTACAGGAGCAGCTCAGACTTGGCCGATGACAGACTCAGGCCCGAACCGTCCAGAAAGTTCTCCGTCATGCTTAGTGCCCGTTGAAGTGCCTGTTCTACCCCGGCGTCGGAGCCTCCCATGCACCACACGGTGATATCGTCCACGTAGAGAGCATGGTTAACCCCGGGCACCGTAGCGAGTCGCTCCGAGAGGCCCTTCATGGCAATATTGAAGAGTAGAGGAGAGATAACTGCCCCCTGTGGGGTCCCTCTCGCTCCCAAGGTAAATTCCTCGGATTTGATTTGACCGATCTGGATGGTGGCCCTGCGATCCCTGAGAAAGGAGCTAACGTACGCGGGGAAACGTTGTCCTAGACCCATATCCGAAATCGCCTCAAGCAAAAACTTGTGCAAGATACTATCAAAAGCTTTGGACAGGTCTAGAGCTAGGATGCCTCTAGTATCCCTGGTGTTGTTGTCAATAATTTGCCTCTTGATAAGGAGCATGACATCCTGTGTGGATAGTGCCGGTCTGAATCCTACCATATTGTGTGGAAATAGCTCTTTGCTTTCTATGTACTGGGATACCCGACGGTGAATCGCATGTTCGGCCACTTTGCCCACGCAGGACGTAAGCGAGATGGGTCGCATGTTCTCCGGCCCTAGAGGTTTGCCTGGCTTTGGGATGAGCACTACCGAAGCCGTCTTCCAGGATTCGGGGACGAGCCCCGTCTCCCAGATTTTGTTGACTTCCTCGGTTAGCTTTTCAATGGATTTGCCGTCCAAGTTACGTAAGAGTTTATTTGATATTCCATCCGGGCCCGGTGCAGAGCGCCCGTTGAGCCCGTGGAGGACCTCCCAAATTTCTGGTTCAGTGAAAGGTGCGTCCAGCTCCTCCACCGTTCCCCCCGCGGTAACGCGGATAGTCCGCATCCCCGGAAGGGCCCAGCGGAAGGTAGCTGTCCGCTAACCTCTGCAGGAGGTCCTTTTCGGACACCCCCCTTCGCTTTTTGGCTGTGAACGATTCTGTCGATAGCCAATCTCTGATTGCCCCTGGACTGTGACTCATCAAGTAATTGTTTGAGGAGGTTCCATTTGCCCCCCCACTCTCATCTGGCCGTCAACCGAAGAACATACTTCATTCCACTGCTGTTTGGACAGCTCAATACAGTAGGCTTCGATCTCGCGATTGAGCTCGGCAATTTTCTTTCGAAGTCTGCGGTTGAGTCTTTGCGTTCTCCAACGGGCTAGGATGGAATTCTTGGCCTCTAAGAGATGTGCGAGACGCGCATCCACCCGATCAACCTTCAGATCCGTTTTGACAACTTTGGTCGCAGCATTAGCATCCTCCTTGAGCCTTGCAAAGAGGCTCTCTAAACTGTCGTATTCATCCTGGTCTTCCTTTCGTAATTTACGAAAGGCATCCCAGTCTGTTACTTTAAATTCCCCTAGGGGGAGCTGCATGGACTGCTAGGGTAATAGCTACTATGAAGTGGTCACTACCTAGATTCTCTTGTAAGTTCTGCCACCCTGCTCCGGTGACGTTCTTGACGAACGCCAAGTCCGGAGTTGTGTCTCGAGCCACTGATGTGCCAATTCTCGTCGGGTATTGCGGATCGGTAATCAGGTCCAGAGAACAGTCCGATACCGCCTTTAGGAGATTGTTGCCCTTGGAGGATTGCCTAGGGTAGCCCCAAGCGTCGTGCGGAGCATTAAAGTCGCCCGCTATTACGATGGGGGCCCCCCTGGCCAGAGCTACCGCTTTTGCCATGATCGAAGCGAACGCCTGCCTGTTGTCCGACGGCGAGCTGTAAACATTCAGGAGGAATACGCTGTTTTTGAGCCAGCTATTGGGAATGATTTCGACCATAATAACCTCTGCCTTGGTTTTGCCAAGCTGTAGCTTGTGTTCTTGAAAGGAGCATTTTTTTGCGACCAAGGTTGCCAAACCTCGCTTTCCCTCCTCACGCATCGAGATGACTCGATAGCCCGGGAAAGTAAGCGCATCACCGAGAGTTTCCTGTAGCATAAGTACGTGCGGTTTGACCGCCTGAGAAGCAACAAAGTGTAGCAGCGGAGCCCTGCGTCTTTTGAAACTAGCACAGTTCCACTGCCACACGACCAGCTCATTAGTGTTGCCCGCCATGATTACTGTTCTGACTTAGCCAATCCCTTGTCGGGTTGGCTGTTACCACGCCTACAGGCGACTGTGCCCTGCTCGGGCCTGTCGGAGGCGAGCTACCCGTAGCTAGCGCTGCCTGCGTACTTTCAAGAGATGACACCCTTTTAAGTAGGGCGGTCATGCTATCAGCCAGTTGTTTAATCGATTGCTGCATACTTTCTAAAGCCTTGCTGTTGGACTCGGTCTCCATAGCGTCCCACTCCGCTTCGGGGGGTGAGGCCCTACGTTTAACCGAGCGCGCCTGCGCGTCCCCTGGTGGGGGCGTCTGCTGTGTCTCACCTTGCGACGAGTAAGATTTGCGGAACGACTCAAGGTCAGCCCTCAGCTGATGAAGCTCTGCCTTAAGGCAAGCATTCTCTTGTATCAACTTAGCGACCCGGGGGTCTTCCCTATGCTCTGGCAATGGTGCCTGAGTTACCTCTCGTGGCAGCGCCACTGGCTTCGGCTTGGCACGATCCGCCCAGGTAGGCTCTTTCTGGATCCGCACCCGGGAGTGAGAGCGGCCCCTGGAGCTGCTGCTCCGGCGGCCAGCTGGCGTGACGGAACGCCCCCGCCTGGGAGTACTTGACACGCTGGAATCCCGTGACCGGCTCTCCTGGGCCAGCTGCTGAGTCTTTTTGGCGCGCTTTCGGCGCCGTCGTCTTCTCCGTCGCACGACGTAAGGAACTTGAAAGCGTTCTTTGCACGTTCTGTCCGCCGTGGGATGCGGTCCTCCGCAAAGGGCACATTTTGGCGAGCACTGGTGATCATCGGATGGAGAGGCGAGCCCACAGCCCCTGCACACCCTCTTGTTAGGGTTGGGGCAAACGTCAGCCCTGTGTCGAAGGCCTCCACACGCGTAACACACGTCATTTTGGCGCTTGTAGAGCGTGCAGCGCAGCAAGCTAACACCGCACATGACGTAGTTGGGCACCTTCATGCCGTCGAAAAGCACTACCACCGTGGTGGTGTTCTTGATCCTCTTGGCTTCTATAGCTTTCGGATTTCTGTGATTGACGATCATTGCTTGTAGCTGGGCCTCGCTGATGTCAGCGTCCACTCCTCGAATGACTCCTTTGCAGGTGTTATCGGGGGCCGCCATATATGCCGCCACATGGTACATTCCTTCGCTTATCCGGATCTATGTGAGAAGGCTATGTACAATATTTGGATGAAAAGGGGAAAAAAAAGACACTCGGGGCCGTAAAAATTCAAGTTTCCTTTTCAGTCATATATGTCAACTTAACCAAGAAGGATGGCACTTGGCACCGAGCATAGATAGTATTTTGGGGGGGTGAGTGATCATTTCTCAGCTATACTAAACCCTGTTGATAGGGGTAGGCTAAGGGGCTGAGCGTGCAGCGCATGCGCAGTGGCGCTTTCGTTCGCTTTGTGAGCGGGATTGCATGCATTATCGTAGGATCTATTGCTGGTGAGAAAGTAGCTGAGGTGTTAAATAATTATTAATAATGATAACTGCTGGGGTTTAATGCCCCAAAACCAAGACATGATTATGAGGGAGGCCTTTAGTGGAAGGCTCCGGACATTTCGACCACCTAGGGTTCTTTAACGTGCACCTTGCGGCATCTTGCGTAATCGCCTTGAAGGGGGAGGGGTTGCAATCTTGCCGCCCGTTCCATATCACCAATGAATGGTTGTTTTTGCTCGCCACGAGATGACGCGAGAAGAGGCTGTGGTTGCCCTCGCTCCCGCTTGAACGCGCTGCAAGCAGCCGCCGGAGCGCGCGGGCCACGCGCTCGCGTGTTCCCTTTCATAAAAATGACGGCTGTACATGGGCCGGAAACGTTTCCGCCTCCATCGAAAATGCGGTCGCCGCGGCAGGGATTCGATCCTTCGACCTTCGGGTGAGCAGTCGAGCACCATAACCACTAGACCACAGTGGCGCGTGAATTAAATAATTAAATAATGAGTTCCAGTATATCCGCGGCCTATTCATTAGGTCTAGCTTTCGACGACCTTGGCACAAACTGCAACAGACTACTGCAGCTTGTCGGAGAGTTGAAACAAAGGCTTATAAAAAATATTTGCCTTGAAAACTCCTATTCAAATGCAGGAGGAAGAAATCATTGATGATGACACCCACCGCATCAACCTTGATTACATTTCTTCAATTGAAACAAAGTTGTAATTAGCACAAAAAAATTCTTTTTAAGAATAAGCCTGTCATGTAGAGACGAATAATCTTTTCACAAAGATTCGTGAATGATCGCGTCATTATAAAAGGTTAACGAAAACATTACCAACCATCCCGCCCTGCGAACGTGAATCTCCAGCAGCGAAGCTGTATCAATGATAAGGGGAGGGGGGGTATGTTTTAATACTACTTTAGAGTAATGACAGTGATAATCGCTTTGTGGTCGCTATGGTAGACCTTTATTGGTTCCACGGCCATTTTCAGAAAGACAAGTTTGTTCCTTTCGTCGAGCACGCTGTTCTTCTGGTGTCTTCAATTTTAGATGCGAAGCAGCTCTTTGACTCGCGTGTGTAACGCCGTACGTTACGTGCGTCCGTACGAATGCGCCGCAACGCGGCGCGTTGGAGCGTTGCCAAGTAGGTCACGCCACAGCTGCGCGTTGACATCAAGCTCCCTCGCACGCTTCCCTCGCAGGTGCGCGCTGGCGTCACTCTCTCCCTCACCCGCAGCATGCTCGCGGCAGCGCCCGCAGCTGCCGGCTGCTCCGCCCGCTCGCAACACCTCTGAACGTGTCACTTCTCTCTCGCTTCACCCTCTCCACCGCCCGCAACGCTCGACCGCACGTCGAGTGGAAACACTCTTTCGGCTCGTTTATCTGCGATGACGCCCGTTTCAACCGGGTCAACGCCGTGCGCACCGCTGCTGCTTCGCATCCCATCAGGGTTCCCTTCGGGGGAGATGGTCCAAGTTTTTCGTGTTCTACCCATGGCAGTTCAAGAAATGAACTGAATGAGCTGCTAGACGGGTCTCCCCTTTTATATATGAAAGCGGGAAACAAGCGCGAGGATATGGAAGGGTCCGTTTGACGTCATTCGAAGCCCTCGTGTGATCTGCGAAGCAGCTAGCTGCAACCTAACTTATACTGGGGACGCGTGGGATCCACCACGGTGGATCCACCAGGTGCTCGGCTGCCTACCCGACGGTCGCTAGTTGGACCACGGCCACGGCAGTCGTATTTCGATGGAGGCCCGTGTGCCGTGCGATGTCAGCGCACGTTAAAGAACACCACACGGTCAAAATTTCCGGGGACCTCCACTACGGCCCTTCCTTTCCAAAGCATCCACTACCGCCCTTCCCTCCAAAGCGTCCATTGAGAGTGTTCCGTGCAGGGTGTCGGAACGAAATGTTTTTACGGTTTTAGTTACGTTCCACCGCAAAAAGTTCCGTTCCGTTTCTGTTCCGGAACGAAAAAAAAAATGTTCCGTAACGGTTCGTAACGTTATTTATTTGTCAGCAAAAATTTGAAATTAAAGTAACGATAAAAATATTGGACTTGTCGTATAGTTACTCACGCTCCTCTTAAGAAAGTGGGACAAAAACTGTACGACGTATCCCTACAAACCAGTGCAAACCAGTGCCCTTCTAAGTTATAGCTGACTTTCTCAAAAGTGAATTACGGATACTTTGAGCAGGCTCAATGCTTTGCGTCAAGGGAGTGAGTATGATCTAAGAAGCAGCCCGTCATCGAGCTTACCTCTCATATGCGAGACCGCTGTTCATATAAAACAAACTTGCGCGCCGAGAATACCCTCTCCACGCCGGAATGTGTCGCAGGCACACGAAAGTCCGCTTGAGTTAATGTAAAAATTTTTGGTTGCCACTGTTTTCGTTTCTCGCACTATTTCAACTCATTTTTACTTTGGAATTCTTGCCTGAGGTACGCGCTAGTTCTGTACTGTGAGATGTGCATTATTTGCTCACGTTGCATGACCTCGCTTGTTCCGGATTGCCAAGTTTCCGAGTGAACCGAAAAACGATAAAAAAAATTTCGGTTTCACTCCGGAACGAAATAATAGATAACGTTTCGGTTACGTTTTCGTTCCGGCCAAAAATATATCGTTTTTGTTTTCGTTTTTCGTTTTCGGTTTTCGTTCCGTTCCGATACACTGGTTCCGTGTAGCAGTTGCCCTCTTAACGAGGAAACGTGGAAGAATCAGTGACGACTATTTTGAAAAATACTCATGTTGAAATTTAACAACGTGTTACGCTATATCACAGAAGCCACAGTAAGCCTCCCAGCCTTCACGCAAGCCTTCAGCGTTCTTGCCACCATGCAAGCCACAGTCGTTCATTGTAGTTTGAGTTAACCTGTGTTAATGCGTTACGGTCGTAAAATTTTGAATGAAAGTAACGCGAAAGTAATCGATTACATTTCTGTAATTCCTCTGTTACTTTTCTGGGATGGTAATTGACCGCTGTAATCGAGTACACTTGTGAAGGGCAATGGTAATTTTAAGGGGTTACTTATTTTTGTAACGTGTAAAGCTCTGGGTAGGATAAACGAAAGAGAGTGGAGTTAACTAGTCGGTAAGCGTATAAGTATATATATACAATGCTTGCGCCTAGTAAACGCTTTTGAGCTGTCTTGTTTTGTTTTCACTTCCACTCACTTGCTCGCGTTCTCTCTGCAAACTAATTGAAATATAGGAATGACATACAAAAACCTTTAATTTAGACCAACATATTGAAGAAGAAGCAACTTATGTTTAATTTATAGAAAGTTGACGGACTGCCACCCAAGGTCTTTGCCAAGAATTTCTAATAAAACACGAGAAGCAGGTTTCGGGCCTGCTACAATACGGAACTAAACAGTGGATTACTTATGAAAACTGCCTTTTCATTTGTTCGGCAATGCCATATTTTAAATGCGAAGCATTTCTTAGCGAACTTCGGCGACTTTGAGCGTATCTATCTATCTATCTATCTATCTATCTATCTATCTATCTATCTATCTATCTATCTATCTATCTATCTATCTATCTATCTATCTATCTATCTATCTATCTATCTAGCCGCCTACGACTTTGTGCTCTCCTGGCCGTATCGTTAATGGGATTTATACCAAATTTGGTATGGCATAACATGACTGTATGACGAACATAAATGGCTGGTCATATCATGCAAATCATGACTAACTTGTCATGAAAAGTATGATTTACATGCCACGCTCATGGCGCGCTCGCGGCCGTTTCGTTAGCTTGATATACACCAAATTTGGGATCGAGTGACATGACTGTATGACGAACATAAATGACAAGTGGTAATATGAAAATCATGACTTCATGAGCGACATGACTTGCATTCCACGCTCATAGCACGCTCGCGGCCGTTTCGTTAGCTTGAGATACACCAAATTTGGTATTGAGTGAGATGACTGTATGAGGAACAAAATGACTAGTGGTAATATGGAAATCATGACATGTCATGAGCGACATGACTTGCATTCCACGCTCATGGCGCGCTCGCGGCCGTTTCGTTAGCTTGATATACACCAAATTTGGTATTGAGTGACATGACTGTATGACGAACATAAATGACAAGTGGTTAATATGGAAATCATGACTTGTCATGTGCGACATGACTTGCATTCCACGCTCATGGCGCGCTCGCGGCCGTTTCGTTAGCTTGAGATGCACCAAATTTGGTATTGAGTGACATGACTGTATGACGAACATAAATGATTAGTGGTAATATGGAAATCATGACATGTCATGAGCGACATGACTTGTATTCCACGCTCATGGCGCGCTCGCGGCCGTTTCGTTAGCTTGATATACACCAAATTTGGTATTGAGTGACATGACTATATAACGAACATAAGTGGCAGATGGTAACATGAAAATCTTGGCATGCATGTCATCTACAATGCCATTTACATGTCGCGCTCATGGTGCGCTTGCGTCCAGTTCGCTAGCTTGACATACACCAAAACTGGCGTATCGCGACGTGACTGTATGACGAACACAAATGACCGGTCGTAACATGTAAAACATGACATGCAAATTATGTAAAGCATGATTTGCTCCTTCCTGGCTGCTTCGCATTACATCGATTCCCACAGTGCGTGGGATCTGCCGGCTTTTTCCGGTGCTCTACCTAAATGACCGTGCAGCGTAAAGTTTTTTCCTGGTTTTGACGTTTACAATAAGCGCCTGTATTACATAACAAATCAATAAATAAATACTAGTCGATACAGATGCAGACATTACAGAAACGTTACAGCGATTGTGTTATAGTCTCTACTGAGCGCTTTGTTGTCTTCGGTACACTTCCCATTGTGATAATGAAATCCAGCAGATAATGAAGCCAATGAAGGTATACGGGACCTTAATTGTACTGTTTTAAGTGTATTGTAGTAATTGTCATATAGATGTAGAAGAAGGTCCCTGCCGGCGGCAAGTTGGCCTTTCGTCTGCTTTACTTTCTTCACACCTTGTATCACAATTATTACAATACACGTACAGCAGTATAATTAACGTCCCCTGTACTTTCTTTGGCTTCATTATCTGCTAGGCTTTCATTAACGTCGTGTCAAATAAACAAGCTCTCAAAGTTCCCTTCCTTCATTCCTGTTGTGATGTAATTGAACGTCACTCTAGATTTTTTGCAAGGGTTAACTCACCGTGATGGCAACGGGTTTCCGTAGCTGATGCAGGTTCTGGCCCTCAGCGTCTGTAGGCGGCAGGGCAGCCTCCAAGTCCTCGCTCATGGCATACTAGAGCTGTGCCGGTCGGCGGTTCGGCATCGTCGGCCACGATAGGCCGGCATGACGACTGCGCAGCCTACGCGGGCATCTTCCACACCGCGCACTGCCCCCGCCGCCGACCAAAGAAACGCCTCTGGTCGTCGGCAAGTCCAGGACAGGAGAGGCGTGCGGCTTCCAAACCTACCCGACGATGTAAGACTAGCCGATGCTCTGCTTTTTTTCTTCCTGCTAGTGTCACGATCGAAACACGCACTTGGAACACAGATGACAGCGTTGAGTTTACACCACCCGGCCCCGAGGCCGACGACAGCTCTTGAAAGTTTGAACACTCACGAGCAGATCTTTTAGTCAGCGGCGTTCCTTAGGATCTTTTTCGAGCGTCAGGAACACTCACGACGTAGACAAGCAGCACTCATCGAACGCTACCGCTGTGACAGTCAGTTGGATAGCGCAGCTACACACGACGATAACAAACGCGGTATAGATGAACCTGGGAACACAAGGCCACCGGCTCTGTGACAGTTCTTCGAGCGCCGAGTATATAGTCCAGCTCCAAAAGCAGTCCAAGCACCGGGACTTTGCTCCGGCGATCCCGCAGTCCTTCTTCGGTCCAGCTCTGCGACGGTTACAGATGTTGGTGACGAGCTTTTGAGAGACACGTCCTGGACAGGCGAGCGTTATGGTCCTGCTTGCTTCAAGCGCACACCACGATGCACACACCACCGCGCAAACTATACCGACACAACGCGACGATCCGCAAACGACGCTACGACCACCGCCCCCGTACACACGTCTCCCTGACGGCAGTGGCGACTGCGGCGTGCTCGGACTTGAGCGCGGGCTCCCCCCCAAACACCTATACTGCCTCCCCTTTCTTCCCTACCAACCCTCTCATCCTTGCGGCTACGCTACCCTTTTCCCTTTTTTTCCCCTTTTTTTCCGTTTCGTCTCCCAAGGGCGACGGGAAAGTGAAACACCGCTGGCTGGAACCACGTGGTTCGTTGACGCCACAACGCGCGCAGCGGGACCCCCTCCTACAACGGTAACCAGGGGCAACCTTCTTTTGTGTAGAGCGTCGCAACGTTTGGACGCGTATATATCGACGCGTGGGGCTTTCTTGTTATATTTCGTTTCAAAACGAGGCTCTCTCTCTCTCTCTCTTTCCGTATATTCTCGATCCTCCTCTCTTCCTTTCGGTCTGCCAGCATCGCACGCCATCTCATTCTCCAGCACCGCGAGCTCACGCTCCCTTCTCGTACACTGCATTTAAAGAGACGCGTCCGCTATACGTGCACCAGGGACGAACTGCGCGGGATGCCTTCAGTCGCGGCGAGGCAGGTTGCCGCGGCCGCTTTATAAAAGCGTACGTGCGCGGGAGAGACCGGCTCTCTGACATTGGTGGAGGCGCGAGCATGTATTACTATTTCTATTATCTCCGTTACTTTTTTTCTATCTCTTTTTTTTTGAAGCCACGGGACCTCGGAGCGGAGGAATTCCGTCTCGCTCTCATTACAAGCCGTGCGCCCCCCCCCCCCCCCACACACACACTGGGTCACACTACAGCTGACCTTGACTTTGTTGCACGTCCTGAAAGGGTTTCCGTGTAGCGACCGCCCCCACTCTCCTTCCTTGCTGAGTATTTCCTGCAGCTTGCCTTCCCTTTTTGTTCCAAAGCGGAAAACAATAACTCTATTCTCGGCATATAGATTAGATGTAGAACACGCAGGGCTATAAAAGAAGAAGAAAAAAAAAGCTGCGAGAATAAAAAAACAAGTTGCCACGTGGCTTTTTCTCCTGTTTCGTATTATTTTTTTTCCCTTTCTTTCTCCTTACTCTCTAGTTTATCGCGCATCCAAGTACCTTATCTGGAGATAAATGTAACCTGAGTGACAAGACGGCCCACCAGATTTTATGTCAGTCAATCACGCCTTCCTTTTCCTATTTAACGCATCTTTGCCTTCGGACTTTGGTGCCGAAAACAAGCTCTTGCAGAGTGACTCTGTCGCTTGTCTTGCGGACGCGGCGCATTCCTTTCGTCCACGTGCACAGTTCGTTAATCACGTGCCAGAACTGCTGATCGAATTACCAGCATATTCCTATTTCTGACGCTTAAAGGGGAACTCCGGCGATTTTTCGATATTCACCGATTTAAATAAAACTTTCAACATATCTTCTCTTCGCTGCCCTGATGATATGTGCCAAATTATACAGCCGTGAGTCATTTAGTTTTTGGGAAACAAATTTTAAAAATTAGTAGCCAATTCCGGAATCATGCCTTCAAATGCGGGCCACCCTGTGCACGTGACGCATCTGTCTACTCCTTTCTCGCCCAGTAGATGGACGCAGCGCGCGGCGCGCGCTTTTTTCGTCGAGGCGACGCTGACGCTAGCACAGTTGTGCAGCGGATTTCGTGACGTCATCGCATACCCAGCATGGAGAATGGAGCAGCCCCCTGTTTCGGTTTCTGTTTTGACTCATCGTGCATTGCTTATTTAAAATTATTGACGAGAGTGTCGGCAAAATGAACCCCCCTAGGTGTTGCAGGACTGTTAATACTATTTGAAAACGGGGTTATCTCAGTATGGTCGAAAATGCACCGGAGTTCCCCTTTAAAAACTGATGTCAGAATTTTTTTTTTTCAGCGAAGCTGTACATGACGAGGTAAAACCGAAATTCGTCCGACATATATGTACGCAATAACTCTTAGCGCATATGTTCCACCGAGATTCAGGTAAGCCCCACGACGTACTCACCACTTGTCCACTAAAAATGAAGAAGTCGTCCGCGGGCGAGAATGTACGCGTCGCAGAAACTGGGCAAATATCTTTACCCACCGCTGGGCTATTACAAAAACAAAGAAGAGAACACAGGGGAGGCAATCACTGAGATTTTTTTGGACGGGCGTAACCAATAGGAAGACTTTAATGAACCATCGGGATTAAACCCAGTGGTGGTGGTGGTGGTGGTGGTGGTGGTGGTTGTGGTTGTGGTGTTGCAACAGGCGGGGTTAGCCTGGCCTAAATGGCCGGCAATTGTTCTGCCTGAGCATCTCCTGAATTATACGGGTCCGTCACCAAATGTCAAGCGGCCCAGTGTCATCGCAGGAACGCCATGAGAATCAGTTGCACGTTCCTCCTCGTTGCCGTGGGCCCTTCAGGAATAACGACATCTTCAAATGTCCCGTGCCTGTGAAAACCTTTTTTGCAGGCTGCGTACCATCGCTGCTCTTTCCCTACCAAACAGCGGGCACAGCCAAATAAATAACCTACCAGCGGTCGTGAACCTACAATCAGTAGCCGACAATTGAATCGCAAGTATTAGTTTTTGTTTATTTTGTTTCATCTATCTATCTATCTATCTATCTATCTATCTATCTATCTATCTATCTATCTATCTATCTGTCTGTCTGTCTGTCTGTCTGTCTGTCTGTCTGTCTGTCTATCTATCTATCTATCTATCTATCTATCTGTCTGTCTGTCTGTCTGTCTCTCTGTCTGTCTATCTATCTATCTATCTATCTATCTATCTGTCTGTCTGTCTGTCTGTCTGTCTGTCTGTCTGTCTGTCTGTCTGTCTAATCCAACACAGTTTAATTGTCCACATCTTCGTTACTGTAAGCGTCTCTATAGGCATGACGTGCAAGTATACTGCTTCGCATCGACGGGAGCAATCGACTTCAGTCCTTTTTCTTGCGTGACGTGCACCGTTGGAGTGCAATGGTTGGATTGGTTGGGGAGGGGGGGGGGTGGAGTAAGTTCGATTCTGTTCGCAGCGTTAACAGAAGTGAGCATCGGCGTCGACACACCGCTGTCGTCGTCGAAGTGGGCCACCCCACCGCAGCTGACGCATCGAGTCACGCGAAAACTACATATATATCGATCTGATCGGCTCGGAGTGTATACGAATGCAGGCTCTAACCGGCGCCGGACTTGGGGGCCTCTGTTTTCGGTAGTGCGGTCGGAAACAGTCTGGCAGGGGGCGCTCAATATTTGATTGCACTTATATTGGTGTTTAATGTGAGTGCAGACCAGTGAGAACCCACAGAGGACAGCTCCTTTGCAAGACGCCGTTATATGAGTCAGGACACGAGTTTTAGATGTGAAGCATCTTATGGCGAAGCTTAATCCGGTGGTGGTGGTGGTGGTGGTGGTGTGCCGCGTGCCCACCCTTACTGCGCATGCGCAAACCCTTTAAAAAAATAAAAATAAAAAACCTCCTCTCCCCCCCTCTCTCCTCTAGGCATCCCTCCCCGCGGCAACCACACCCTCACTGCGCATGCGCCTCCCCTCCTCTCTTACACTCCCCCTCCTCTAGGCATCCCTGCCCGCGGCGTCTACACCCACTGCGCATGCGCGTCCCCCCCTCTCTCTCCTCGCCTACGCTCCCCCTCTTCTCTCTCTACGGTTCTCGCGCATGTAGGCCCTCTTCTTCAGCACCCCCTCTCGCCGCGACGCCAACGCAGGCAGCGTCTGCTAGCGAGTTTCTTGGTTGAAAAAATCTCTCACCGGCACCACCTTGGAGGTCAAGATCCATTGCCATATATACGGGGTGGCCAGTGAACGGTTGTGCAGCGCGAGCAGTCGGTTTTTTCAACCAAGAAACTCGCTAGCAGACGCTGCCTGCGTCGGCGTCGCGTCGCGAGGCGCAGAGAGGGGGGAGGGTAGGAGAGGAGAGAGAGGGGGTGACACGCATGCGCAGGGATTGTGAACGCCGTGGGCAGGGATGCGTAGAGAGGGGGGAGCTGTAGGAGAGGAGAGAGGGGGGACGCGCATGCGCAGTGGGGAGTGTAGACGCCGCGGGCAGGGATGCCTAGAGGAGAGAGAGGGGGAGTGTAAGAGGGGAGAGAGGAGGGAGGCGCATGCGCTGTGAGGGTGTGGCTGCCGCGGGGAGGGATGCCTAGACGAGAGAGAGGGTGAGAGGAGGTTTTTTATTTTTATTTTTTAAAGGGGTTGCGCATGCGCAGTAAGGGTGGGCACGCGGCACACCACCACCACCACCGGATTAAGCTTCGCCATAAGATGCTTCACATCTAAAAACCGACTGCTCGCGCTGCACAACCGTTCACTGGCCACCCCGTATATATGGCAATGGATCTTGACCTCCAAGGTGGTGCCGGTGGGAGATTTCTCCTGTGCGTTGTTGAACAATAAAAATTCGCAGCGTGCGCGTTAACTAAAAGCGGAGTGCGGGCCTCTGTGTCCAGTCGGAGTCTTCTGTCTCTCATTGCCCATTAGCAGCGATTGGCATGTTCCAGTAGGAAACACTGCTCCATCACTGCCTGCTTTGCGCCTCCCCAGTTTTCTCTCCTGCGCAACGCTGCGATGAGCGCCAGCGTCAATGCCGCCGCCAGTGTAAGCGTTAGGGCCCGCTGCTTCACATCTACACATGGTTCCCTTTAGCGGGAGATGGTGTAATTTTTTCAAGTTTCTTTTTAATGGCACGACCACCGAGAGACGCTCTTTGTTGTCTTCCAGACCATCGTGTCTAGCGCCTGCGTGAGTTGTCCGAAACCACTGATAAAAATAAGAACGTACATAAAAGGGATGGAACCGGTTAAGATAACGGTTGTATATGATTGAGTAGAGATTACGGTATTTCGTAAGTTCAACTTACAGCCATGTGACTTGGTAGAAAATAGTCTAAACAGTAACTACAACTCCGAAAGCCGTCGGATGCGGCTCCTGGCGGCACTCGACGGATCAGATCTCAACCGCGCGCTTGTTCCTGCGGGGCTTCGGCAGCACGCGAAGCACGAAGTTCACCTAAGGAATGAGGTTTCGCGTTTGGGACGCTTTAGGTTAAATTTTTAACCCGTTAGCATTGAGTACGATTGCTGGGGTTTCCCCAGTGAAGACCACCATATGATTATGAGACACGCCGTAGTGGTAAGACTGCGGATTAACTCTGACAACCTTCGAGTTCTTTAATGTAGAAATTAAGCCTAAGTACACAGCCGTTCCTGCATTTCACCCCCATATATAAACGCGGCCGCCGTGATGAGGAATCAAACCCGCGTCCTGAAACTTAGCATTGCGACACCATACCTGGTACGCTAGCTACTAAGGCGTTGAAAGAGGGGCTGCCACACTTTTTCAACATGGTCAGAAAACGCTGCCGATTGGTAGTCGAGGCTCCTGAGAACACGTGAGGCAAACATTATAGTGCAGCACGCGGCCTGGGATTTACAATAAATTTTCAAATTCAGCTAAAAGTCGCTTCCACTTCTAACGACAAATGATGCTATATGGTCAAAATCACAGCGTCATACAATCAAGTTCCACGCCGTTGTCTGAATTGAGCATCGTGAGCCGTATAGTTACTGTCGCCGCCACGGGAGGCGTTCACGTGCCCGTGCGAGCGCTCGCGAACACACTGAAAGAAAGGCGCGGCGCATTCGAAAGAAAAAAAAAAGTGCTCAAGGTCATGACGCGCTCGTGACGTACTTTTCTTCCCCCCCAGCCATCCCTATCTGCTTAGCTTCCAGCGCGCTCGTCGGGACGAGAGAAGAGGGAAAGCAATTGCAACATGCGACAAATCCGCTCGTACTTGACGAATTTTAAAATTTTTTTACGGCTGTATACGCCTAATGAAGCCATTCGTTGGTTGCTTAGAAAAGTGTTGCAGGGCCCCTTAAAGTAATAAGCACGTGCCAAAGTGAGAAATGAAAGAGTAAGAACTTCTAAGATGTCTACCGTATGCACTCGCATAATGTTAGCACTGTTGGCTACAGTTGCCTAATATTTTAGAAAGTGTCGGCTGTCGAGGTAATTGAATGCAACTAGAGGTAACTAAAAACAACCTTGTGACATGTTCTTCTTACGTCGATCGCTCAATTGCTACTGAATTCTTGTTTTCGATGCGAAATTATTTTTCTTTGAGTTGAATGAAGCACCAGATGGCGCGAAATCTATACAGCCATATTCAGCCATACAGTCATACAGCCATACAACGCTGTTAGGCATGCGTTTGATCCCACACAAAATTTTTAACGGAACGATCCGGAAACAATCGGGGACCTATAGCGGGACACGGGACATTGTATGAAAAGTCGGGACAGTCCCGCAAAATCTGGGACAGCTGGTAACCCTAACTGAACATAATTATAGACTGACCAACGCCCCTTATACAAACGCGGTCGCCCCACGTGCTACGTATGCCACTTTTGGTGCTTAAGGTGGCGAGTGCAGCGCCGCCAGTGGCACGCGCAGTAAGTTACGATAGAAGGTAACGTTCGCACGCCTTACCGACTTGTATTTGCTCATCAAACGCACTGCAAACCTACTATTCTTTCAAAAGAGCTGTCACGGCATGGACCGGACAATTGTGAAGCACACTAACGCAACAGTGGCCGATGTTTCGTTGTCTGTCTGGATGCTGTGTCGCCATGCGCTGTATTTGTCGTGTCGATATGTACACGCACACACCGGCGACAAGTTACGCACTACAGAGTGACACAATCGCCGTGTACGGGCTTGTCAGTAATGTTGCAAGCTGGGCTCATGGTTGCGTTATGTTACTAAGGACTAAGGCTCTGTGCTGAAGAAATCTTGTCACTATGTGTTTGATGACAGTCTCAGTTCACAGGTTTCGAAATTGACACACAGTTCAGAGGTTTCGAAAGGCCGACTTTCCTGAGTAAAGGCTTTCTTATGCCACACAAAAACTTGGACAGGTCGTCGGACGAGGTTAAGGTCAAGCATGAGGACACGGGTTCGAATCCCGACCCCAGGTGATCGAAATTAAGCCGTAGTTCACCACTGTGTGGTAGGCCTCATAATCGTATACGTAAAACGCCACAATTCGGCCCTCTACCTGGACAAGCGACCACTTTACAATACAAAAATTACTTCGACCATGGCCTGCAAGTCAGCTGCAGCAAAAGGTAAATATCATCTTGAAAGACGCTTTAGTTGACAAGGTATCAAACACGCGTTTGTGATAACCTGTCATGTACAGTTCGTATTGGAAGTGACCTGATATGATTCGAAATGGGAACACGATTTCAGCAAAAGCGTGTGTCTGTGAAATTTTGAGTGAAAAGCGAACATTGGTCAGTGAATTGTCCGTTGCCACACTGCTTTCTTTATTTGCTTCGTTTTCCTGTAATTCATTCATTCATTCATTCATTCATTCATTCATTCATTCATTCATTCTGGTGCCACCACTATTTGTCTATTTGATGCACAACATAGATAGATGGAGTAGCCAAATGTTCTGTTTGTCCTAGAGAAAGAAAGAGGGAGATAAAGGCATTGGAAAGGCGGGGAGGTTAAGCAGGTCGCATACGATTTGCTACCCTACACGGAAGGTAGCAGATCGTGTGCGACCTGGTTGCCTTGCTGTCCAGCGGCCGTGCCACAGCAATCCATGTTTAACAGAACAGTACAAGTTCATCTGCCACGTGCTAACAAAAGATTCAGGGTCAGCGTCCGTTGCCCTATGGGGGAAAAGGGGGGCATGCTAAGCTCTGCGCCTGCGTGCTTGACGCGTACTATCTCATTTTCTTGATAGATGCAGCGCTGAAACACGAAGACGTAGAAAAGAGTGCACACGACGAGCGCAGTCTCGCAATTTAAAGGATTTATGTCGGAAAAAAACGTACAGGAAAACGAAGCAGAGCGTGGCAGACAGTGGCGTAGCCAAGGGGGGGCGGGGGGGTTCAAACCCCCCCCCCGAAATTTTTCAGTTTTGCTTGCGTATATATGCACGCACACATACAAACGCACGTACGAACATACATAAAGTATGGTTGAACCCCCCCCCCCCCCCCCCCCTGAAAAAAATTTCTGGCTACGCTACTGGTGGCAGACATGCGCATAGTAGGAAAGTCAAACTCAGCCCTGACCGTCAGTGCTGTGTGTGTGTGTATCTCCCTAGGTGTTCTGTCTTTTTGCGCTGTTGAAATCTGTAATAAATATGAACCAATTCGCCCAAGCAGCCGTTTTAGCCAAGTTCATGCCACTTACCATTACACGTTCCTAGCATATGTGCAAACTGCTTGTCTATTAAGTATATCGACGCATGGCTAACGCATGCATGTCCCATTCCTTGAATGTGAAAGGCTTCGATTACTGCGTGCAGTTAATTTACGACTGTGTCTAGAAAGTACTTCCTCACCTACAAAGCTCGTCCTGTGCACTCTGTTGTGCGCATTCGTGTTTTAGCAGTGCGTCAATCATGTTACTATTCCAACTAGCCCAACTTTCCATTCTACTACTTCTCTTCCTTTCTTTCTTTCTTTCTTTCTTTCTTTCTTTCTTTCTTTCTTTCTTTCTTTCTTTCTTTCTTTCTTTCTTTCTTTCTTTCTTTCTTTCTTTCTTTCGCATTGCGCAATGCTCCCTCCTAAACGTTTCCTTCATCCATGCTGGGAATAGGTGCCGCGATACCTAGTCGCACCAGATGTTGACGCAACGTTGCCGCAACAATGCGAAAGTTGCTTCAGCGTTGTGGTAACATTGCGTGCTACTGTGGGAATCGGTCCTTCACCTATACGTACTCAGCAGCGCAATTCTTCAGTTGTTACAGACAGCAACGGTGGTCATGCGGTCATAGCCAAGCAACAATGAAATGTGACAACGTAAAATGACAAGTGAGCTCGACAGAAGATCAGATTGCCATATCAGGAAAGAGCTGATCGCCAGCATGCCCGCGATCTCAACAGAGTATAAGCTATTTGAAAACGCGCATACAAATACAGATGTAACCGGCGCACCTTCCAGGGCCACTTTTCTGTACGCTCGCTAGCGGCGTGTTTTTTGCGTACGATCCCGTCACTGCAATTCGTTATAAAATATGTTGTAAAAGCTTCTCTTAAGAGAATGACGAAGCTGGCATTAAGGCGCCGAAGGTCTTGAAACAGAGAATCTGGGCGATTCTGAAACTACTCTGATTGCTTCTATATGTTGTTGCTGTAGCCTTCAGCTAAGGTTGTGCTAGATTGTTTCTAGGGTTGTTGCTAGGCTTTACTTAGGTGATGCTAGGTTGTTTCTAGGTTGCTTCTTAGCGCAGAGAGGTATACGAGGTGCACCACAGACAGTCACAGACACGACACCAGGGGCGTAGCGAGAAATTTTTTTTCGGGGGGGGGGCACCTCCTTGATTTCGGGTGGGGCAGCCTCCTTGAAATTGTCATTTTTCGCTCTGTATGCCATGGCGAAAAAAAATTTCGGGGGGGGGGGGGGGGGGGGCACGTGCCCGGTGTGCCACCCCCTGGCTACGCCACTGCACGACACGGATGTCCAAACTCCGGCAGGGGACAGAAACTCGCGCTGAAACCAAGCGTTCGCACCTCTCATAAAGGTTGAAAGCTGGGCTAGTTGGTGACTGATCATTGTACCTATATGGTGAAGTAGCGCAATTTAGACGGGGACAGAGAGGACAAGAAGGACACGACACTTGCTTCAAGAGTAGCAAGTGTCGTGTCCTTCTTGTCCTCTCTGTCCCCGTCTAAATTGCGCTACTTCACCATATAGGTACAATGATGCACCTCTCATAGATCTACGGGCACGTCGTCGTTGGCGTAGGCCTTTCCATCGCTTCGGGATCTTCTCGCAACCGCCGTTGCCTTTCTCGGTCCTTAGTATTCTTTCGTTGTATGCGCATACCGCTGAACCACTCCACACATGTGTGGAGTGGCCGAGGTGTTTATCACTGTCTTAATGTCCCGACGGTTTATTAAAGTTTTCTCAACTGCTGGTTACGTCTGTCTAGAAAACCTTAATTGGTGTTTGGCGCCCGTCCGTTGTCTTCTTTATTTTTAGTGGACCAGCAATGATTAGTGGGATGTTGCCCGATTTCCTGTGGCACATACCCGTTCAAACTTTTGCCCAGACCATTTTCTACGTACCAAACCTTTTACGGCCAGCTGAAACAGCATCGCTGTTAAAATTAACAAGTGGATTCGTTCATCTCTTACATCAGGGTTGCATCGCGCAAACGTTCGACTATAACTTGTTTAGACACTACGCACCGTGCGTTATACGTCGGGTTCCCAATCCAAAGTTTCACAATCCACGTGTGTGCAGTTTAAAAGACCCTCGAGCAAACACCCACGTACGCACGCCAGCCGGAAACCTTGACCAACAAACCTCTATAGCGCCTCCCCGCCGACGGGAGCTAAGAGGGGCTCCAAATTAGGCGAGTTGAAACGCCAGCACAAAGCCGAATCGATTCCAGAGTGTTTGCCGTCGTCGACTGCCGCACCTACACGGTGCTGCCGACGGCTTTGTTCGTAATTCAAAGGGGCGCTTCCGTGCATTTGCGTGTAGAGCCGCGGCGCGATCGAAATCTTGTCTGGGCAGCGTACGCTGCACTGTTAAGGGGAAGTTTCGAAATGCGCTGTACAGCTGTGCGCGACTGAGTGAACTTCGATGCTGACAGCTTGTTCCTTTACTTAACTTTTCTTCGTCGACGTGTAATTAAGCGAGAAGCTGGCGCCCCCCCCCCCCCCTTTTTTTGGGGGGGGGGGAGGGCGGGTTGGCTACTCCTTTTTGGCAAGGCAAGCAAAACTACAGGAAACAAGAAAGACCGAGAAAGCATGGAGGACAGTCAGGTATATCGTGAGCCATTCAAAGGCAGTTCTGAAGTCCGGAACCGTGGCCCAATCAATCGTGCTAAACCGTCACTCGCAACACGGCGCGGGTCCTTTGTGGACGGGCGTTTGCGCAAGGCTCGTCCTGCAGAGTGAGAACCGATGTAAAGAAAGTGATGGAGGCGCGAAAGGAGTGGCTTTGCTGCGTTGCGCTTAGACGAAAAACCAATATGGCTGCTTCTGAAGGTCATCAAGGGTACGTAGTAGTTTTTTTGATTATTAAAAAAATGACAGTTTCGCCGCAAGGACGAAGCAATTAATGAATGAGATAGCAACAAATTGGGAATGTTATACCAAGTAAGGCTAGCAGCTAACTCTTTCAGATACGACGTCGCGTAACTCTACAAAACGCTGGTGTCAGGGAACGCGGCTGCTCCAAGGAGAGATGCGACTTTTGTGCTGTCTGGCGTCTCAAAGCACAGCACGCAGATGGGTGTACGAGCCGTATGCTGATTGTCTGCCTAAATAGAGCACGCGCCAGCGCTCGCGACGACGCCCATATATGTTCAAAGTTCAGAGTTGCTGCTCGAGCAACGCAGCCCCCTGCCTCCCTTGGCGTCCCTTCATACACCTTAGCCCGACAAAAGACGGGAAGGGAGTTTCTGCGTGAGGAGCAATGGACAGCAGACCTCGCACGCGCGGTGATGCTATGTGCCCTCCGTGTGATTGAGATGGCCGCCTCGTTTCACCTTTGCTTCGGCCACTTTCGTCGATAGAGCTCGCGCGCTTTTACTCGTGGGTAGCACATACGATGCGCGTGGAGATGTTATCGATTTGTACTTTATACAGAACATGACGGCGACGGCAAAAATCTATCGAGAGTGTATACAGTTGTTATCCCAATAAACTATCAGTAAAGCCAGCAATACACTGCGAGCAGTGGCATAGCCAGAAATTTTTTCTGAAAGGGGCGGGGAGGGGGGGGGGGGTTCAACCACACTTTATGTAGATTCGTGTGTGCGTTTGTAGGCTACATGGGCGTGTATTATGCAATGCAGGGCATTGAGTGTGTGCCATGTGTGCCATGGTGAATTTTTCACAATATTTTCTGCATTGTGTATCCTTAGCTTCCCCACAGCCTGTACATTTTTCTTTGCTGAGTCTTGCTTCATAACTACTCGTTCAAAAGCAACACGATCCCGCTACGAACAGAAAAACGCTTCCCATCGGATTATCATAAAATGCCTCCCTCATTCCTTTTTCGCCCTTTCGATAGTTAGGCTTTCTAAGCCGGCCGTAATATGTTTGGTATGGTATGGTATGGTATAGAAAAAAATGCCCCCCACCTTCCCGAAGGGAATCGTGAGGAAATGCGAATGCATTTCGCGCGCGCTTCACTCCATTTATATATGGTGGTTGTGGTTTGAAGAAGGAAAAGGCGCCTAATTTCTGCAGCCCGGTCGGGAGCACGGCGCAGCGCCTGTTTTTTTATTTTTATCGCGGGAGCTCCGCTGAGCTCCCGCGATGCGAGCGCCCTCACGCACCAGAGCGCGCTCCTCCTCTCCACTAACTCTCCGCTACTCCGCCCGCACCATCTGCTGCGGTTGCTAGGGGCGAGGATAAGCGCGCGCGCCCGCAGCTGTTGCTATGGGAGAGGGAGTGAGAGCGGAGAGATAACACCTGCCGGCGCGCGGACACCGCCGCCAGACAACGCCGCACAACGCCGGATGCCTGACATAGCCAGACTAAGAAATGCATTTGCATTTAAAACTTTATTTAGGTCCATCGGGGCGTGAACTAGCACGTACCGGGCGGCTCCCACGTCAGGACAGATAGGCCTAACCTCTCCGCCACGTCGTGGGCCCGTTGTACTGCCCATAGCTGTGTCATCAAATACGGACTGCGTAGCGCAGCATCCCACTTGGACGATGTAACGTCTTCGTCAACGCGTAACGTAGGGCACCGCCAAATGTTTGGCGTCAGCAGAAAACCGCAGGTGGGTACGCGCCACGGAAATTGGGCAAGCCCTACTACTGAGCAAAGTAGGAGCAAGCGTTAAGGCCTGACCACACGTGCCCGTTGCAGCGCGTCAGCGCGTGGCTTTTTGACGCGGCGCCGCTGCCTCTCCCGATGGAAAGAGGGGGGCGCGCAGCTTCGCGTAGCCACGCGCCCTCTCTCTCCATCGGGAGAGGGAGCGGCCCGCGTCAAAAAGCCACGCGCTGACGCGCTGCTACGGGCACGTGTGGTCAGGCCTTTAGACGAAAACTGCTCAGCGAAGTGGAGCGCGTAAAACACGGGTAGGTGAGAGAGAAAAAGAAAGAGATAAAAATAAATAACCAAGAGAGACAAAGAAAGAAAGTAAGAAAGAAAGAAAGCGCATGGAATGCATGCAGAGCTAAAAATGACCATTTCAAGGAGGTGCCCCTCCCGAAATCAAGGAGGTGCCCCCCCCCCCCCCTCCGAAAAAAAATTTCTGGCTACGCCCCTGCCTCTCTTCTAACTCATTTTGCTCTGCGCTCAGTGGCGTAGCCAGGGGGTGGCACACCGGGCACGTGCCCCCCCCCCCCCCCCCCCCGCGAAATTTTTTTTCGCCATGGCATACAGAGTGATAAATGGCCATTTCTAGGAGGTGCCCTCCCCGAAATCAAGGAGGTGCCCCCCCCCCCCCCCCCCCCGAAAAAAAGTTTCTGGCTACGCCCCTGTCTGAGCTAGAGTGTTCTAGTCAGGCCCGTAGCCAGGGGGCTAGGCGCCCCCCCCCCCCTGGCTCGGAAATATGAATCGGAAATAAAATCGTGTAAGGAGAGCTACGCAGCACCCTCTGGTCAGTGGACGGTGCGTTTCCCTAGAGCCAGTGCCCGTATCACCGAACGAAGTACTTGCGGAGAACGTGCTTGGCACGTTCGAAACAAAAGAAGAAAAGAAAAAGAACGCATCCCGACAACGAACGTGCGCGTCCATGACACCACGCAGTGGCTCCGCCGGCACGTGGCGGTGTAGACTGACCCTCTGGTAAAATAAAATAGGCAAGCGCGAAAAGTTAAACACTAGAATAGGCTGCTAATGGCACGTGGCAACAACGTGGAACCGACTGCCGACGTACTTTTAAATGCGAATGCATTTCATAGTCGGGCTATGTCAGGCATCCGGCGTTGGCGTTGTGCGGCGTTGTCCGCGGAGGAGGAGGAGGAGGATAGGTTGAGGAGGTGTGCGTGCCGGCAGGTGTTAGATGTGAAGCATCTTATGGCGAAGCTTAATCCGGTGGTGGTGGTGTGCGGCGTGACCACCCTTACTGCGCATGCGCAAACCCTTTCAAAAAAAATAAAAATAAAAAAAACTCCTCTTTCCCTCTCTCTCCTCTAGGCATCCCTCCCCGCGGCAACCACACCCTCACTGCGCATGCGCCTCCCCTCCTCTCTCCCCTGCTACGCTCCCCCCTCTCTCCTCTAGGCATCTCTGCCCGCAGCGTCCACACTCCCACTGCGCATGCGCGCCCCCCCCCCCTCTCTCTCTCCTCTCCTACGCTCCCCCCCCTCTCCCTCTCTCGCCTCGCGACACCGACACAGGCAGCGTCTGCTAGCGAGTTTCTTGGTTGAAAAAACCGACTGCTCGCGCTGCACAACCGTTCACTGGCCACCCCGTATATATGGCAATGAATCTTGACCTCCAAGGTGGTGCCGGTGGGAGATTTCTCCTGTGCGTTGTTGAACAATAAAAATTCGCAGCGTGCGCGTTAACTAAAAGCGGACTGCGGCGGAGCTCGGCGGAACTATTTATGAAAAAAAAATTAAAAAAAATAAATAAAAAAATTTAAAAAAAAACAAGAAAAAGCAAAAAAAAAAGGCGCTGCGCCTTGCTCCCGACCGGGCTGCAGAAATCAGGCGCCTTTTCCTTCTTCGAACCACAACCACCATATATAAATGGAGTGAAGCGCGCGCGAAATGCATTCGCATTTCCTCACGATTCCCCTTCGGGGAGGTGGGCGCATTTTTTTTCTTTTCTTCACGCTATTTCACTCCGGCTTGCCACGCTCTACCCCTCCTCCGCAGCCGTTCGCCAAACACTGGTCCGTTTGGACAACACGCCTCCACACTCATGTTGCGTTCCTCTCTCTCTATCGCTCTCTTATGCTGACTGTCCAACTTTTTGTTACTGATGCATGGACAGCGCAGGGGTCAATAGAAAGCTGTACCGTGACGTATCTCTGTGCTTGGTCGTCTACCTCTACGGTGGAATGTTTGCAGTTATACTATATCAACTGACTGTTTCGTTACCTTTACCTTTGGTTAGGTCCTGTTCACGCTACGGTGAAACGCACTTGCCAGCACTTACACTGTCGTTCGCCAGCGTGTATCCGTAAGTATTGTTTTTGTCGCCAATGTCGCATTGCTAACTGTGATTGGTTGTTTGTGAGAAGCGCAGAGTTCTCGCTTCGTTACAACGAAGCGGGTAAAATCGGACAATTCGCTTCGTTATATCGAGACTTCGTTGCTTCGAAATTCGTCCTTTTATGCTGAGTGCAGTGGCCGAAAGATTAATTTTTACGCGGAAAGGGCCGCGAGAACGTTCGAATAATGCGGTAGCATGTAAACACCAATCTTAATAACGTAAAAAATAAATTATTTCGGATCTGAGATACGACGACCACGATTTGATGCCAGGCCGATGGAGTCTTTTTCACAGCAGCCATAAGTACGTCACGCGGAACGCCGAGGCAAATGTAGATTCAACGCACTCTCTTAATGGGTCGTTGGAGAGAAAAAAAAAATGATTTTTTCTAATAATAGTAAATTACTTTTTCACAACTCAAAAATCATCGAGCTTAGCCCGAGAAAATGCGCAAAAAGAAATTGCGGGTGGCCACACCACCTTCAAATTCCGGCACCAAACGCCATGACGCCACAGATTTTCGCGGCGTCTACTATAGGTCCTACGTAGCTCGTAATCCGCGAAAATGCAGTACATTGTTCTCCTGGGGGGAGAAGGGGGGGGGGGGGGGAGGGGGGGTATATACTGAACATACCAAGTTTCGGAAATTTTCATTGAGCCAATGTCGCCAAAATACGAAAAATGCGCTTTGAAATCCATGACCTATCATGCGCGGAGATTTCGGCCCGGCACTAAAAAAAAATAAAATTTGACCTTAATTTTTCTCCTTCTATCAGTAAACCTATGGTGGTGAAATTATAACGACATTAGAGTTCTCAGAGTACAATTCATCAATCTAAACGATTCATTGTTGCACTTCAGTGTTCTTTAATACTAAGATTAGAGACGTGGAAGTTGAAGAGGAAAAGATGCTATTTCTGCGTGCTGCGCGTCCTATTCCTCTGTGCCGCCACCCTTTCCCCGCAGCCGTTGTAGAAAACACACTGCTCCACTCCAGCGGCCGCCCTTCGTCGCGCCACGCGCGATTCGAAAAATGCTTCGCACGTGTGGTGCCAAACCTGAAGGAAGTGCGGAGCTGGGAAGCCTTCTTTGTTTCTCTTCGGTCTTCTGTTTCTTACTTTCTTTCGTTCTTTCTTTCATATTCTTTGTGTCTTTTTATCTCTTTATTTCCATTTATTTATATTTTTCTTTCTATTTTCTTCCCTTTCTTTCTCTCTTTCTATTTCTTGCTTGCTTCCTCATTTCTTTTCTATTTTTGTACGTGGTTTTGCCTGCGTTACGCCAAGCGACGACGACAGCATGCGATAGCATGACAGCCCTGGCCCCTAAAGTGCTCCGCACTTAAAACAGCGTTCATCTCATCCGTACATGACCACTGGCAGCAGCAGAAGCTTCAATTTATCGCCTTGAACTTCCACTATATATGGTTGCTGCAGTGAAACTTTGTTGATTTGAAATTGCGGATGTGGAAGCTCCGTTGTAGTGACTTTGAAAATATATAGTTTTTTATACGGACATGAACCTATAAAAACAGATGTCCTTCGTTACGTCGAATGAAGGAAGGGAATTTTCGAGGGCTCGTCTCCTTGTTTGGCACAACCTTAATGAGTACCTGCAGATAATGAAGCCCAATTAGGAGGCTATAGGGGATGTTAATTGTACTATTTTAAGTGCATTGTATAGTAATTGTGACAGATGTGAAATTTGTAAAGTAGATGAAAAGACAACTTGCCACCTGCCGGGACGAACCTGCCGAAGGTTGCATGTTGTCCCTACCAGCCGCAAGTTGTCTTTTCGTGCACTTTACAAACTTCAAACCTATGTAACAATTACTACAATACACTTAAAACATTACAGTTAACTTCCCCTATACTTTCCTTGGCTTAATTATATCTGCTGGTTTTCATTTTTCGTTACATCGAGAATCTCGTTATACTGAAGTACGTTATAACGAGGCATCGTCGAGGTAACATAAATGCACCTACGTGTGTTTGTTTTAGGATTTCCCCAGATGGAACTGCTAACAGCGTAAGCGCTAGTAGCGATATTTCGCGGCCATTCGTCAGACTGAAAATTGCAAGGGCATTAATCTGTTACACATCACTTTCCGGCATGACCCTCACGCGCGATTAAGCACTTATCCATTGTTATGTCCATAGCACGTACCAAAAACCACGCGTTATTAGAGGTTTTCAAGAAGAAAAAAAAAAAACAAAAAGAAGCAACAGATGCGTCAATCCTGAGGGTTATATTACTCCCCCCAAAGGAGTACTTATATGCTCATATTTTGTGCTCGAGGGTGACTGTGTGCTCCCCTGAAGAAAGGGAGAGTTTGAGATGTTGCTTTAAAACACAAGTGCGGTATATGAAACAAGCAACATTTATATTTGTGTTCCTAGAGTGCACAGAGAGCGCCTATACAACTTTTCTGTCAATGGTACAGCTGGTGTGAAGGTTTTATCGCATCCAGGAAAAAGGACTAAGCTATAGAGAATCGGAAGGAGATATGAGAAAAACGCATCTCTTTGACTGTCCTGTTTCCTGGAGTGTACTTTGCACCAAGATCAACATGCGTAGCATATCTAAACGCCAACTTTTCCAAGAACAAGTTTTGTCGCGGTGCAGGTCAGGGCCAACATTGTCTTCGGTTATTTCACTCGGTTACGTAGAATGACGCCGTTTCTGGTGCTTGCTCATTATGCGGCATTCAACATAATGACGAACATCATTATTATAACGATTAAATCGCCGGAAAGTCCCAACACAAACATTCTCGACGGGTATCTCTGTCTGGCTGTTGGAAGAATTCTCGATGCTGCAACTGGCACCATCAATGGTCCCGACGTTTCGGTGGTTGACTCGGAAGTTGATCAATGCAGCCAAACCTTCCTTGGGTTCAGTTAACCTCTGAAACCTCGGAACCACCTGAACTGTGGCTCGTACCCGTTGAGCATCCCGATTGTAAAACAGGTGCGCCGAAAATACGCTTGGCATACGTCCCATGAGGTTGCCGACAAGAATTGAGCGTAAAAAACTCATCCTCTGCTTCTTGAAGCAAAAATTAAGAGGGAAAAATGATTAACTTGTATTGCAATATAGCCTCCTGCTGGGTCTACTTGGCCCACATGCAAAGGTCTCACAAGACCCATAGGACAAACAGGGCTCACGACATCGGCAAACGAGCCGGCTATGGAGCGTGTGATTGGTGGCCATTATACGGGTAAATCGACCCGGGCCTGTCCCGTGGGGCTTTTCATTGGCCGTCGCGTGACACGGTTGTGTGATTGGGGCGCGTCACGCCAGCCACACGGCTGCTTTTTTGCCGGCAGCTAGTGTTCATCATCGAATTCATCCTCTACGCAATGCCGGAACTGTCGTGTTTCTAGGTTTGTACGCAAGGTGGGCCCAACATATATATTTCTATACCCCTGTCTTGTACGCACACGAAAACTCCCGATAACTTTCTATATCAAAGTACTTTGGGAGTTATGAAATACTCATAAAACAGGCCGTAGTCGCTTATCTCCCACCCGTCAGGGAAAACGCATCATTCGCCAAACAAATGCACCTTCAAGGTAGGCGCCCATAGTGGGCCGCTCACTAACCTCCTCTTATAAGCCACTTCAGACAGCGAAGAGGAAACCTAGAGCAACGCGTACGCCATAAACAACAGTGTCGTGTCCACCGTAAACGCGCAGTTCGTTCGGCACCGTACAGCACAGTTGCTCCAGAAAACGATTCCTCTTAGCACGCGGCCTTTTTGCCTAATGCCCTTTTGTTCGTGGCCACCCCGCGGGTGGTAGAAACAAGAGAAGACCCGCCATGAAAAAAAAAAAAAAAAGCAGGGCGCGGAGAAAGCCAAAAACATAATATTCTAGACGCACGAAGTGCCCGCGAGCCGTACGTAATGACTTGTTTCCGGACAGCACGCGGGCAGGCAGGCAAGCAGGGCAACCGCAGCGCCACGCAAACGCCTAGCGGCAGTCGCGCGAATTCGAGTCGCGCTGTCCGCGCGTCTGTTCGTGCGTGGCGCACTGAACCTGACTTGTGCTCCTTTTTCATTACACTTCTTTCTTTTATTTTCTCTCGCTCGTTGCGAAGCCGGAGCTGCCGCGGCTGCTCCTCCTCCTCCGAGAAGTCGCCGCGGCGCGGCGATGGGAAAAGACCGGTTTTCGGACAATGAGGGCCGATGGGGCCACAGGGATCCTTCGAGATGTCGTTGCATTCCGTGCTCCGTGTGACTCGCCTCAAAGCGGCCCCCTGAAATGTGAGCAAAGTTTCGACAAGGCCACGAACGCGTGCGATATGCCTCTGCGCGGTCACCACGCGCGCTTTGTTTCCCGGAGTGTGGCTTCACCCCAACGCCGATCGATGCAAGGTGTGTGCGTGCGCGCGGCGGTGGAGTGGAGCGGCCGCAGAAACCAGCGCAATAATTGATGCCAGCCGTCGTGGCCACTGTGGATACCACGCCATGTCGGCGGTGTTGTGCAGCCTTCGAAAAGTGTCCGGTTTCTTCGCCTGTGACGCGATGGTGAGGCCGTCGTCGTGCTCCGGAGACTCCGCGCTTGTTGTGGTTTCGGCGTGCGTGCTGTCATCGTCGTGGTCGCCGGCACCCGCCGACGCGGAGTTGTTGTGACATGGGCGAGGGGGTCGCGCCGTCGCCTCTTGCGGCGACGGTCGCTGCTCTGCTTGGCGTGCCTCTTCACGGTCGCCGACTCTCTTGTGACCTCCGTGGGGCCCGCGGATAACCGGCGCGGCTTCGCGGTCTTCCGCGCCGCGCTTCTTCAGCCCCCCCGATGAACCGCCGCCGTGGACTTACGACCTCCGCGTGGCGGACTCCGGTGCTCGTCTGTTCGACGTGGACCGTCACAGCGGAGTCGTCACATTGCTAGACACGGTGCAATGTGGTTCTCTCTTTCAGAACCCCTTGCCAGTGACAGTGCGCGCTAAACGTCCGTGCTGTTCAACCGAGTGGACGACGTGGGTGCGATTCTCTGGAGTGCGAAGTCTCCGACGACCTCGCGCCGGACGTCTCCGATACTGTGCGCGTGACGCTACATCAGCTTCAGGAGGCGTGCTTCGTGCGAAGCGAACCGATCGTAAGATTGGCAAGCCTTCTGCCCCGCCTCGGGAACTGCAGCCTTACGTACGGATACTCGCCACCGACTCGGTGTTGTGCCATAGAAAGGGTCGCCGGGGACCTGGTAGCCCACACGGATTTCTGCGGTCCCGTGGGAGACACTGTCACGACGAGATTGACGTCGCCCTGTGGAAACTCCAGCTATGACTTGGTTGTTGCCTTTGGGCGCCATCGAAGCAGGCGTCACGCACTCCATTTTGAGAGGAACCTTTACATTGCTTCAGTTCCAGAAGGGAAAGATCGTGGCTATGTAGTAGAAACCATGACAGCATCAACCAGTGGGTCATCGCCATCCGACCTGTCATACTCACTTCACGCTGTTCTCGATGCGAGAAGTCAAGCCATGTTCAACATTGATCCTCTGTCAGGTGTCGTGACAACTACTGCAATCCTGGACAGGGAGTTTATGGACGTTCACTATTTAAGGGTGATCGCCATAGATGGCAGTGCGCACCCAACGGCAACTGCCAGTAGCACTTTGCAAGTGAACGTTCTTGACGAGAATGACCATGCTCCCATGTTTGAGCAATCAACTTATGAAACCTCAATCAGGGAGTCTGTTCCCATTGGCTACACTGTCGTCACAGTGAGAGCAACAGATCAGGACTCGGGTTCAAATGCCAATATTGACTACTCAATTGTTAATCCGGATGGCACGAATAGTGCGTTTGGAATAGACTCGAAGAGCGGCATCATCACAACGCAGACCTCACTTGACAGGGAATTAATATCCTTCTATTCACTCATAGTTCAAGCGAGCGACTCTGGTCCTGTCACTGATCGGAAATCAGCATCGACAACTGTTGAAATTACCATACTCGATGACAACGACAATTACCCTCAGTTTTCAGAACGTTCGTACTCGGTTAAGGTGTCTGAGGACATCAACTGGTTAAATCACCCCGAAATTGCAAAAATCCGTGCTGTGGATGCCGACGAAGGCGCTAATGCTGCTTTAAGGTACAGTCTTATTGGTGGCAATACACAAGGCCACTTTGCTATGGACAGCTTCACGGGATCGGTGACTGTTCTGTCGCCCTTAGATTATGAGTCGGCACGCAGCTATCGCCTTGTAGTACGTGTTCAGGATGGCGGGACACCTTCTCGATCCAATACTACTCAGCTACTGGTGAATGTACTGGATATTAATGACAACGATCCAAAGTTTTACACCTCCCTCTTTCACGAAACAGTTCCAGAAAATGTACCGATTAGTCACAGCATAGTAAGGGTCCAAGCGTACGATGCAGATGATGGGCCAAATGCTGAGATCTCTTACACCTTGTCTTCTGCTGAGCATGCAGACTTGCCCATGAGAATTGATGATATCACTGGCTGGGTTGTCACGACGCGGGAGCTCGACCGAGAAGAAAGTGCTAACTACAACTTCCAAGTGATTGCCCGGGACCATGGCTCTCCTGCACGATCGGCCACTGCTACCATTCTTCTGCGAGTGCAGGACGTAAATGACAACGATCCGGTGTTTGAGCCACGCGTCTACGAAGCCACGGTCTCCGAGGCTGATCCTCCTGGAACTCCCGTGGTGAGCGTTACAGCCACCGATCGGGATGAAAATTCTCGCCTCGTCTATCAAATCGCGAGCGGAAACACGAGGGACCGCTTTAGCATTGTCAGTCATAACAGGCAGGCCATAGTGTCCATAGCGCAACCCCTCGACTACAAACTGGAGAAGCGGTTTGTCCTAACAATCAGTGCGACCGATTCCGGTGGTCGGTCGGACACTGCCACAATCTACCTCAATGTGAGCGATGCAAACACACATCGACCAATTTTTGAGCGAACTCCATATACTGCTACGGTCCCGGAAGATGTGCCTGTGGGAACGACTGTCCTCGTAGTTGAAGCACACGATGGTGACGTTGGTCGAAACGCGCTCATCACGTATACGATGGAAGACGATGTCCCAGAGTTTCGAATCGACTCAACTACAGGTGCCATCGTGACCACAAAACCTCTCGACCGCGAGAAAACTAGTGGTTATACATTGGTTGTCATGGCTCAGGACAACGGGAACCCACCACTTTCTGACACGACAAATGTTGAACTGGAAGTTGCAGACGTCAACGACAATGCACCCACGTTTCCCACAGCTGGCTACACTAGCACGGTCAGTGAAGACGCTCTCATCGGAACAAGCGTCGTCCACATATCAGCCACAGACAGCGATCTTGGTCTGAATGGGCAGATTCGTTACACTTTTCTCGGAGGGAACGATGGAAGTGGTGCCTTTGGAGTTGATCCAACGTCGGGTATTATTCGGACAAACAGGGTGCTGGATCGTGAGACGTTGGCCGTGTATCACCTGATTGCCTTTGCCGTCGACCGTGGGTCACCATCCCTCTCGGCTTCTGTGCCCGTGACTGTTTACATAGAAGATGTCAACGACAGTCCTCCACGTTTTTCAGCTGATCGAATCCGGTTGTTTGTTCCGGAAAACAGCCCAATAGGATCTGTTGCAGGCGAGATAGAAGCACATGACCCGGACGAGGGACCGAATGCGGTCATTCAGTATGCCATTGTCGGAGGCCCTGACGCAGATGCGTTTTCATTGGTAGCCAGACCGGGAGAGCCAGCTGAGATTGTTACCAGGACGGACCTTGACTATGAGTCTACCCACAAGAAGTACACCCTGATAGTGCGAGCGTCGTCACCACCGCTCCGAAATGATGTCGAAGTTGAAGTGTGGGTCTCGGATGTCAATGACAATGCTCCTGTTCTTAAGGTAAGTTTGTGGAACCTTTTCTCGGGGCGGAGACGTGCTTGTTTAAGTGGAAGTAATGATGTAAAAGTCTGCCAGAAACAATAGGTCATTCTCTAGCCAGTGTATTTAACTTTGACACACGTTTTATATTGGCTGATTAAACATACCAGTGGTTCATACTTCTATTATGCAATGTACTGCTGCCATTGTGTGTTAACAGGTGACATCCACGGCCTTTGGCTACTCCTTCGTAGCAAATAATTAATTATTCAGGTGTAGACGGTGCGAATGTTTTTAAAGATGAATTTGATCCAGCATGACTGTGTGCATCTCTGTAGTTTTTTCTTGCCTAGCTTTTGCCTTTGCTAGTATTACGCTATTTCTAAATGACAGTTTATGCTAATGTGTCGCATTCAGTGCCCTTCTCTAATCGCATACACATTGGCAGACTATGTTGCATTTCCGCAAATTTTTCTCCGTTACGTCCTGTACAATGGTATGCAAGCCTACCATGCAACAAAGGCCACATCACTGACAGGTCCCCATCATGTAAACGTCATTCTTTTATCAAGTACAGTCTTCACAAAAAAATGGTGCTAAAAAATGCAGACAAGCAATGAAAACGACAAAGCATGGGTGCCGACTTACAACTAACTGTCGCGTCCATTTTATACGCATCATTGCAGCTTCAAGATATGTGCACTTGAAGTGCATGACGTAATGGCACCGAGTTTCCTATAGTGTTTCCATTCTGCAGCGCAGGAAAATATTTTTTGTCAGAAAAGTAAACAGAATGCTGTTAATTTCATCACGTGTGTGACTAACTGAACTTAATAATGCTGATGCTAGATTCAGATTATGTTACAAGCATGCATTGTTTGAGAACTCACTACCTTCATTTCATAAGTTGCAGTATGTGCCATTAGGCAACTAACTGCAAAATGGAAAATAATAGTCATCACTTGTTTGTAGCACAAAGCTATAAAAGGTTGGATCACAGTTTTTCACCTTGATGAATCATGCTGCACCTTGCAGTCTTCTTCAGAATTTACTTGCCGTGTGACAGAGTAATTAGTCCTAACTTGGGTTATTGAATTTTCAAACTGTGCATTCCACTAAACATGTTCCCAAAATTTGCATTTTCTTGGGTGCTTTCCCAACACAAAGTTTATATATAGTTTATATAGCTATATATAGCTATAATTATAGCTTATAGTTTATATTCTGTTGTTTTTTTTTCAACTTCATTATTGCTAAGTTGTTGAATTGAGCAATAGGAATATGTTATTGGGCTTAGATTTATTCTTAATAAGTATCATCCTCATCGCTCCCCTACAGAACTATTAAGGCAAATCAAGACGGACTACTTTGCAATAATTTTCTTATCTTTCTTAATGGCGGCATGAAAATGAATACAAATATGTACTTACTACAAACAGATACACGCAGCCAGAACAAAGCACACCAAGCACTCAAGTGAACACAGATTTTGCAATGACATGTTCAAGTACTCCTTTTTTCCAAAAGCAACCCAGGAGTGTAACAGTTTGTCTGACAATGCTGTAAACTGCATATCACCAGCATATCATCACCAACATATCATATTTTCATCACCAACATATCAAACAGTGCTTTTAAGTTTGGAGTGCTTTAGGGGGCCAGGCTGTCATATGCTGTCGTCGTCACTTGGCGTAACGTAAGCAAAACCACATAAAGCATAGCCAGCGGTAGCATATAGAGCGCGCGCTCGTGCCAAAGAGAAGTCTTCTTCCTCTTGTTCTTCGAGAGCCTTGATGATGATATTAACGGAGGCAAAACTACATATAGCATAGCCAACTGTAGCATATTGAGTGCGCGCTTGCGCCAAAGAGAAGTCTTCTTTCTCTTGTTCTTCGAGCGCTTTGATCAGGACACAAGTGCACTGTGTGTGTCTGTTTTTTGTTCTTTATTTTTGGTCTCCATGGCATCCTGATTCACTTAGTTTCTTGTTTTTCAATGATCAGTTTCTCTCGATTCTTTATTACTCATGATATCTGTCAGTACTTGCTGAGTTTTCATCTCTTGCTTACTGGTTGTGCAATTTATCTATGTTTTCTTTTCTTGGGCTTCTTTCGTATGCTAATTCTTCTAAAATACCCCTTACTATGGCATGTTGTCATCGTTTCAGCATTTTGTAGTTAATATAGAGTGCATATGTTTCACCTTGTACAACTCAAATTATTTAGGTCCATGCATACTTGAACTTTGCTCGGTTGGCTGTATATCATGCCTCTTTCCTGCAACAGCCTCAAATGTGTGGCTAGCAGTATGATCAAATAAATAAATAAAAAATGAAGAAAATTAGAAGCCCTTCTCCCATCGGAAAATGCTGGCAGGCAAAACTTGGTGTGTATGTGCCTGACCTATTTTTCTTTCCTTTTTACCATAGCTTTGCACAAATTAATGCTCCCTCTTAACTTTTACTTTTCTCGATTGGATCTTCATCCACGTGCTTAGCAGCACGACACTACTGTTGCTACGGGCGACAGCGACGGTCATGTGTGAAGCAATGAAAAGCAACAATGAAATGTGGCAACGTGAAATGGCAAGCGATTTTGATAAAAGATCAGATTGCCATATCCGAAACAAGTATCATTGACAAGCCCACGATCAAGAGATCATCAATTATTGGAAAACAGTGCATACAAATACTCATGTGCCCGATGCTCCTTCGAGGGCTGTATTTGTGTACACCCGCATTTCTGTACACTCACTGGCGCCGGGTTTTTGGTGAATCATGCCACTGCCACCAAAGTCTAACTCGTAAAAGCTTCACTTAAAAATGACTGGATCCATTAATTTTGTAACCACTGAGCAGCCGTGTGCGATCACTGAGTGAACTGACCACCATTTCTTTTTATGTAAAGCCTCCTACGTTATAATTTTTTTTAAGGCAGGCATATCCTTCAAATTTGACAAGAATGACACTCATCGTGTCATTCTTGTATTGTCTGCAGGATTTCAGCATCGTGTTCAACAACTATCAACATCACTTTCCTGTGGGCTCAATCGGACGTGTACCAGCATGGGATGCCGACGTCGCTGACCAACTGCGATATCGCTTTGTCTCGGGCAACAATGCCAACCTTCTCATGCTCAACGAAACCTCTGGAGACATCCGGCTTAGCCCAAGCCTCAACTCTAACGTGCACATTAACGCCGACATGGAAGTCAGCGTGTTTGGTGAGTCCAGTTATGTGTATCCAGTCAAACCATGTTTTAACGAAGTAGCACAGTGACCATAAATTAGTTTGTTATATCCAATATTCATTGTAACAGTAGGGATAGAATTCAGCACTAACATTTTCGGCAATTTGGTTTGCGGGATAATCCTAGATAAAAAAAAACAACTAATTATTCTAAACTTCAAATCCAGGTAATCATTACCTTTCTCTTCGTGGCATTTCAAGCGAAACAGATTGAAACATGAGAAGGTGAATTTACAACAGAACAAAGTTTCTTAGACAAAACAGGCTTGTGTTCACATTTATTTGAAGAACGATGTGACCTCATTTTTTACCAACTTTTTTTAATGTCATGTCCACATCTTTTCTTTTTTTAAATGTGGTTGCAAATTGTCTTTCATTAATTAGTTTTGAGCCCAGCACAAACCGCATAGTACTTCTTCATTGCAGCCGATATCGCGGTGACCCTTGCCATTTTTGGTTTCATTATAAATATAGTAAATGTCTGAAATGAAGCATTGCCTACCAAAGTTCGTATTTAGTTTGCTGTAACTGACTATTCGCTTTAACACTCAAGCCTCATTATAACGAAGTTGCATCTTACACGAAAATAAGTTCGTTATATCCGAAAATTCGTTATAAAGGTATATTCCTAACACTGTATTCATTGCAAGACTATTCTTCATTTACTTCGTTATAAACGATATTTGTTATATCCGGGTTCGTTATATGAAGGTTTGAGTGCATTAGTGTTCATTATAATGAGATTCAACTGTAATATGATCATCTTGGATCAGTGTCAAGTAAATGGAAAAATTTGCCCATTAACACAAACTGCCACATCCATGCTGTTGTAGTACACACTCAAATGCACAAGCAGGCGAAGCCCTTCACTACAATGAGTAGCCATTACAAGTGGTCCACATTTTAGAGTTTGCATGAGCAGTTTATGTATCACATAATCGGAAAAAGAATTTTGTGACCTGGGAATGAAACGTGACATTCCGATTTCCGGCTTTTTGCGTGTGGACATGTATGGTTATTATATTATTAATAACATGTCCTGTGCATTATCAATGTTCTGTCGTCTTTAAAAGTTTTAAGTGAGCTTGACTGCAGTTAATCACATTTGTTACTATGTATGTGCAGTGTGATTGAACGGGAATGGGAGAGCACATGTGTGAAGTTGTGTGAATTGTCTGCAGAGGTCCGGCTTTAAGTGCTTCTCACCATTCATCACACTAACCACAAATTCCTTTTTTTTTAGGACTGGCATTATGATTATGCCTTTGATGTAAGCTTTTATATTGTTATTTTATACCCTTATTTTGTAGTTCAGGAATAGTTAAGGGACACCAGTTATACAATTATACATTTAGCCGAAAATTCAGATCAGTAACTCTGAACGCAAAAATCTGCGCAGTCTAGCCAACCCACGCATTAGGAATCTAAATGACCCACCCGTCATGGAGAGAAGTGCGAGGTAGATGTTGCATGATTAAACTCCGGCAAACAGCGCTTGTCCTACACTCTTCCAACAATTTCGACTTATTCGACTGCTCATATCAAGATGCCCATTGGTCATTTGCAGTGGTGTAATACTTGATCTTCAAATCTATAGCAATTACTTTCAGTTATACGGTTTGCTTTCAGTGCCAAAACAAAACTCTTATATCTAATTTATTTTTTTCAATTGTATGGAGCTACTTGCAAGATGGTAATCTCAATAATGTCTTTTTGTATGCAATGTATTGTGTACTATATCTCCTAATATCAATTGGACCTGCACTGATGTTCAATTGGAACCGATCAGACAAAGCAAGGTTTTGGGCAGAGACAACTAGACTTAATGGGTCCTCTATAAACATCTTCACGGTATAGTATTTACAAGTGCTTCTAGAGATATTCACAGCTTAAGCACCTGTGCTGTGCGTTCACACGTTTGCTATAGTAGTGCACTGCAAATAGCAACTGTGGCATCGAGCACTTGTTTCAATTTCCCACCAGATGGCATCAACGAAGTGTCGGCAATGTGCCACCTCTCGGTGAGGCTAGTCTCGGAGGCCATGTTGTTCAACAGCGTCACCGTGCGTCTAGGCGGGATCACCAAAGAGCAGTTCCTGTCACCACTGTACGACCAATTTGTCAGTGGCCTTGCAGCCATCGTGCCGTGTGCCAAGGAGAACGTCTTCATATTTAGCGTTCAGGTGAGGTTTGCAATCTTTCAAGCTACGAAAAGTACCTTGCAGCTGCGATTTAGAAAAAAACTTTGCCACACGTTATGTGGGCTGGTTTGCAAAGCATCCATTATTTTGTCTGTGGACACATGCACTGAGAACAGGGCTTACGACAAGTCGTAGCGTGTACAACAAATGCAAATGATGGCGTGCTTGTTGTAAGCACTTCTTTTTTTTGCCACTAACTGAGTGGAATAGTTTTCAGCAGTTGAGGTTGAAAACCAAGTCATTCAGTGCTGGTTTGGGTTGGCACTAGCTTGCTGTAAAAGGTTTGCAGCTGGACTTTGCTGGCATGAAATCTTTCTGGGATATTAACTGGCAGTTGTGCAGGCTTTTTGTAATACAAGATAGAAGTCATGATTCAGTGTTCATTTTGTTTTCTTGCCCAACGGTACTGTTAGAAGTATTAACTGGCTTGTCCGACTTTGCAGTTCCGAAGCTAAATAATGAGCTTAGTTAGTTTTGTATCATCAATGACGCAGTCTTGAAATATACAGAGAGCTTCGTGACATGTTACGTGGTTGTGTGACTGATAGAGGCACACTGAACCATTTCTTTAATAAAAGCCCACGGCATTGGCTCGGAGATCCATGACACCACACTTACTATATGCATGTTGTTTTTTCATGAATAATAATAAAAAAAAAAACACAGGCACCTCATCCTTTTGCTACCTTGAGTAATAACGATTGTTATAGTGCGAGCTCAGAACGACGACAAAAGGACAAGAAGACGAGCGCTCGTCTTCTTGTCCTTTTGTCGTCGTTCTGAGCTCGCGCTATAACAATCGTCATGACCTACCAACTAGCCCAATCCGCCACGCTTCAGTAATAGTGATTGTTGCTTGGTTCATACAGATGAGGTGATATTTGCTTGGAGTTAATCAGGATTGGCTGTTATTTTTAGTCATGGTAGGCCTTACAAAAGTTTGGATGAACTGTGTGAACATTTATTTTTTCAGTTTGCTTACAAGGATAGGACTGTGTCATTCCATTTTTTTTTCATTTTTGCTTCAATTTCCATCCGGCAACATATTACATTGCACTTAATTTCAGGACGATACGGACGTCGACACCACTGTCCTGAATGTGAGCTTCTCGGCGCTGAAAGGTACCGAGGATGACTACTTCCAACCTCAGTACCTCCAGGAAAGAGTCTACCTCAACAGAGCCATACTCGCCAAACTCACTAATGTGCACGTAAGTGTTCTTGATCCCTGTACCATTCTTACGATTACAGTCAAAGCTCACGACAAAAATATTGAGAAACGTTTTAAATATACTTTGTTACATCTAATAATTAAATACATCAAAGTGTAGCTGGCACAGGTCAGACACGTCGCTAAGGTTTGAAAGGGACAAGTGATATGAAATTTAAAAAAAATACACTGGCAGACTTCAATGATTCCCTCTGGGTGTGAACTCATTTACTGCGACAGCAGCAACTTACAGGTGACACTGCCAGTTTTTTGTCAAGGACATCACCACCTGTGTACACGTGAAATGTTACATTCAGATCACTGTTGCGGCCTCCAAACTACAGCCATGCCATACAATTGTGTGCAGTTAAAATAGGCTTATAAGGTGTGTTTTATATAACGCATGTGTTTGCATGTTGAATATGGTGACTTTGTCCCAAACAAATTTCAGCTAGCACATGCACAAGCACAGTCGCTCTAGGTACGGGAAGGTACAAATATGTCTTTTTTGCAATGTACACAGTGCCGTTCACATAACGTCACCCTTGTACACAGCGGTTTGCCTGTTGCGACCTCATTAATACGTGCCCGAGACACTGACATGTACTAGAGTCGGTGTGGGAAAACAGCAACTCTTCGCAAATTAGTCTTGTGCTTTTCACTGCTGTCACAGTAGAAGAAAAAACACTCTGTGGAGTTCTCAAGCTTCACTCAGCATTTTAAAAACTTGGGCCAGCTGTTTACATTAAAGTATCTAAAGCTGCAAACAAGAAGCCAGATTCCACTTGTAGGTAAGCGTATGAAGCACTGCCAATGACACTGTTGTGGAACTATTCATGCAACATCCTTGTACTGACGACACCACGAAATTCATGGTAAATGTGGGCAACGACCCAAAAGAGACATACAATGCATTTTCACAACAAAGTGCTGCAAACAGGTTTTTTCGCTCACAGCTTTGCATCATCATATGGAGGCATAACTCTAACATAAAGTAAGATGACGTACGGATGTTATATGCTGTTTGCTGTCATTAAAGGTGCTGCCCTTTGATGACAACCTGTGTGTCCGTGAGCCCTGCATCAACTTCGAAGAATGCCTGTCTGTGCTCAAGTTTGGGAACGCGTCCTCGTTCATCGCATCAGACACGGTCCTTTTCCGGCCCATCTATCCTGTCAACACGTTTGCCTGCCGATGCCCTGTCGGCTTTACGGGTGGGTACCACAATCTTGTTCAAACAGCAGTAAAACAAATTGGATTAACGTTATGCTATATAATGAACTAGAGCTGTCATTTGCCTGACTTGCAGATAGAGAAAATGTGGACATGTCTGCAACATCTAATATACTGTAGTAGCAGTTTTTTAGTTATACATACAGTAGTGGTGCTAAAGTAGTAGTAGTAGTAGCGGCAGTACTGGTAGGTTGCAGCAATTTCTCTAGTAATTAGAAAATAAAAATAGGTGCGGACAGGTATCTCAGCTGTCCCACTTTTCAGTAAACACCTAAATTAGAGATCTATCGCAGATAACAAAGAAATAAAAGTACAAAAGATATGTTAAAAGTATACTAGTATGTAGAACAAAGAAATTGCTATAAAGACATTTACTTATGTGTATAGTAACTTATTAGGGCAATTAAAACCCTGTTGTATTAGTCCTGATCTAATTAGGAATAATAGAAGTCAGGGAAATGAGTAAGCAGTACGACAATAGTGTGGACAAGCTGTATAGATTTTTCTGCAAGCGATACAATGCTTGTTGACATGTAGAATGTCAGCACACAGTGCTTGTATCTTTAGGCTTTCTGTAGAACTTCACCGGAATGTCTTATCAGAATTAAAAATATGATCAAATGAAGGCTCTTATCATAGTGACAGATAGAAATTTTAGACTGCGCATTCTGTATGTTACCTTCTTGATGATAATCATCATTTTTTGTTTGGACTCTAGTTATAGGTCCCTTGCTGTGCTCAAACTCAATCTACAAGTATACTTCTTTTTTGCTTTGTCTAATATATAGGTGTTTCTTGGCAGTACTGTGCCATGTATCCCATTTAGAATTAACTGCATAGTACTGAGATTCTTGCATAAAAAATTCAAGTTCTCATAATGTAAATACAAGCCCAAGTAGAGCCCAAATAGAGCCCAAGTAGAGCCCATCTGACGACCTAGCTATGACTTTGGTACTTTAAGCTACAAAAGCCCTCAATAATATTTTTAAGTACTTTATTTTAAAACACATTTTCTGCCCCGCAACTTTTGAAATTCATTTTTTTATTTTTTCCTTGTGACCTTGCTAATGCTGTTTGACACAGTATTTGATTCTACGGCTTCCAAAGCTCATGCAGCAGTCATTAGCTAAATCTCTTAAGTTGGTAATCTAAATTACTTAATTATAGGGCTATAATACATTACTATCCTAAATTACCTTTCTTACTCCTACAAACTTTGTTAACGTTAATTGCTACCTTTTTTGCACTACGTTCCAGGTATGAAAAGGAAGTATGACTGCGACATTGAGATCAACCTGTGTTATTCAAATCCTTGTGGCCAGAACGGGACATGCGTTCGACGGGAGTCCGGATACACGTGCATCTGCCAAGAAGGTTTTACAGGTAACAGAGGGTTAACAAATGTCATGATGATGTAATGAAAGCCATATTATTATAAACCTCCATTTTTTTTACTGTTGACGCCTAGAATTTATATCATAGGACAAAGGAAAAGACTGTTGGTTCTGAAAATGAGTGCTACCAACCATGTTGAAACAGTCCCTGCAGAATTCTAGAAAAATCTGTTTTTCCTTACCTAGGTCTTAGTATTTTTCCAATGTCTATATGAGAAGGTAACAATGCAACGTGTTTTTGTGTTCATAGAAGTGTACGAGTGAATAAAGTATGTGTTGGAGGCTTTTATTAAACAGATTGATAGTCTTTAATAATTACAAAGCCCTGCTTGAAATACGAGCTTGCATGCCTCTTGCACTTAGCAGTGTAATTGTAAACTTCTGTGATACAGAGTACCGTAGACTCCCGTTAAACTAAACCTAAAGGGATCAAGGGATGTTGCATTCAACAGGAGTTCCATTTACTTAGAGATGAAAAAGGGGTTGCATTGTTCAGGTACGAAAGCAATCACTGTAGGAGCAGTTGTTTCATTCAAGCAGCGATTCTGTTTAAGAGATTTGCATTGACTGCAAGTCTACTGTCTCACAAACACACGCAAAACAACATTACTATTATATGTAGCTTGAAGGTTCAGAAGGCCTTAAATGCCCTTGCAGATGAAATGTTAAAAAATTTGTGTTAGAAGGCTCTTGTTCAACTCGTATGCTTAATATATGTCGTGCTAGTCTGCCGCGCTGGTGTATCGGTTGCGGCGCTTGGCTGCTGATCCAAAGGTTGTGGGTTTGATCCCGGCCGTGGCAGCCACATTTCAATGGAGGCCTCCACTACGGCGTCTCTCATAATCATATTGTGGTTTTGGGATGCTAAGCCCTAGATATTAGAGTTATTATTAATATGTTTTGCTACTTAATAATGATAGTTACAAAAGTTGTTACGTCTTGAAGCAAAGTTACCAGGGCACTAAAATACTATGACAAAGTCCCTGAAAATATCCCATGCTTAGGAACATGACACCTACTCTTGCTGAGGCTTCTACAACGCAGACATAGACTTGCATGGTAATAATATGAATCTCTCCTTTTTCTGGTGCCCAACTGGAAGGGTGTTAATTGTTTTAATTAATTTCTTTAGGTATGTGCAAAGTTCAACTAATGATAATTTCCTCACAATAAAGCCTCTGCTGTAGTTTACACCACTGTAGATATCAGAGACTGTTTCGTTTCCATGCTAGGAACCAACTGCGAGATCAAGATCAACAGTTGTGGCCAAGAGTGCGCCAACTGCACCGAGGATCCCCTGTGGACAAACAGCCAGTGCCAACTGAGAGCCCGCAGCTTCAACCGCGGCTCCTACGTCACGTTTCCATCTCTGAGACAGCGCCACCGCATGCATTTGCGTCTCAGGTGTGTGCAAGGTTGTGTTGCCTGACACCGTTTGTAGATTTTAACAGCGGAGCTGCTTGAGCTTTTCATTCGGCCGTTTCTTCGTGTGACCAGAAAACTAAGCTGCACCTAGCGCATGCGGCGCAATAACTCGGCCGACGTGCGCTTTCTTCATCCTTTCTTGATCTTAGGATCAGAATATAGTTATTCTAGTACATTTTTCTGCGTCGCGTAGTAATGTGACGGATTATAAGGCCTGTGGCCAGCACACCCATTGAGGTTTACACAATGGATGTGCAATGTAGACATTTCCTCAATGCGTGTGCCTTCAGAGGAAAACAAATGAGAAGCACGAAATAGATAAACAGAAGAAAAAAAGAGAGAAAGGAAGAGGGAGTGAGGACATTGCAAATTAAGAACGTGCTAATTAGGATTATAGTAGTTAAGACTGCTGTTTAAGATCTTTCTAATTAGGAGCATCATAAATAAGACTGTGCTAATTAAGGTCATGCTAATCAGGGTCATGCTAATTAATACCTCGATAATAATTTATGTCAGCCTCAAGATCCTCCGTTAGTCTGGACAGTGTTGCGGAGTTGCCACTCCGGAATTGGAATGACTCCGGATTCATTCCACATTTTTGCGACCCCGGAATGGAATGGGAATGGAATGGTGACAACGCTTGGAGGAATGGAATGGGAATGGAATTAAGCGCCTTTTGCACGGAGTGGAATGGGAATGGAATTACGTCTTTTTGCGAAAACAGAGCACCTTTAGTCTACGCGCTGTTTTTCAAACTTCAAACATTAGTAAGTCAAAGCCTCGAATTTAACAATAAAGCCGTATTTTTAAAATGGCTTGGCTGATTACAAGCACGGTACATTTATAAACAACGCACCTACTGCAATTCTGTCCTTATGTAGACGGTGTTGCTCCGAAGTTTGTCTCTATTCTTCGCGTAACCGCGGTTTTATGCCGTTGGTATCCGTCATGCAGAACTACGGCGGCGGCATAACCCCCTTACGCCTTGTGATTTTTTTTTCCCTCGGCGGCGCCCCAGCCGCCTGCTGTCTCACCTAAAGTCCCTAGAATTTAGTCTCACCACCCTTCACTTTTTTGTTTTTCCTTCTGCGCCGTCGGCGACTCGGACGCATAATCGAAAAAGCGTTCTCTAAGTTGTATACCTCGCATTGCATACTTGCGCACAGGCGAACACAGAAAGTTCTCCTCACCCCATCCATGCTTGCGAGGCGCGCTTGACAAGCGTGAGTACTGAAGAACAGTGCGGCCCTGTGTTCCGTATTCGATGCAAAGGCACAAGGTGCCCGAGCGGTGCACTGTTCCAACTAATACCAGCAGATCTAGAGGGTTTTGTTCCCCATTAACCAAATCTTAGTTTTCTCCATATTCACGACCGCTCCAGACGCGTGGCAAAACTGCTTAGTCTTCTTGAACACTACTTTTGCCAGCATAAAAATACGCTATGTCGTCATTTTCGCATTAACACATTTAAGCTTAAACAATATTAAAACATCGCCATTCGTTCAAACATGCTGACCATGCAAATACTGTAGGTAGCGGGAGAGCTGCTCCTATGGGAATTAATAGGGTGGTTGTACTGCACGAGATTTGCCACCAAGCTACTATTCCTCGACCTTTATAACGTGTTTTGCGTACTTCTGCAGTTCTTAATGCATCTGATGGCATCAGCTTTATGGGGCGTTCAGTCATAACTCGATAAAACTATCAAGATGCCTTTCCTACGTTGAGGAATTACAGGAATGGAATTGAACTGCCCGGCCACTCCCGGAGTGGGAATGGGCTAAGTTTTTTCATTCCGGGGAATTGAAAGGAATGGAATCGCGGCAAGTTCTAATTCCCTGGAATGGAATTGGAATGGAATGAAGGCTTCATTCCGCAACACTGGTCTGGACTGTCTTGAACCATTGGGGCAAGCTGCCCACATTTCTGTCTCTATATTTTGGAGGATTGCCTTAAGTTTGTTGTTATAGGTGTTACGCATGTGCAAATGTACACCAGTGTACGGCTGAATCACTCTAATACGTTTTTCATGGGACCGCAACAAAAAAAAAGTGCAGGACTGGAAGCCAAAAATTCTATATCGAGAAAACGCACAAATGAGGAATGTATAAGTGGGTTTCTACGATGCCAGGAGATGTAGATGCAAATAGCAGTGCTAACTGTGACGTCTTCTGACATTGCATCTAACTGAGCTGTCGAAAACAATTTCGCTGTGACTGAACGTACTCCTCTCATACTCCACTCTTTGTTTTTTTTTTACTTTACTGTCATACAGCTTTTCCACGCAAAAACGGAATGGACTGCTTCTCTACAATGGACGCTACAATGACATGCACGACTTCGTTGCCTTAGAGGTTGTGCAAGGCAGCATTGTGTTCTCGTTCTCAACGGGAGTCAACATGAGTCAGGTGTCGGTCGCAGTGCCCACTGAGGTCAGCAATGGACAGTGGCACCAGGTTGAAGTGAGCTATTACAACCGAGTAAGTTTTCCTGTATTGCCTCTTTTTTTCTTTTTAATCAGCTATGCCATATATTGTAGCAAAGGAAGATATTTTGTATGCGCAGGTCCACTCTGAAACCTTAACCCTTTCGCGACTGAAACAAAAGATGAAAAACATGCCAAAATCACCTGAATTTTTTTTTTTTCACTCAATTCGTAGAGCTTTTTTTTTTCTGAATAAGGCACTACCATTCTTTCGATTCAATGGCATTCCTTCATTTCACTAATCTCGTAGAATAAGATAACTTGAAGGTGGCTTCATTGCATGGCAATACGATGAAACACAAATCTCCCAACATAAGCAAGTGCGGCTGTGTGAAATCGATGGTTTGACGAAACATCGTCTGGTCGGGAAGAAGTATGAGGCCACTTTACTGTGAACAAGGCTACCGTACGGTAGCCGAAACGTCATTTTTAATGTTCTAAGCCTTTCATTTTGGTCGGCGCTCATTCTTTTCATTTCCTGTGGCTGTGTAGTGTCAAGAAACACAAGTATGGCGAGTATAGTCTTCGTTGGTTTCGTGCAGGACCAATTTATGTTGATGACCAGTATAGCCATCATCGGTCATTTTGTTCAAAAATCTCATGACAACTATATTCGTCAACCGTCGCAAAAGAGTTAAAATCCCTACATAAGTTACTGCTACCTACAATGCATTCATTAGTGATGCATGTTACTGTGCTTGACGTATAGTTTTGCTGTGAAAACTTGCACAGAAACTTCGAAGTACAAAGCGTACAGGTTATGAAAATGTTGCCTTCCCTCAGTTGCAGCTTCATGATAATGAGTGCGCTTCTGTGAAGCAGCGCTTTCCTCAAGTGGCCTTGGATTTTTTATTATTTTTATTTTTACATTGCAGACGGTGACATTGTCAGTGGACGGCTGTGACTCCGTGCTGGCCACTCGTTTTCAAAACCGCCTGGGCAACTACAATTGTGCCAACAGTACAACACACTATCTCGAAGACAGGTAACGCCAATAATCGTTTTTGTTATGCTGTCTCATACAACTCTTTAAGTACAATATAATTGTGCTAAAATCAGTTGTACAAATTAATTTGGTGAAATATGCAGTAAAGGATCTAGTATTGCAATAACATGGTGTCTTGGGCTGGTTGGTGAAGCATTACGTCAGGCAAAGAAAATTTCTTCAGGGCGCAGAATGTGGAAGGAAACTAAAGGTGATATTATGATATGTGCTCCATCCTGTCCCCTTCATTTCTTTTGACTCTCTGCACACTTAAGAACGGTCTTTTTATCTGAAGCATTAAAGAATGTGCAAATTACCTTTGTAGACTTTTTTAGATTTTTTTTTCTTCACCTTTACTGTTCATAGCAATAAATGAGAAGAAAATTGCAAAAAAATATTACATTCACATTTCGGTAAGATGCCTACATATATATATGTTTTTCTGCTTGGAATAAATAAACTGTTAATTTAGTGCACATACTATCCACTTTATTTACACATGTTCGTGTTTTAAGTATGTTTACGTATTTATACAAAAAAATGGCTAGATTATATGCGAGTGCTTTTGAGTCACATTACATCAGGGGCACTCTGGTGAAAATGAATGCGCGAAAACTAATTACAAAGAAAATTTTTAAGAGTGGAAGATGGCTGTTCCATTTCAACTAATCTGTGTTTTGTTTACCTTGAAAGTGTCCATGCCGTTTTATCGGCTCGCTCCTCAGAGAAGCAGTGTTTCACTGTCCTCTTTTTCTTTTTTTTTTCGGCAGGTGCGCTGACGTGATGCAGACTTGCTATCGCTTCCTGGACCTTACCGGCCCGTTGCAGATTGGTGGCTTACCGGACTTGCCGACCCATTTCCCCGTCTCCCAAATGCACTTTGTTGGCTGCATTCGCGACCTTTACGTTGACCATCAACTGATAGACCTCAACAAGTGAGTGTTCTTTCCTGATTTTTGTATGATACTGTAGCCTACCTTGGGTATGTAAGTATAGTCGACATTAAAGTTTTAGCAACCACAGAGTCTGTGAGTACATTGAATTTATGTCTAGTTTGCGATCGTAGCCAGTAAAACTGAACGTTGTACTATTAAAGTCGAACCACAGTGTGTGGCATTATTCCCTATATTAAAGAGTTGTGATGTCCTCTTGGAAATTCTATGCAAATGTAAAGCACACCTTAAAGGAGTAACTGACATGATTTTGAGGCACCCCTAAAAGGGGCATTTTTCGTTTCCATGATATGCGCTATGAAAACTCTCCACACACTGGAGCTAGAAAACACGCATAAAATATTTTACTTTGATTTTAAAGTTTTTGTCACCCATCAAGTGCAAGCCAGCCCCACCGCAATGGATACTATTGCGACAAGTCAACGCAGTTCACTGGGCTTGCGAAGTTTGTGTCCTAAGTAGCAGAAATCGCTGTCGGAGCGGCTGGACGATAATTCACACATTGTTGTTTATATGAACCACGTGCGACTGACAGAAAATGACAGACTTAGATTTAGAATTTTGCAAGCTGCAGTCTTCCCGTGACGTCAGACTTGTGTTGACACGTCACTGCGAAGCCGCCCCCTCGATAACGAAACCGGAAGTGCTTTTTTAAGGTAGTGGTATTAAAAATATATTCCATGCATACCCAAGCACTATGGCACTGTTTTTCGTGTTCTCAAAAGCTGTGTTTTTCTTTAGAGCATCAAGCCGAAAAGATTTAAATTTTGTGTCAGTACTCCTTGAATGCCGCATTGGCTTGAGTTAGCTTCACCGCAACACAACAGTGTAATGTGGTGAAGGATACTAAAAATGGAGATAATCGTCGTGCAGCAAAGCATACTTACCTGTGGCTGATCGTTAACAAAAAGAGGACAGCACTGTTTTCTAGATGTAAAAGTCTTCTAACACTGATGACTCTGTTCCGCAAGAATGCATGGAAGAAAAATGAATAGTAAATGAACGTTTGTGAATTAAATGCGACGTTTGAGCCACATCAATAAGTTCCTGCTCATCACAACCTCAAGAGTGTATTGAGACGTCAGGTTTTATAAATGCACTTCAGGTCAACACAGTTATTTTGTATTTTGAATTATTGATATATTGAACTATTTCACAATTGCCTTCAAGTTTGATATATTTGTGCTTGACTGGAATACATGATAATTTGTGTTAGTACGTTTGGGTAATTTAATTGTACATTATGCCACAGTAGCACGTCTGCATAATTCAGCCATATCAACATTATATCACCACTTATAGTATAATCAAAAGGCATAGCTAAACACAGAAAATTTTATTGATTAGTTTTCTATTACACACCTTGCGATTATATTTGTGCTTAAAATTGGAAGGGGCAGTTTTGCTGCAGGCAAACTCTAATTTAAAACTCTTCTGATGTGCGCACATTTAACAATACTTCTCCGCATGTTCTTACTTAACAGTTACATGCACATCTGTAACTTTGCAATCAAGCTCAATTAATCAACTATTTTGCTTCGTTCTTTATGTTGCATTTAGTTCACGCTTCCAATATATATTGCTACATATGCTTGTGGAACTGAATTTCTACGGTCTTCCACGCCTTGTAACAACGTGCCGCAGGTTTGTCGCCAACAACTCGACGACAGCCGGCTGCCATGAGAAGCGTGGTTTCTGCCACACCAGGCCATGCCAGAATGGCGGCACGTGCATGGAGGGTTGGAGCACCTTTGTCTGCAGCTGTCCTCTTGGATTTGGTGGACGGGACTGTAGCGAAGGTACATGTTGTGTTGTATACTGTCTTGACTGTATGCTGATGCAGGCAAAGCATCTGTTGCATAGATGTTGACACTTCATCAAAGACACCGCTAGCGTGTATATACCAAGGAAGCACGTGTCTATATGCTGTCTGCATGGCAGTTATTCTATACAACAGAGAGATCGGCTACTTTGATGTTGCATTTAGGTGCAGACGAATATTGAAACAAATACTACAGTATTCGAACTTGCATCGACGTGCATTTAAAATTTTCGGAATTTCAAAGTATAGTAGTCGAAACGAATGAATAGACATATTTCACCACACGTAACCCCTAGCACTCACCCACCCCTAATATTGCATTAGGGCATGCAATGCCCTAATGTGGGCATGCAATGGGCAAGTCTTTGCCTTCTTCAACTTTACTTTGCATATACACTGATTGCTTTCATATGACACTCCAATGAGCCTGTAGAATAAGTGCAGGGTTGCAAACTGGATGCTACAGTTCTGTTTGACCTCCCTCCCTTTCTCTCATTTTATTCTCTCTCGCTCTCTCTAAACCTGGGAGTGTCAATCAGCGTCACTAGTAGCCATGACGGCGAGTGTAGTAGAACACTCTTTCTGCCTGCTGGCGTCACATTGCACATGATCTTTTTTTACGGGCTGGCAGCTGACCAATAATCCCTCACATACTACCTGAAGGCATGAAGTCTGCCAGAACAAGACCCTTGCTGCGAACGAAGGAAAGGAGAAATTTAAGGGCTCGTTTTTCTATGTTAAACACAACATTGATGAGAACTAACAGACAATCAAGCCTAGGAAAGTATAGGGGATGTTATTTGTACACTCAAACCTCATTATAACGAAGTTGCATCTCACACAAAAATAAGTTCATTATATCCGAAAATTTCGCTATAAAAGTATATTCCAGCTCTATAGCTATTGCAAGAGTATTCTTCATTTACTTCGTTATAACCGATATTTCGTTATATCCGGGTTCGTTATATCGAGGTTTGAGTGTAGTAATTGTGATATAAATGAGAAGAAGTTAATGTGGACGAAAGAGTGCATATGAAACAAGCACTTCATAATGTCCAGGTGTGGAACCTGTGCGTCGATTCGACGGCGACGGCTTCCTGGTCTTCAACCCGCTGCTGCGCCCCATCCAGTTTCCCTGGTCTCTGGGGCTCACCTTTCGCACCAGAGCCACCACGGGTCTTCTCATCCACGTCCACGTGGGACAGAGCTCGGAGATGTCCCTACACGTAAGCTAACGACAGCTCTATCAGCTCATTTGGGGCCTCTGCTGCCTCTTCCACTGAATGCCTAGCGAAACCGTAAGCCCCTGGCTTTTCCAGACGGATGTTCAGTTATACCACTGTCTGCTGGAACATTATGAGGGTCAACTTTTATAATCTTTAAAGGGGCCATAGCACGGTCTTTCAAGAATCTGCAGCTTCCATAGAAGTAAATCATCTATTGTGCCTATACATATACAAAAAAATGGGTGGTTAAAAAAAATATTTCAGATCGAAATACGCTGTAGAAGTCGCCAGCTATAAGCACTGCGCCCCACTGGCGGCCGCCATTTTGCCATGGCATTTGTGATGTCATGTGCTGCATGGAGCTGAGCCATCGTCTTTTATCAACGTTTCAGCCTCTGCAAGTCGTTCAATTCCAATGCCAAGCTGAACAAATTTGAAATAGCTTGATTGCACCCACAGCGGAGCATGGAACAAAATTGTTCTCCGAAATGCAGAATCTTGCACAGCAAGCAGCATGTTACGCCATGGCTCGCGAGTGCGCCAGTGTTGCCTGACCTTTAAATTGCTGATGTGTTGGTAAAAATATTCAGTTGTAAATTAAGTGCTTGAGAAAATCCGCGAAGATTTTGCCAACTTGTGTGTGAATGCACAAACTAACCCATACAACGCAGATTATGATAAAAAATTCGGTTATATTGCCCCTTTAAATGTCACGCTTTGTTTTGTTACCCACTTTTTGCATTCTATTTGAACTACTTTTGTTTTATATACACCCATGTTGATATTATATACACTGATGTTATGTACACTCATGTTTGCAACAAAGCTGAGGTTGAGATCATGGGATCTATTACAGCCACGGCAGCTACATTTGGATTTGGGCATAACACAAAACTCGTGCACATAGGTTTGATCTAACGAAGAAACACAGGTGGTCAGAAAGAATCTGGAGTCCCCCCCCATTATGGCACATCTCAAAATCAAATCATTGAATGGACTTGGCAAAAAAAAAAAAAGGAAGATAAAATCTAACTTTTTTAAGCAAGAGTTTTCAGACTGCATGTGCCGTGCAAATACGAAGATACATACACTTATGTTACAATCTTTATGAGCGGGCTGCTACATAATTTATTAATTTACCTTTGACCATATGAGTGTTCACAGAATAAAGGGAAGGATTCAGAAGAAAAATTCTCACCTGGCGCAAAATGTTGCATGGAATATCTTTCCATACAACAAACATCTTTCGTGCGGCAATGCGCGGTTAACAAACCGCGCATTGCCGCACGAAAGATGTTTGTTTAGCCTTATTCATTGCTTCCAATAAATCATTGTTGAAAGTTAGCGCTTGTGGGTGTTCTCCCTGTCCCGTCCTTGTCACTTCGGTGCTGCGCTTAACTTTATGATCATCTTTCCATTATTTTGGTAACCTTTTTGGTAAAACAACATGACACTGCATTCACTGATGGCTGGTCGAAAAAACTTGATCCAACAGAATAGTTGAGAGCTGATAGGAAGCAACCAGCACCAAGCAGAAGATGGTGCATATGTTGACTCGTCTAACTTTCTGCGTCTTTGACGCCGTCCTTCACGCAATGCCTTCGTTGCAGGTCGAAGGGGGGCCACCTGAAGTACACGATAGACGGCGAGAGCATCTCTCTGGAGGACATTCGAGTCAACGACGGCAAGTGGCACAACGTGGCGGTGAAGTGGATGGTCGGCGACGTGTGGCTCAGCCTGGACTACGGCCAGTACGAGGTATGCGCCAAAGGATAAAATGCTTATTAAAAGTTTATTTGGACCAAAGTGAAAACACTTCGTTTGTGCATGGTGGGCTTGTGCAAATGACACCATTTCTGTTTGAGGCTAACTTATAATGAATGGTAATTAGTACAGAACGATTTTGAAACAAGCACTTCGAAACAAGTATTTCTTAGCGTACCTACATTTGCATGCAGTTGTATTAGCCTAACATTATATCTTCATATTTATTGTAATTTTTATTTGATGTTATTTTTTTGTTTGCTTTTGTTTATGATTTGTTATTTGATTTACCCCTCTCCCCTCTGTAAAAGCTTTGTGCAGTTGAAGGTAAAATAAATGAAATTAAATTAAATTAAGTGAATTTTGAATAGTTGTATGATTCAAATAGTAGTAAAGTGCAAGTTATAAGTAGTAAAATACGTTGCATTTTAAAATTTGCCATACTTAGTCCATATAAGCCTGTATAGCATGCTTTTAAACTTTAAGAAAGATTAATCAGGATGCAGATAATATGCACAGTTAACCTTGAAGTGTGGCTTTACTGCAGTGAGGGATTTTTTTTAATAAATGGTTTTACAGCGTAGCACTGCTATGTAGGCAGTGAAACCACTGTTTCAAAGGGGGGTTGCATGTGTTAAAGTACATCTGTTCGTTCATTTCAAAGACTTCCAAATTTCAAAAACGTCCGAAATATTCTCTTAGATCGGGCACTGTAATGCTTTCAAGATAATCGGGAAGTAATTAATCCTTCGCCATGTGGATAGTTTCGTTTTTAGAGCCACTCAACTGCTGTATCGTCCATATCCCACTTGGACACAAAACATCTTTGAGTGATTTCTGTTTTGCAACATTTTCAGGAACTCGCAAAGACATGCTATGGTTATTGAATGCTCCTGAGCTCCTTTTGTTGCAAGTGTGAAATAAATATTTTTCCAAAAACTCTGGTTTTTGCGTTCCACATCAGGAAAACACACTTTCTAGAATTTCAAGTTGTGAGAAAATGTTGTCATTGTTAAGCCTTCACTTGCTCCATACTTTGCGTATTTCTACAAGCAACAGGTTCAGATGTTTCTCCTAGTTGGAGATCCTGCTTCATAGAAGGAACTCTAATAACTTGATCAGAACCTCGATAGTGCTGCCTGCGAGCACTTAATGCTTTATGCATAGAAGCCAAAACTTAACTATCTTATGTTACTTTCAATTCAACGGGGGTGCTGCACACAGGCAGTTTACCCAGAAATTCTTAATTTCATGGTTGCAGGTATCCAAGGAGTTTGCTGCTGCAATACAAGGCTTGTATGTTGGCAAGGTGTCGCTTGGAGGGCTCGAGGAAGGCGGTGCCAACTTTTACGGCTGCATTCAGGTAAGTGTAGCCAATATCCTTCATTTGCAATTGAATACTACGAACATTAGCTGAGATCAGACATTGTTTGCTAGAAGTTTTCATCATTTAGTCTGTTCATTTAATGTATTTGATTTTCTGCATATTTGTATCCCTATCTTTTTTATCTTAAACTGGTTTGCAGCTTGAAGCTATGCAATACATTTTACATCTTGCATGTATTTGTGACTAAATTTAGCTTGCATTTTTTTGCATTTTTATTGTGTGCTGTTTTGTGATCTGATTGCATTTCATACGCTTTAGGTTTAGTTGCAGGACGTACGTAGCTTAAGCTTTGTGCGTTTACAGATGATATGCTTTTTCTAAGCATGTGAGGTGATGAAAGACTCTAACGAATCACAAACATTTCATCTCATTACTCACGAGCAAATAATAACAAAAATGAATAAGTGTAATGGTTTTCTATTTCTGAATAATAAACTGTGTATTGAAGCTTCTTGTAAAATTTAATGAAAGTTTTGTGTTTTACTCATATTGCTTGTGCAATGCTAGTTTTGCTACATGTAATTATTACTACTTAGAATGAGAATGTGTTTGTGTACAATGCTTTACAACTGTACACCAAAATAATGCAAACGCCCGATGGCAAGAAAACTTGCGTGACCAAGTGATAACGTTGTGGTGATGTCATAACTTTGTCATGTTGTCATCATGTGTCACGACATCATTGCGTTATGTCACATCGTAATGTCACATAGTATAGACATCGAAATTAGTATGGACGTCGATATTTTCATCGCAGCCAGACGTGCCAGGCTTTTGCATTCAGTCCAAGTAAACAGACTCAGGTGCTTCTGTAACTTATTGTACCACATTATAAGTAGGAATTAACTAGGTTGTTGCTTTCAATGGCAACGTGACCGACTCGTGCTTGGAACAATGCAGGACGTACGCATTGGAACAAGCAAGGAAGCGTGGCTGCGTCCCGTGATGGAGCAAAATGTCCGTGACGGCTGTCACGTGCCTGATCCGTGCCTCTCGAGCCCTTGCCCTCAGCACAGCACGTGTGTCGACACCTGGGAGGAGTTTGAGTGCCGCTGTGACGCAGGTGACCCCATCTCTACTACAGTATTGTATCGCTGCAACTGTGGTTCACCTTTTGTCACTGTGGTAACGTTCATAGACTACTGACTTACCTGGAAATTTACTCAGAGTCAGCAGTTCTGTAGGTTACATCCGTCGTGTAACATCTTTGCCACGTATTAGCCCCTTAACCATTTTGGACGAACTCAACTCGTCTTTGTTGAACTGTGCCCAACCAATTTTGGACAAGTGTGGCTCATTCCCTCGTAAGTGTTTTGAATGAGACTCGCTCATTTCAAGGTTGGTTCATGTGTCACTTCAGAAATGGCAGGATTTGCTTAGCAATTTCTTTTAATTTAACCACCACTTCACATTTTTTCGTGACTTGTGTTGAGAAAATGTTGTCTGGTGAAGGCGACACGTGTGTTGCTCATGCATCGTTGCGGAAAAGAAGCCTTTGCCATCGCACAGCTCTTGAGGCGCTAATTATTCAGATACCAAAGTTTACTTTAATGACTTGATGGATTATATTTGCCAGTTTCTTGACGATGACATTATTTCGCAAATCGTGAAAGACACTAATAGGCCATGGGACAATAAACTTCATTATGCTAATTTGAGTTAACATATGCTTGAATTTTTTTTTTCATCAATCAAACCATGCTTTTTAGAAGCAAAAGCTTCGATAACAAACTAAAAAACAAATAAACATTTTTGCACAAAAAAATCTAAAATAATAAAACGGTTAAGGGGTTAGTTAGCAAGTTTATGTAGTGCGTACTCTAATATAACATACTATATGCAAGCAGCATACGTATGCTTTTGCTTTCGGCATCACATACAATTCACCAGAGCCATTGCACAGTTTGGTTTCCATAATTATTTGTGATGTACGTATATGACTTATAATGCATATGCAGAGCAACTTCCAAGGTTTGATGAAGACAGAAAGCTTATCTGCCTGGCCTATAACTAGTCGGGTTATGTGTTGCATGATAAAATAGTCTCTTGACAACCCTGCTCTATTAAACACTGGTGTTGCTAAACAAAACAAAACAAAACAAAGAAGACAAAAGAGAAATATTTCCAGATGCAGGTCTGTTTAGCTGTGCAGACCTGCATCTGGAGAACTAAACTTGTGTTGTTTTTGTTTTTTTTTTAGAGTGCACTTCTTCAAATATGCATTACATCTTCAACTTCTCTGGGTAGTTCGAATATTCAAACCAACTTTTTTTTTTTAACTGCCGCAGGTTTCGTCGGTGAGCAGTGCACGGCGTCGTGCAGCCTCGACCCTTGCGAAGCAGATGCCAAGTGCCTCGTGTCTGAGAAGGACCCCGGCGGCTTCCGGTGCCAGTGCGGTGAAAACCGCTGGGGTCGCTACTGCGAGGAGGCCAGCACGCAGCCGTGCCCTTTCAACTGGTGGGGCTACCCGGTGTGCGGACCCTGCCACTGCCCCGTTGACCGCGGCTATCACGCCGACTGCAACAAGACCACGGGCGAATGCTACTGCGAGGTGAGCTGGCACTGATGGGACATGTGGGTGAAGTGCCCTGGCAGGTACAGTACTCACGGATTGAAACAGGACAATTTAGGGCTATGTAATGCACATACTTTCGTTACCACCGTGTTTAGTTCGGGTCATATCGGCGTAATTTCAACTCAAACACGTAGATCAGAGCCGGCCACTTCATAGACTTTCTTCAGAGACTAGTTTCGTCGCAACATGACATGGTTATCTCGAGAAATTGCGTATTCCAATAGCTATATTAAAAGATGTGATGTCGCGTTCGAATCTGTGAGTACTGAACCGGGTGACACCAACAAGCGTCACCAGGTGTCTCACTTCCCAAACCTTCCCGAACATTCTCAATTATTCTGACCAAGTTTCATGCATGGCAAGAATACATGTTGGAGTACATTATGGAACGTTAGTGAGTGCTGGCATTTGTGCTGGAACATCATATAGCTTGTGTATACCTGATTGATGCATTTGATGCGTAGATCGGATTTCTCTTGATCAAGAAAAGCTGCTCAGCGCCATCTTTGTATTATGAGTGTTCTTTGTTTTGCTGAGCACGTATTTGCCCGAAAAGAGAGTTTTGTCCTTTAACTTGTGCTTTGTGTTGCTATATTCTTCACGATCACAACAGCGTCTCAATGTTTCTTGCAGGAGAACCACTACCAGCCAGAGGACAGTGATGTGTGCTATCCGTGCGACTGCTACGCCAACGGATCCTACAGCAACCGATGTCACCCCGTCACTGGACAGTGTCGGTGTCGACCTGGAGTCATCGGCCGCCAGTGTGACGCCTGTTCTAATCGCTTTGCTGAGGTCACACTTCGCGGTTGTGAAGGTTAGCCCAGCTTGTTCGGCCTGAATCATACAAGTGCATAGACAATTTTTACGCAAGGCATATGGGCACCACCTTTAGGCTGTTAAGCAAATTGTTTTCTTTTTTTCTTTTTTTTTTTATATTGAGACATGTATTACTAAGTTCATGAAATGCCAAATGCACCAACCCAACCGTTTTCGTGTGTATGCATCTACCGTAGCACTGTTTGTTTAGTTGTTGAAGATATAAAACAGCATGGTTAACGGTCCAATATAGCAGCACCGAATCTCATCCATATAATAGTGTGTACTGAAGCTATGCAAAATGCTATGGAAATAAATCTGCATCTGCAGTGCAATTAGTGAATTGAAGGACAAAGAAAATATGCTTCTATCCTAGGAAGGATTTCCTGAAAACCATATTTGCCATTGAAATGACACGCAGAAACGTAAATGACTGGGGAGGACCATACGCATCGTCATCAACGCTTTTGTGCCACTTTGTTTGCATCTGTGCCACTTTGTCGGCAAATACTACGTCTTTGGAAATAAATTTTCGGTTAATAGATTGAGCCTAGGAGGCTAAGAAAGCCTACTGAAACAAAACCTTAGGGTGACTAGGCACTTAGGTGAGGAGGGTGGTGTGGTTTGCATGACCTTAAAAAAAAAAAAAAAGCAGCATTGATTTTTAGGTAAGTTGATTTGTCTTGGCAAAAAAAAACAAATGTTATTGCTTTCTTACAGAGGGTCCACAACTTTGCGAAGCCAAAGCGTTACTTTTATTGCTAACCTCTTCAACAATTTCAAAGAGGCATTTGTGCAACACTCAATTCACTTGCTCTACTACAGTTGGAACGTCATTATAATGCATGCAGATGTAACGAATCGTTGGTTATAACGAATAAAATGAAGCTTTGATGTTAATGGTGTTGTGAATATACGTTTGTGATGAATTTTCAGGATATGATGATGTTATTTCTGCGTTGGCTGTGACTTTGTTTAACAAGGTTTGACGCGGTGATAACGCTGACCATAAGCAACTTCTCTCTTTACGTTTAGTCATCTACGACGGCTGCCCAAGATCGTTTGGTGAAAGAGTGTGGTGGGAACGAGCACTGTTCAACCAGGAGGTGTCTAGGAGCTGCCCGAAGGGATCTCAAGGTAAGTGAATGCCAGGCTGGTTTTCGAGCCACTAGACAGCTTGGATAGTTCTGTTGGTGAATGTGTTGCCGTTTTAAGGAAATCTGGTTATGCAAAGAGTGCCACTCTTGTAGTGCTATCCTGTGGGATCAAAACATGGAGTAAAAACAGAAGGACTTTGAAGCAAGTTAATGGTTATGTAATTAGTGATAGTACAGAAACAGATTCACGTGATGTTACTAGATAGAAAAAAAGCATGAGTATGCATTGAATTTCACCGAGGTGCGTAATCTTCTTGTTGAATTGATAGCAGTTAATTGCTAATAGTGTATGGGGAAGGAGGACAATGGGTGTAAAGGGGTAGAGAGGGTAAGAAGGAGGCAATCAAGGATTTGCACAGGATAGACTGGAGAGGCAGGATTAGAAAATTTGGAGATATACAAGACATAGGACAGATGACATAGGACAGGAGTCATTCAATATCACTGGGAGGGACCTCCATCCACAACAGCAACAGTGTCTTCATTCAACTGCCAGAGATCAAGTTGCCTGCCAAATTTTATATGAGTGCTTCATCAGGTGTTTCTATCTTTCTCATGCATCCTACTCCCTTCGCTCGTCTCAACAGGCAAGGCAACTCGCCTCTGCGATCAGGAGAGTGGCTGGCTGGAGCCGGACACGTTCAACTGCGTCTCCGATGCGTTTGTGCCGCTTTCCGAGCAGCTGCGCGTGTCCTGGAACGAGACAAGCTCCCCCTCAACACGTACAGTGCCATCCGCGTCGCCAAGCAGCTCAGGGCGGCCACCAACGCAACCCACTCGAACCCCGTAGGCCTGTACGGAACGGACGTCCTGCTGGCGTCTCGGCTTCTGCACCACGTGCTGTCGTACGAGAACCACCAGGCGGGGCTCAACCTCACTCACCGGCAAGGATCGCAGTTTCATCAAGAATCTGGTGAACGCGGCAAGCATCATCCTGGACACGCGGTACGCTGTGCACTGGGAGCGCGTGGCATCGCTCACGGGACAGGGGCCAGCGCACTTGCTGAAGATGTTCGAAAAGTACGGCCACACGCTGGCATCCAGCCGACAGGACACGTACACGGAGCCGTTCGAGATCTCAACACCCAATGTTGGTACGTGCCCGAGCTCGTTGATGTGTACTGCATAATGGGGGATGTTTGTGATGCAAAAGCTTAGGCTGGTTAGTGGGTACAGCTTAAAGCTACAAATTGGCAGAAGGTGCACTTGTCTTCCTGTCTTCTTTCCTTTATGCATGTGCACCTTTGCGCTGTGGTGTAGTTAAAGGCGATCTTTCTCGGAGCCTACTGACATTCCCCGTAGATTTCAAACCTGCTGTGGTCGCTCCGTGACTATGGAGTGCTGTAGAGGTGGTCATAGGTCCGATTCGCCTCTGTGAAAGGTGCATTCCAGTGGAGGCACAATGCAGAAACACTGCTGCCCGTAATCAATCTGAAATTTCTTAACTGTGATTTCTCTCATAGTGCCTACTTTGCCTTGGGACATTAGACTCCATAAAATTTTTGAGTACCTAACTTTCCAGAACTGTAACAAGGATTTTAGAGTAGGTTGCACATTATAAACGGCAAACTGCATAGCATTACAGATTCACATGCCCAAGCCTTATGTATTCTTTTTGCTGTGTTCATATTTCATTTTGTTAATTTCCTTATCGAAACCTTTGTTTCGTATATTTAGATTGGCATGCTCTATTGTGAAAATTGTGTCCTATGCTTTGTGCGATGTTTGCATTGTTGTGTCCCATAGCTTCAGGGCCTGCCAGGGCGCTTCAGGTGTTGGCAGGTTCTGAAATAAAGAATATTCCATAAGCTTTTGGCATCAGCAGTGCATATCCCCATGCTGCAGCTTTATGCTGAAGTGATACTTAATGCTGAAAATAGATGTTGTTTTCTATACAGTGCTTGGAATGGACACTGTATCTTCAGCTGAAACAAAAGGTACCTTCATCGAGCACGGAGCTCTCGACGGGCCTGCAGTCTGGTTACCTAAATACAACAACTATGTCCTGCGAAAGCCCAACCCTGAGATCACCTCGATCTCTCTGTCACTGGCATCTCTTGGCATCACTACAAAATCAGGTGCGTTTGCATTGCCTTCTATGCGCCTTCAGACACGAATGATGATGCACTGTCTGCAAATGCATGAAATTCGCATAGCATAATTTCAAGGCACTCAATATATTACATTCCAAGAAACAAAATGAAGGAATGTGCTGCTTTGTGCGAGTTTCAGTGATTAATGATAATTAGCATGTAATTAAATATCTAGTTATTCTGCTATCAGTCAGCTTCAGTTCTCGCACAAAAAGAATCAAATATTAGGCCCAAAATGCACGCCCAGTTTGTTTTTTGGTTGTACTGCTTTCGAGTTAAGGAAAATAATACTCTTCAAATTGGTCCTGGAACGTGGCACGTCAAACGATCGTCGAACATGGTAGTGTCTCCAGAACAGTGATCCTCTGCAATGATACGCAGCACAATGACATTAAATGAACGCTAGTTGACTCAGGAAACCTGCACAAATGTGCACACTGCACTTCAAGCCATTTGAAGGAACAACCTGTGCATGACACGCCTCCGTAGTTTATGTTAACTGTTGCACACACTGTTGCTGAAGGGGATGTCATTCAACTCTGTGGTGGCAAATGAATACATCATTATCCTGCTAGATGCTCACTCATTAATCACTGCAGAGATGCCACGTGGGCCCATCATGATAGCTTGGTACAGTCAGTCACTGATTTTTCAGACGTGGCTAACATTTGGACACTATCGTAGTATGCCTATGTACACCGCGCAGCCATTGTATGAGGACTCTGGCATTTTGGATACTGAAGACTTCCGCCGTCTGATTTTTTGGACATACTGCCGTGACTGCAGGTCTAAGATGGCATTATTCGAAGTGTTGGTTACGTCTCGGCCTCGGACCAGAACTTTCACGTGCAAGGTCACTTGCGTCGCAGTGGTTCACAAAATTCAGCGTAGCTGCAGTGTAGTAGCATTACGAAGCCAAGCATATGCGTTACAGTGAAGCATGTCAAGAATGGAATGGGTTTTTGCTCTATGGCTTGTACTGTCGTCAAGAAAGAAAATTGTAGATTTATACCGTATTTACTCGATTGTAACACAACCGCGATTGTAACACGAGGGGTGACATTCATTGCACCCAGGAAGAAAAAAATCGTCACATCGGTATTAGATTGTAATGCGAGGGTCGACCTTAGGTAGCAAAAATTTGAAAAACAAAAACAAAAAAACCTCACGTTACATTCAAGTAAATACCGTAACAGCATCTACAAGAACAATATAGTTTCGTGAGCATAATGTATTCAGTGAGACAGGAAATGATCATGACATCATTAGGAGAAAAGCACTTGCACTTGCGAGGGCGCAGTGTGATGTAGCATTCAATATGTGGAAAGTGGTAAACATTTTCAATTATAGATGCAGTACGCTGCTTTGCTTTCGCATGGGATTTAAAAGGAGATGTCACAACTGTTCAATATAGACAGTGACTAGGTATACCCAGTTTCGGTGTATGCGGCCTCGATAATAAGCTAATCAATCAGCCAATGCTTCATTTATTCTACCAACAAAGGAGTGGCCTATTAGAAGTGCCTATATGTTTCTTATATCAGATTGCCAACATATTTAACTCTTGTATGATGCGATATATCCCGTTTCAGCTGTATTTGGTGAATGTTAGTTGAGTTAATACATATCTCTAACGTCTCATGAACACTTTCACTTGCAGAGATACTTAGCCAAGAACTGACGTGTTCCAGTGGATGAAATATATGCTGAGGCACTTTAACCTTGGTACGTCTCATCCTTTTCAGAATCGCCTTTGCGTAGCTTCACAAAGAAGGCAGTGGTTGTCTACAGTGTCTACCCAAACTTGGATGGCCTCTTTCCATCTTCTTTTGATCAAACCATAAGGTGGGTATATGTAATGTTTTATTTATTTCTTTGTGCTGGCAAGTACATTTTGTAGATTTTATGCCACCACAAAAGTAGGTATTCACAAGGTGTCAAACTTGAACAATGTGACTGCAGTACATTTAACTTACATTAATTCAGTATTCTTAAGGCCACAAATTTTCTGCTGAATGATTGAAGAGTGCACGCTGGTGTCAGAGGTCAAAGAAAATCAAATTAAAGATATAAATGTGAGTTAATGTGTGTAGGATCTGCAGTGTGCATTTTTATCGGCAGAACTTGAAATATTAGAAGCATAGATGCTTCAATGTAATGAAAATTTGCAAAATAAGATAGCAAAGCATGTAGTCATCGAGAGGCTGGGAATTATTATTGACTGCTTTGTCTTCTTCATGCAAGATTTCAAGATAGGAGCTTCACTTTTTTGTTAACCCAATTATTATCAAGAGTAATTGATTACTAAAATTTTCAAACTAAAATAATTTAGGAGTCGTCACAAGCCTGGAAATTATTACTGTGGGCACTGTCAATGCAGAGTGTTAAAGTATTTATATAGAGGCTATATTTTTGTTGTTCAGTTATATTGTGAAGTGTAATAATTTGATAAACAAGATTGTGATTATGTAAAATAAAAAGAAAATTTGCTACGAGTCATCACAAGGTTTGAGATTTTTATGACTGCTCTGTCTACACACAAGGTTTTCGATTTCTATTACCTATATATTTCTTTATAATCAATTACCATAAAAAGTAATTACTCTGTGGCTAAACTTTTAAATTGAATTTTACTTTTAGCCCTCCAATACACACTTCTACTGCACGCTTCAGCCAACACTTTCAAAATGTCTTAAACATATGGTTTCTGGGGAAAAAAGAAAATTTTTTGCTAAATAAAACTGTCAGGTGTAGCAGACATCCATAAATGTTAAAATCACACTAATCTGCAATTAGCAATGGATGAACTAATCAACATTTAAATAATAACTTCACAGTGCATACGGATTTATCGGTGATTGATGATTTAAAGCTGGTGAGCTTGTAAAGCACATCTGCATGGAATTGAATCTGAGGGCGGTGCAGATTTTGAAATATGTGCCATCCAACATGCGTAAAAGTTACTGTCGTTTCATTTACATATGTAAGGGAATGTGGTTTTATGCACTGAAGTGCAGAATTATCTGGAATGAAAATATCAAAGCTGGTGTAACCCTGAGAATTCGTTAAATATTGTCTACAATTTGCCAAGTTGCAATGTGTCATAAAATTAAGCAATTATAAAGCTAATTAGTGAACCTTAGTGATTATCAACCAATTAGCATGAGTTTGACAATTATACGGATGTCCACCACACCTTACAGTTTACTTTCCAAGCAACATTTCTTTTTTCCTCGAATACCCTGCTTTTAAATATTTCAATGTTTTACCAGGGGAGGAAGAGTTGTTCACTGCAGGCAAGTCTAGCCTGCACACGTGGCGTATACCGGCACTTTTCGGGACATGAACGCTTCGCTGAAAATCTGAGGAATCTGAGAAAAACATCAAGTTCATGTTGCCTTTTTTTGTAACGTGGTTCTGCTGACGCATTCTACATTTGCAGGCAAAAGTTTGGCGTCGAACTGGCACTTGGGAAGTCCCGTGACGACGCTGGTGGTCCAGCCCGCAAATGCCGGCACACCTGTTGGGCAGATCAAGGTCCGTTTCCGCTTCCCGAGAATTCGATCTCGGGGCGAGCATCCGCAGTGCGTCTTCTGGATGTTTTCTTCCAGGTAAGAAGAGTCTTGATGAGTGGCTTGTACTAACGACTTAATTGGCACAAATGTAGTGCAAGTCTTTTTTTTTTTCGAAAGTCTGCCCTTAGGCAGACTTTCACAATGCCTAGTAAAGCAGCTTGCATTACGTTTAATGACGCCTTTCGCAAAAGATTCAGTATTTCCTTGCATATAATCCGCCCCCCCTTAAAAAAACGAAAAAATGTGCTTAAAAAGTGGGGGTGCGAGTTATATGCAGGGGTTATGTCTTTTTTTTTTTTGTGGAGTTATAGTTAGGGATGCAGGATATGAGCAGGGGCGAGTTGTATGCATGAAAATACCGGTATACTGGGGCTTAGCAGAAAGAGCATCATTTCTATATTGTCACTTAATGCACTACTACACAATTCGCTGTAGCAAGTTGCTTGTTGCAGTTTGTTAAATGTCACAGTTGCATTCTGGTCGTAAGTTCTTGTTATGACATAGTTGTCGCTGTCCTTATTATCCAATTGATCGAACAGGGGCTGTTGACATTATATTCCTGATCACTCTGCATTTGTGAAACTGCAGTAGTGGGCCAAAATTTATCAACCAGCTTTATCACTTCGTGAACTATAGGCAGAATTATCGAGGAGGTAGTGGTGTGCTCATGTCCTGGTTTGTGGCTGCGATGGTTACTCAGCATTTTTTAACTTATAATTATTATTTGCTGAAGTGACCATTGGTCACGATAGCACCTTTGCTAGTGCACGTGCTTGAACAAGATTTGTGTTCATAGCACATAAAAGATGAATGAAACGGAAGGGAAACAGCATACGCAATCATTTGTCTATATTGTTTCCCTCCTTTCTCATCCTTTGTTTGCTACACCTTGGGTTACAGTTTCTTAACAGTGTTGTGCTTAAATGGAAAGCCATTATCTTGAACATGACTCTTGTGAAGTCAGGTGCGAGCACAATCACCACCTAGACTCGTACTCGACCTTGCTGAAGCAGTCCACTTCTTCCCCTACGTGTGTTTTTGCATTAAAGTGGTCGTGGCAAGTGGTCAAGCCGAGGCTGCAAGGTTGAAGGATTCGACGCCGCATACGTCAACTGCTCGTGCGACCACCTCAGCAGCTTCGCCGTGCTGACTGACATCGTCAGTCGTGAGGTAAAACCCCTTTTGACTTTTTTATTTTCCTTTTCTTAATCATGAGTGGAAGTGGGGTACGGAGTCTTCATTGCATGTACTCAAAAGCTTATGACAGTATAAGGAAGCACTTTTAGTTCACGAGGCACTTCGCCAGTGCAGCCCCTGTAGTCTACGTTTATTTAAAATTGTAATCAAGTTATGCCTCACTATAATAAACGTAAACTGAACGTTAAAATCATACAAAGTAAATTACCATTTATCCCATTATCAGCATTCTTAGTAGCACGCATTGTTGCCACAACACTGTGGCGACATTCGGAACGTTAAGACAACATTGAGTCAACGACGTTGAGGCAATATTACAGCAATGTTAAATAAAGTATTGGTGCCATTAGAGATGTAACGAATCCTTGCAAAAGATGCAAGGTCAGGAAGCAAAAGTTCTAGAAACAGCAATGGGAAGAGATTGTTGACCCTGATATGTTAGCACGAATTATCAGCAGTTATTCAAAGGAAAATAAATGTTCACACAAAGTACGAAAGTAGGAGAATTGTCCGAGAGGCTTGTTTTTCTGTGTTATACACAACTAGAGACAGTTAAGCCAAGGAAAGCATAGGGGATAATATTTATGGTTTCTTGACTGCATTGTAGTGATGCTCACTTAAATTGAAAGAAATTAAGGTGGACAAAAATTTACCCCTTCCAGAGCCACAACCTTCAAATTACGCGTCCGATCAGACGCGTAATTCGGATATTGTGGGTTTGGATCCCACTGATGAAAAGGGTAATTTTTCATCCGCTTTAATTTCTTTCAGCTTAAGTGAGAATCATTACACTACAGTGAAGAAACTACAAATAATGTCTCCTATCCTTTCCTTGGCTTGTCTTGTTGGTTTCATTAGATGTTCACACAAAGAAATAACAATCACAATAAACAAATAGAAACAAAAATTGGACAAACAGTGCAAGGCAAAAGATTACCCACAACCCGAGTTAGGCTCCGATTTTTCTATATTTCTTGTGCGGGTTGTAATCGAGAAAATACGGGATGGTGATCCGCTGCCACTACTGCTTGTTTTTTCTCTAGCACTTGGCCGAAGTTTCGACGGCCGAAGGAGCGGTTGCCTGGTCTGGCCTCGTAGGCGCGCTGGTCATGCTCTTCCTGACGTGGCTCGTGCTGAGCCTGCTCCGCGGAACCTGCACAAACTCCAACTCGATCCATCGAAACCTCGTCGGCTGCCTTTTCGTCTCACTACTCCTCTTCCTGGTCGCCCTCAAGTTACGTCGAACGCTCCTTTACCAAGAGGTCAGTGTCTCAGTACAGAGCAGCCGGTGATATTTATGGCAAACTGCAAGTGAAGTGACATGTTTTGTGGCACTCACATCACCAACTTTGGTGTCGTCACCGACTATTGGTGAGTCGGCGATGTCGCACTTTCGGAAACCATAGACACACAAATGCTTCAATGATAACTGAAGTGTCTCAGTATAGAGTGGCCGCTGATATTTATGGCAAACTCTGCAAGTTAAATGGCATGCTTTACGGCAAAGTCACATCACCAACCTTGGTGTCGCTGGCGAGTCGGTCATGTTGCACTTTTTACTTTTGGAAACCATAGACACGCATTGTGTCAATGATAACTGAAATGTGCCCTTTTATTTCCTCTATCGCCACTCTTTGTTTATTAAAAGTCTTATAAAAGATGACAGATGTTCTTTTAAGTGAACCTTTATCTGTAGAGGATTGTGCAGGTTCACGGACTCGTAAACATAACTCTGTACGCATATTATATGCAGTAATCACCTATCTGAACAGGAAAGCATGAAAGAATAGTAAAAATTACAAACACTGGGTAATGAAGAAGTGATGTCATTTCACAGATCTGACTAAACTATAAAATAGAATCGAAATGAAAACCAAAATTGCTTTGTTTTTAAATTGTCATGGTAGGTACACAGTTTAAGAAATAATAGCTCCAGCAAATTTCAGCGCTTTGTGTGCAATCACCTGGATTTGAACTCATGCATTTTTGTTTCAGGCCTGCATTATTTCTTTAGACTACTCAGTAATTACCTAAAACCATTATTGCCCTTAAAGTCCACCTAAAATGAAGGTTATAAATGAATAATAATAAGAAGAAGAGTAGCTTTGTTTCCATCAGTGTGATGGGGAAGAGCAAGAATACACCTACACACAGTTAACAGCTTGTTTAGTTATGTGCCCCCCCCCCCCCCCCCCAAAAAAAAAAAATAAGAGTTTTCAATGAGGGCATTTTGAAAACATGCAGCATCTTACACAGACAAATCATTGTGCACAGGAAACCTACCTATTTACCAGTAGTGTAGCTGTAAATCAACTTTCAAAATTTTACGCTTAAAATGTGAGCAAATGCTTCTTTAATAGCTAATAGAAAAATATGTTTCTAATAATATAACTGGAAGGAAAAATATGCTGTGTGCCAAAAGTGGTGCACAGTTTGGAATGCTGAGAGTTAGCGCGTTTCCATGGGTATGATCTCGAGATGTTAGACTAGGTGTAGTTTTCTTGCAGTCAGTCTCTAAATAAACTTGTCCCTCATCTTTTATGCTGTTTTCACCACGGTGTACCTTCCTGTGACACTAGCAAAGGCTTCATTTTCTGACAAAACTGTCACATTTTGATGGCTTCATTTCGTATGCCCCAATTCTACAGTTCCCCTGCAAGCTGCTGGCCATCTCTCTGCACTACGGCTTCTTGTGCGTCTTCGCCTGGCTCTCGCTGGATGCCGTTCACTTGTACCGCATGCTGACCGAGATGAAGGACGTCAACCATGGACACATGCGCTTCTACTATTCCCTCGGCTATGGTGCACCTGCTGTGGTTGTCGGGCTGGCTGTCGGTGTGCGAGCTGACCACTATGCTACCCACAACTTGTAAGTTTTCCTGAATGTAATTGCCTATGTCTCTCTTGCCACTTACTGGAGCATTGCACCACGTGGTTAACTAACTACTCGTTAGTTAGTTAATTTGTTTTTTGTAGGCATGTGCAAATAGTAAATTTTAGTTCGAAACAAATTTAAAACGAATAGGGATTTGGTCGAATAATTTCAAATTGAATTCGAACACAGTCGAACCCCTTTATAAGAGACACTTATGTAAAAGACAATTGGGTATAAAGGACACCAGTGTGCCTACATTCAAATAGGGGTTGATAAGAAAATGCATACGTGGCACCCTGCTTATAAGAGACACCTCTTATAAGGGACAAGAATTGCTGACCAGAGCATGTCTCTTACAAAAGGGTTCAGCTGGGGTATATATCATATTATCAAGAAAAATGAGCATATTTGTCATGGCCCAGCTAACCTGCAAAATATATACAGTCGATCCCGGATATATCGAACTCGAAGGGGATCGCGAAATAGTTCGATATATCGATAATTCGAAATACAAAATATGCGTATTTAAGGCTTAAATTAAAGCATTGTAGGCCTCGAAACAGTTTTCGGAAATCGTAACAAGCGCTAACATTACAGTTCGCTAACAGTATGCTAAAGAAAAAGGTGACAACTTCTTTTGCAAGTTACCGCACTTTATTTCGCATGAAAATAGTCCGTAAACGTGTCTTGCTTCTCGCACGCCGTCAAGTTCATCGAGTCATTCTCAGTATCATTGCAAATAAGCAAGTTCAGCACCGTCGGCCACAACAGCGGTGAATGAAGCTGAAAGCCCCTGCAAGCACTGTAGCGCGGTAAATGGTTATTGGAGGCAGCGGCAGCGTTGACATCTTCATAACCGCACGGGTCCCTTCCGCGGGCACCGGCAACGTCAGCCGTTATCTCGGCATCGATGCTCTCAGAAACACTACGTCGTCATCCGACTGATGAAGTCGCTCGCTGCGCTCTCGTCCGAGATAGCGCCCGGAAATGCTATTAATTCGCAAAATTCACTGAGGCACCGAACGCCGTTGTCAGCGGCAACCAAAGTCGTCACCTGGTACCAAATTCGATTAGGAAACAGTTCACGACGGTGCTTTACTAGACGTCGTTCCAAGCACCAGTCATCATTTTTATCGCCACGAGCGGGTGAATGCTTCGTTCAGCTACCGAATAAGAATTTATCAGTACAGGAACGAAGCAAGAGGTACGCAAGTCCACAAGCCGCAAGAGACACCGCTACTACCGCTGCCCCGCTGCCCACGAACAACAAACCATCCAAGCCCGCACCGCCGACATGTTGGTGATAGCGATGGCACTTGTGGCTTTGTAACTTGGCGCAAAAAGCAAGAAAAGCCTAGCCTCCGAGATGTGTGTTTTAAAACCAAAAACGACAAAAATACGTCACGAGATTGCGGATCTCGAAGGCCATGCGGCGAACGAGCCAGATCAGCGCTATGGAATAACACCGCTTTTTCGTCACCAGCGCGCGAAAAGGGATCGGAACGTGCCCTAAAAATGATCAATATTGGTTAGGAAAACTGCACTTTCTGGACTTCGGTGTGGCGCAGCGTTCGATATAGCGGATGTCTCGGCGTGCGGGAGTTTGATATACGCGTGCACCAGCCCTATACTTTTGCACGGGAAGTTCAAGGGGATTTCTCAACTGTTCGATATAGCCAATAATTCGATATATCCGAGTTCGATATATACGGGATCGACTGTATATTTTTTAATTGAAACAAGGCATGTGCAAATGTCATTCTTTTTGGATCGAAGGGAAGTTTAAGCAACTTTGAATAGTAGCAGGATTTGACTTTCGGTAGAACGCGAGTGATAACCTCTAAAATATGTTAAATTTTATAATTTACTATAGTACTTGGAGCATATAAGCCAGTATAACAAGATTTTAAACTTAAAAAATGATGAATCGATGTGAGGGTAATGTGTTCATTTAACCTTGAGGTGGGGCTTTGTGTCAGCGTGGATTTCACCTGGATAGATGTATTCACGTCTCTCTACTGCAGTGAAGCCGCCTTTACAGGGGGTTACATGCCATTTATGTATGTCTATTCATTCATTTCGAATACTTCGAAATTCAGAATAATTTAAATTTGTGTCGAAGCGAATTCGAATGCCGTAATATTCGTTCCAATATTCGAAGTGCTCGAATATTCGCGCATGCCTAGTTTTTTGTAGCGCAAAAGCAGGTGAGGCTATGCTGCGCCAGGCACAAGGTGTTAATTAACTACTCGTGTGACATTGATAACTGCCGCATAAGTGGTCTTACTGTTCTTGAAAAGTAATCAGTGTGCAAACAGCACACAGCATGGAAGGATGTGACATGACATAGCTGGTGGTGTAACCTATTTTGTCATCCCACTGCCTCTCATTAGTCCATTCATTCTGCCTGTTTAACGAGCACCCACAAAATCTTTACTAATCGTGAAAATGGCTTGGTATGGGAGGTGCTTTTAGTCTGTTGCCATTTGTACCAGCGGGCGAAATGCTCGATTTTTATTTATACACATACTGAAAACATCCACACGGTCAAAATCTCTTTAATTTGCCATCGTATGCAGCACACCTTTGTTCAGAAGACATTCACTGAACGTAATTAAAATTGAATATGCACTGCGATGAACATACGATTCGTGTATGTATGGACAAGTGCCCGAAGCACAGGTCTTGTTTGTTTAGTGATAAATGCATGGCATTTGAACTTTGACGTCTCTTGACATCCACCTAAAGTGCATGTTTCCAATCATCTGATGCATATCTTCTTTTTTTTTATTATTCATGTGTTTTTTTTTATTTTCTGTAGTTTCATAGGGAGTCAGCTGTGGAAGTCCAAACTTCATGAAAACATGAGCACTTATCATTCCGAAACTTTTTTTTTTTTTTTGCAGTTGCTGGCTTTCGATGTACGAGAACATTGTCTGGAGCATGGTGGGACCAATCTGCGTAATGGTTCTGGTAAGCTACGTCACACGATACGACACTCTACACTCTAAAAAATGATCGAGTAAAAAGGGTGTCTTTTTGTCCCACAACAATAATCGTCATCTGGCTTTCTTGCGCTTCCTTTCTTGAAAACTCGGCGCTGGCCGCTTTCCTATCAAGAATGCTATGTCACGCTGATAACGCGCATGTGGTTCGTGACCTGAAACTGCCAGGCGCGCGGCGATAATGCAAGGAAAGGAACGCAAGATAGATGACGATTATTGTTGTGGGACAAAAAGACACCCACTTTACTCAATCTTTTCTTACAGTGTAGTGTGTGCTTGTTGATATGAAGGGTTAGAAGAGGTGGGCCTTCATTTTGTCATTTCCGTGCAGGCGACCCTCGTGATCTTCTCGCTGTCGATACGAGCGAGTGTCCAGATCAAGGACACCGTGATGGACTTTGGAAACTTGAGGTTAGTGAAATGCCGAAACGAACCAACCATGCACGATGAGGACTCTAGATTCGCTTACTTGTCTGCCTCGAAAGCCACTGTAGGCATTACATGGCTAGAGGGGGGGGGGGGGGGCATACAATCACCGTATTTTCTCTCTTATAACCCGCCCCTGCATGTAACCTGCACCTCCAGCTACAATCCACAGAAATATATATGTTTAATTGTACTGTTGTGCCGTGAAGCCACCTTTTCTTGTATTGCCATTAAGCATTGTCATGAAGCCATCTTACATCTCGAAATTTGCATAGAGCCGCACTTCGAGTTTCAGTCTGAATTTCATTCATTTCTTGTGCAAGCACATACTATATGCGAGAAAATGCAGTATAATGTGCTTATGTAGCAATCTTGTGCCTGTACCTTTAGCATGCAAGGAAGCATCAAAATGTTGCAGTGTAACTTAAAGTTCGACCATTAGGGTATGCATATACTAGACATTTCAACTGCAACCGTTTTCAGTGATTAAAACTGGAGACTCAAGATGAAGTGATCATTTTACAGCGAAAGCTGTTATGAGATCACAACAAGGGTCGTTCCTGCGCCGTAGTTGTCCGCCGCCGCCGCCGCTGCCGGTGTCCGTAACCAATATCGCACGAAATAAGAAAAAAACTAAATAAATAAAAAACACCTATGACAGAATGGGAATCGAACCCGGGTCTTCTGCGTGGCAGCCCAGCACTCTACCGCTGAGCTACGCCGCTTCTTGAAACTGCGGGGCAAACTGACCCTATGCAGGCTTCATGTCGGGTAAGGAATCGCGTTAACGTGTGTTGTAAAGCGTTTTAGAACAGTAAAGTAAGAACCTGGCGTCACACAATGCGAATTGCGTAACGAGTGGGGTGTTCAATGCTCCAACCCATTACAAAAGCCTCAGGCAAAATTCTTCATCGTCGTGAGCCACAGCATGAACAAAGTGCACATAATGCGTTACAAGAGTGTAGCGGATACCGCACTTTTCTGAAGAATGACGAATAATGGCATAGTAGACGCTTCCCCACTACAAAAAAAATTATGATGATTTATGGCGTAGCGGGTACCATGCAAGTGCGCTTGTAGTAGTTGCCCCAAGAGTGTTTTAAAAAGGCTCTAAAAAGGCCGCTCTCCCAGCTTTCGCTGTAGCTGTGCTGCGCGTTCCGCGCAGGCCTGGCGGTTTTTTTTTACGTTCAGTGTTTATAGTGGTGTCGGATGTAAAAAATTTTGATGTTAGATCTTGTGTTTTTCCATCCTCATTTCCTTATCTTTCTCAGATCATTGTTTATTCTTTTGTGACAACACTTTTTCACCACATTGTCCTCGCGCAAAAACGAACAGGTGTGCCACGTGGGAACTGAAGCATCGCACCGCATGGTTAATGAACAACTTGCGTGACATTGGTAATGTTCACATAAGTGGTCTTAGCGTTCTTGAAGAGCAATTCAATGTGCAAACAGCACACAATGTACAAAGATGTGGCTTGACACAGCTGGTCGTGTCAGCATTTTTGTCATCTCGATTTCTCTTTTTCATCCTTTCATTTCACCTGTCCAACAAGCAGCTGCAAAGGTTTTATTTATCGCAAAAATGGCTTGGTATATGAGGTGCCTTTAGTTCGTAGCCATTTCTACTCCAGTTGAATCCGGATGTGTTGAATGTGAAGGGGATCACAAAAGTGTCCTATATAATTGGTGATTCGATAAATAAAATATTTTAAATAACTATATTGAAAAATATATTCAAGGGGATATTACAATAATTTGTTACATGTGGGTTCGACTGTATGCATGCCAAACACTCTACTTTGATTTGGACGCATGCCAAAAATCTCTTCTACACAGTCAACATTGTCCCAGAGCCCGGCATGTTGTTGCTTTGGAGTCTTGGGTCTTATTAACCACTTAATTGGGTTGTTGACCCGAACTTTGTATCAACGTTTTCTTCTTTCAGGGTGCTACTATGGGTCAGCGTACTGCTATTGCCGCTGGTCGGCAGTTGCTGGACGCTTGCTCTGCTGTCGGTCAGCGACGAGCCCCCGGAACTGCGGCTCGCCTTTCCGACCGTCTGTCTCATCACTGGCATCTACATCTTCCTCGGCTACTGCATCCTCAACAGAAGGGTGTGTGCGCAGTTTCTTGCTGCCTTGTCACGAGCCACGAGTGTCATGTTTTGACGCTTCTCTCTGTAACGCTGCTGCATTCAATGTTTACAATAGTTAATGGCGCTACCTGTTGTCACCTCGATGACGTTTAACAGTGTGTTCACTTGAACTGGTCACTACATCTTGTCCTGGTGTCCTTTTCTGTGTGCCATGTTCTTGCTGCTTGGTATTCTGCTGTTTGACTTGATGACAGTGTCAATGTTGTGGAAATTGAAAAAATTCTTTGAGCAACCTTCATAGTTAATCTGGTGGCTATTGATTTCTATAATAGCAAACAGAGGAATACAAAAAAAAAGAAAGCAGTTGCAACACGTGATAAGATATCCCAAATTTCACATGAGTGATAGAATGCCTGTGAAAAGCAATGAGAACCAGGTGCTCAGCATGCCATGCAAGTAGTGATAAGGCTTCTGAATTGTCCACGACTATTTGTTGCAGTAACTACAAAGCTTACAACTTTTCCCACTAATAACTTGGTTATCAAATGCTTGTCAAACTTTGTTCCATTGTCATCACTGTTTTGTTGCTTATCGCTCAGTGCCGGTCTTCGTTCTTACAGTGTAAACAATTGCATTATTGATGAAGTTCTTTTGTTCTTCCTCTAGGTCCGTCAACATCTGTGCTATGTATGGGCTAGAATGAGAGGAAAGAAAATTCCTTACGACGAGAAAGTCTCAGTGGAACCAGGGCGTCCATGATTTCGGTTGGTATTATTGATCATGCCTATATGACTGTTTAGCTATCGGTGATGTTGGTATCACCAGAACTTACCATCCTGATTAGCAGAGTGAAGCAGTTCATTCTGGTGTTTGCAATAGCAAGTTATATATTTTTATAATTTGGTCATGTTAACTTACAAAATGCTGTACGTTGTACCGTGCACAGAAAAGTTTGATTTGTCTTTTTTGTGCTTGTCAGGACAGGGAGTGTTCACGAGGCAGCACGCATTTATAATTTTAAACAATGCGAAAGGCTTCGCCCTGAGCACTTCTTGTGACAGTACATATCTGCCTATGTGCCTAGTAAGTAAACAGGCGACTTTTCCTGCACTTTGCCACTTTCCAGAGGTCCGCACTAGCGTACCACAACTCATCGTTTGACATACTTCACCGCAATGTTGGCATATCTACATCGTCTACAACCAGCCGCTCCACGGCTAAGACATCAAGCAGCCCCTGGAACAGCAATGGACGGGTTCATCATCGCAGAAGCCACGTGCATAATGGTGAGAAAGATTACTCCAGCTATTGTTGGCTAGTGTTACTGGCTATATAATGGCTAACTTCGGCTAATGTTGTCTGAGTAATGGCTATAGCATTGACTAATGTCAGATTATGTTGACTATCCGCTTCTACTACAGAGTTTGTCTTCAATAAATGTCATTTCAATAGCTGAGCTGTTTATCAATTTTATGCATTGTCCCTATCTGTCAGATATGTTTCGTACTTCATTCATCAGCCAGTTCCTGTCGTCAGGAGAGTGGGAAGTACTACACAGCGACTTTGTCATGAAGCCAATGTCGCTGTGTATTGAAGAAGGCACTCAATGTAACTTATTTTTGTGATCAAAAATTGAAGTTTGTTCACAGAAAGTTCAGTCAAGCAATATTCTACATGTCTAGAACAAATTCAGCCAGTAATTGGGGACGTTCAGGTTGTTTGGAGACCAATTCAAGGGGGCAGAGGGGAGTGCACTCTCACGATTCCGTAACTGATGCTTCAGGTATACAATGCAGCGCAGATCCAAGAATAAAACTGCATGCACGAAAAAAGCATGTAACAAAATGCAAACTGATATCTATATTTGTGAAGACTGCACAGAAATATGCTTCGAGCTATGTAATTGAGATCATATGTGTGGTTTGAAACCATACACACTAATACGCATGACAGGGGAATCGCAACCAAATCACAGGAACTGATGCATGCGTCGGTTCAAGAACGTACTAGCATGTTTGCAATGGTTGCACATCCCAAATGTGACAGGCCCGTTTCATTGCCAAAGCTACAGCTATGCCAGTGACATTTCTAACGCATCAATTTTGTCCCGCGTGAGCGTGACAAAATGTTAACAAGGGATAATTTAGCGGAAGGGGCAAGCCGCAAGAAATAAAAAACAACACTTGTGTGTTAATTTGTGGTGCGGTGACCTATTCTCTCTTGGTTTATTAGTGCTGAATCCACGATGATGACACACACTGAGACATGGAAGGCACATAGCACTCGTGCCTTTGTTATTGGATGTGTTGTCGCAATATTGTTTTTGGATAATTGCACCTTGACTTACAAGGACGAATTTACGTGAACTCACAGCACTGAGAGCACACTAACATCTGTTAATTTCAAACGCTGTGGTCGTATGTAGATAGTACATCACTAACAGCACCATTATTTGAAGAAAGATAAAAGAACAGACACACTGCATATCATATTATACACATCTACCAACTACTGCAGCTCTACTTGTCAGCATAGGTGGTGTTCTAAAGCAGGGGTTGGCAACCTTTTGAGGCAGAGGGCCAAGTTGCGTGAAGCCGAGACAGCGGGGGGCCGTACGGCAAATGGGGGGGGGGGGGTAGGAGGGCTTTGCAGGTAAAGAGAAAAAATTTGGCGAATTGACAATTAATTACAGAACTGGATTAGAAATCACGTTTATTTTCAGCAAGCATGCCACAAAGTTGCAATCAAACATAGGTAACAAGCGAAAATACCATTTTAGGTCAAAGCTACCATGTTGGCTTTTCAGATAGGAAGTGATTAAGGGAAGGGTCTTGACATCGCGCTGAAGACCACATAACGCTGCCCTGCGTGCTGCAGGTTGCCGAACCCTGCTCTAAAAAACCAAGAGGGTGGATTTAAAGCTGGTCTAAACCGATGCTTTGCTCACCTATTCCCTATGAATGGGCGTGTGCATGGTTGTCCATTGGGGGGGGGGGGCGGGGGAGGGGGGTCAAATCTCCCCCCGTATTTGGTGGTCAAGTTTGAAGGAAAACAAGCTTCGCAATGGATGCAAAAGCTGAAATGAACCGATTATGAGCTTCACACTATGGCATGCCTTTCCTCTCCGGCTTTTGGGGGGGGGGGTAAATATGCATGGGAAGTAAACATTTCTTGACATGCAACATTAGGGGCCATCGGCTGGCACTATAACAAAATATCTGTGTCGCCATAACTCTGTACATCAAACAATGACAGAAGAGTTCTGACTGAGTAAAGATATGAGGTAGGCTTAGCGTCCCCCCATATAGTATATGATTAGGGGGGAGCGGCCACCCCCTCTCTCCCCCCCCGCCCCAGTGCACATGCCTGTGCCCCTGTGTACATAGTGGGTACGAGCTTATGTGTGCAACGTGATTTCACAACAGATCCTGATGCAGGCGAAGTGGTGCGAAAGCGCCGCACCACGTCGGACTCGGACTCGGAAATGTCCCTGGACCACGCCTCCCTCGACCTCGCGTCGAGCCACTCCTCGGACGAGGAAGAGTCAAAGCCATCTTGGAGGGACACCTCTGGACTCCCAACCGTCCGTGAGGAAGGTATGCGTTCATGTCATTAGCGTGTGCGGTTTCAGTGTGGTTTGTTTGCAGGTGCGTGCATGTTTTTTGGCGATGACTTCTGAAAGGAGGTCGTGTCTTTGAATCACCTACTTAAAGCCTAAAGGAACACAAAAGAGAACAAAGATTTTTTTCATATCAGTTTATTACTCTTTCACAATTCCGAAATCACGTTTGCCACGAGAAGACGCTTGGTGCGCAAGAAAACGCGCAAAAAGAAAATGCGGGTGGTGATGCTACCTTGAAATTCTCTCGCCAATAACGTCGTAGATTTTGACGGTATTTACTACGTCCTATTGATGAAGATGATGTACATTGTCCTCTATGGGGGGCCATAGGCTTCACATACCAAGTTTCAGAAAATTTCGGCGAGCCAATGTCGCCAAAGTACTAAAAATACGCTTTGAAATCAGTGGCGTCACGTGCGGGGATTGCGGCGCGAAATTTAAAAATGAATCTCTGACCTTAATTTTCTCCTCGATTAATAAACTTGTGATGATGAAATTAAAGACATTATAGTTCTCAGAGTAGAATTTATCAATATAAACAATTTTATTGTTTCACTTTAATGTCCCTTTCAATTTTAATGTGAAAGGGTTATAGCCACTTGAAGCGAGAAATCTGACATCGATCAGACTAGCAGCCAGGCAGGCAAAGAAGTTTATTTTGATCCGGAGACCACGCTCACGACTAGTGCCGTTACGACCCGATAGCAAGAAAAGTCGCGTGAGTAAGTGATGACGTCGTGTCATAATTTCACGTGACATGGATGTCAGTATAGTCGTCGCACCCAGACATGCCATGCTTTTGCATTCAAATGCAGCTAAGAAGACTTGGGTGCCTTGGTAGCAGCAGTTCCTCTCCACTTTTGGTGCTAAAAGTTATTAAGAAGACTTGGGTGCCTTGGTAGCAGCAGTTCCTCTCCACTTTTGGTGCTAAAAGTTATTTTAGCGCCAAACCAGAGCAGAACTGCCACTTGAAACAAGCTTTCAGGGCTTGTCTGTGATGTCATTTTGACAATCTGACGTTTCTGACATTTCAGGGCTGGCCTGACAATAGGTCGGTCTGCAGTGGCCTTTTATTGGCTACACAATGATGGCTTTTAGCTTAAATATTTGGCTGACTACTATGTATGCAAAAGACATTTTGAAGAAATAGTTCAATCGAGGCTTTGCTTATAGCAGAAAAATTCTTTCTTGCAACATAGGTAATTAAAGTGTACCAAACAAGAAAAATGATCATTTGGTCGTGGTTAGGAAATCTAAGTTCTTCTCTGTGATATCATTTGCAAGACTCCAATGAATGATGCAGTCAGGAAACAAATGAACTCTTTTACATTCAATATGTGATTTAAAAGGTCAAATATTCTGAAGATGTGGCAGTTACTGAGAAAGTTTGTTGAACACAAATGCCGTAGAAAGGAAAGTGATTTTTTTGTTTGTGTGTGTGTGGCCTTATAACTATACAGCAGCCTGGAAAAGTGTAAATTTTGACAACTGAGTGCGCACAAGTTACTGACGTCTTAAAATCTTTTCACTGCCTGATCCACACGCTGGCTTTAAGAAGTTCAATTCTTCTAAACCATACTCGCGCCACAATTTAAAGTGACACTAAAGAGAAAAACGTCTTTTCTCATATTAGTTACTTACTCTTTCACAATTCTGAGGTCGCATTTTCCACAAGAAGACACCTCAGAAAACACGCAAGAAGAAAATGTGGGTGACAATGCCACTCTGAAATTCCAACACCAAACGTGATGTCATAGATTTTGACGGCATCTACTAGGTCCTACGTAGTTCCCAATCAGTAAAATTGAAGTAAATTGTCCTTTGAGAAGGCCATAGATTTTGCATACCAAGTTTCAGTAAATTTCGTTCGGCCATTGTTGCCAAAATACAAAACAACAACTTCGAAATCTGTGACGTCGCACGCTGGGATTTCAGCGTGAAATTTAAAATCGAATCTTCGGCCTTGATTTTCTCTATTAATAAACGTACGACGGTGAAATTAACCACATTAGAGTTCTCAGAGTACAATTTATCAATCTAATCCGTTTTATTGTTTCACTGTAGTGTTTCTTCACACAAATTCACAAGCCACTTTACTTTCCCTTCCAGACGTGCCTCTTCCGGCAACAACGACCGTCTCACCACTGTCTGCAGCTCCAGTCACCGACGTAATGTCGCCGATGGCCTACAACGGTGGCAGTCTGTGGGACTGCGGCTTGCCTCCGCAGTTGGGGCAGCACCCGCAGCAACAGTCGCTGACTTCCCCGCAGCAAGGATTGCTCACGTCCATTCCCGCCCTGGGCTCGTTGACGACGTCCCACAGCTACGGCACTGCGGCCGGCATAACCTCGATATACAGCCAGTCGCCGTTGGCGCCGCCGATGCTGTCATCGCCACAGGGTCTACTCTCTCCCTCGTCCAACGTCCAGTGGGCCGACGAGGACGGTGAGTTCAGGAACAACCTCGATCAGCCGACGCCCAAGGGCAAGGACGGCCTCTGCCACAAGCCAAACATGCCTCCACTGGCCGCGTCTGATTCTGAGTGAGTACGTCAATCAATGTTGCTCATAAATAATATTCTTTATTATTGGTTTTTGGGGACGCTTTCACTTTTGTATCATGTGTTACTAGCCTAATGCAAACGCTCTCAGCTGCACAGTTCATGATTACATTGTGTTTGTACACACAGTCAAACCCGCATATATTGAACTCACAAAAAAAAACGGGATATATAGTACAACGTGTCACATGATATGACGGGCCAACAGGTGCGACGACGAGGAGTAATGGGAGAAAGCACATGTAAGAGGCAAGCAGTGCCCTCTACTCATTCTGCATGGCGCCATCTTCATCACACCACTCGCACTCCCAAATGCATGCGGGGAAACCCCGTCTCTCAGAAAAAGTCATCTTCTTAGGGCACTTGGAGCTGCTCTATGTATTTATCTATTTTCTAGGTTTGTGTGAATAAGTACGAAGTGAATTCGAAGCAAATAGTGATTTGATCGAATTATTTCAAATTGAATTCGAATAGTATATATCACATATTAGAAAGAAAAATGAGCTTATTTATCATGACCCAACTAACCTGCACAATATTTTTTATAGTTGAAACAAGGCATGTGCAAATGTCATTATTCTTGGTTCAAAGGAAGTCAAACAAACTTTCAATAATAGCAGGATTTGACTTCTGGTAGAATGCAAGTGATAACCTGTAGCACAATATTTTTTATAGTTGAAACAAGGCATGTGCAAATGTCATTATTCTTGGTTCAAAGGAAGTCAAACAAACTTTCAATAATAGCAGGATTTGACTTCTGGTAGAATGCAAGTGATAACCTGTAAAATACGTAAGGTTAAAAATTTACTATACTTAGACCATATAAGCTGGTATAACAGGCTTTTAAACTTGAAAAATGATGAATCGATGTCAGGGTGATATGTTCATTTAACCTTGAAGTGGGGCTTCGCGGCTGTGCACATTTCCCCTGGATAGGCCTATTCACGGTAGAACACCTCCACTACAGTGAAACCACCTTTACAGGTAGCTTATATGCGGACTAATATACTATACACCTATTCGTTCATTTCGAATACTTGGAAATTTCCAGTAATTTAAAGTTCATATTGAAGCGAATTCGAGTAGTGTAATATTCGTTTGAAAATCCAAAGTGCTCAAATATTCGCACAAGCCTTCTATTTACTTGGTGCTGTCAACCCTCTTCGTAGCATGAGTGTCATTGGAACGTTGAATCAACGTTACAGCAACATTCGCAACATTCCGGCAACAGTGCAGCACAACTTGTGCTACCAAGGCCCTACAATTCGGTCAATTACAGTGAGGGTAATGCGCATAATGTTCATACACATAACGACTAACATTTTAAGTAACATACAAATTAATTGGCACTATCGGTAATCAACAACAAGAATACAGCGAACAAAGAACAGTCATTATACAATGAAAATCGACAATTAGGTGCTTATATCAAGATTGACGTGTTCTGGCTGTTTTTATTCTATGCAGCCATAGGTATTCCTCTGCAATCTAGTTCGGAAATAGTTCGATGTAACGGATAATTAGATTTACCCGAGTTTGATGTAGTCACGTTTGGCTGTACGTGTAGTTCACAAAAAGCAGCAGGAATCAAACTGAAGGGAACAGCAAGTGGCTTTTTGAGCATGCCTTTATAAGACCTGCTGCTTGTGTAGTGAGCAAGAAACGTTCACTGGACATGGGATTTGCATTAGAGACGAACTGTCACAAATCCTAGCCTCAGAGAGTCTGTGTGCAGTAAGTAGCCTTTGTTACTAAGCTCACGGGTTTCTTAATACAGAAGTGCCATGGCTTTGCAGAGCAAGAATTTCGCAGTTGCTGTAGAAGTGAGCAAGGCCTTCATTGTTTGTGCAGGCTTTTCCATGGAAAAGCCGTGCAGGCATGCCCATGGATAGGATCAATTTAAATTTAACCTACGTCCTGTTAACTTCAATGGAACACTTTTTTGTGTCTTCTATGTCTACAGTGGCATATTAGAGTGACAGAGGCTTTTCATAATTTGTCGCAGAGCCTGTTATGTTTTGCTTTGCTTCATCCAATGCCCTGCTATGTGCGTACTGGTGTTTTAGTGAAGTGCGATTCCTTTTCCGGGTGTGCTGTTTCCAAGCACCTTGTTTTAATGGCTGAGCAACGAACGACACTCTTCTTTTCTCTCCAAAGCACTTCTGGTCAACCACTTACTCCCCAGTTTTCCAAATATTCAGAAAACATATTTGAAAAAATATATATGGTACGAAATCAATGGCCCTGGTTTAGACTAAAAGTTACATTGGTTGCACATGATATTGGAGCATGAGTGTACTTAAGTGCAAATTAACTGTCTGGATAATTCATGAAAATTAGTTGAACAAGTTCATAGAAAGAACAGACCCTTTTCTTGTGTGCAGTTGGGATCATTGTGGCAACTGACACAGCAGATTTGAACCACGCGATTCTTTTTGCATGGCTTCCGAGATCCGTTCGGCAGCGCGACAAAATGCAATGTTAACCCAAAGAATACGCCACAGGAACACGAACACCGATGTGCAAGTGCCGCTATCAGACACCTAAATCAAGGATAAGTCTCTCCTCCACATTTTTTTTAACCTTAAGATTGAAAGAGCACAAAGGAACTAGACTTTTTCAAAAGTAATGAAAGGAAGGCATACCAAGAATCAAATGAATCAAATCGCAGTTCTAAACAGCATTCTTTATTTCCATATTTTTTTATGTGCCGCTTTCTCTTTCTCTTTCCAGGGACAGCAACGAAACGTCCGTGTAGAAAGATCTCAGGGCAACATTCGTTTCACTTGCCTGCCTCTTCTTCGAAGGTGCCACCACAAGCCAACTCTGTACATAAAAGACGGCAATGACCCAAAAGAAACGCGTGATGAGGCAGCAACAGACAAGCGAGGTCAGGTCGATGACCCTCCTCGGTGGGAAGGAGGGGAAGACGGAAAACATTTACATTCCATCCACTTTGGGACCAATCGATCATCATCGCTTTCACACGATATACACATGCATTGTACACACGCAAACCCAAGAAGGGCCCTATACAATGCCCAGAAACAACAACAAAAAAAGCCAATAAAAATCAACTAGTAGTACTAGCAGCACCTTTTTGTGTGGACCATTGTGTCAGGCTCCTATGCCTACACATATACTAAGTTCGCAAGGAAATTTCAATGCATGTGTCAACGTTGTGGCTGATATCATGAATTATGAACGAGCCATTTCTGATGGTTTGGCAGCTTTGCACCACTCACTCATTAGCAATTTACGTAGTGTGACGCCTGATGTGATTCTACTCGTTTGCTACGCTCTGTTACATCAGCTAACATGATTACTCACACTACGTGATGCCTGTGTAGGTTTTTTTTTTCTGAAATGGTTCCAAGTGCTGGCATGGCTCTGTGGTAGAATACCCGACTGCTAACGCAGAAGGAGGCCTGTGTTCAATTTCGGCTTGGACCAATGTTTTTTTCTTTTTTTGCATCTGTCACAAATTTCTGCGCGCACCCAACGACGCCGACACCGGAATTTCTGTGACGTGGGCTCTCTAACGCTATCGTGTTAATAACTGGTGACGCCCGCGTCAGCTACATTTAGGCTTGGCCGCGACCGTGTATTCGACTTCATGTTTACATGTGAAGCAAAACAAAAAATAATGAAATGAGAGGACAAAAAAGCCCTTCCTTATGTGCTTTGTCTTCATTGCCATATGAACTTCATTTAAGTGAAGTTCATGTGATAGTTCATATGACGATGATAGTTCGTATGAGTTAACATGAACTAGTATCCCCAACTCGCCCTACTTTTAAAATTTACTGCGTAATCGACTGCGTTTTTACGTAGTTATTTGCACATGAGCATTATTTATTCCTTGAGAAGTGCTATACAGTTGAAACCCGCAATAACGAAATCGGCGGGGAAAGCAAAAAATTTCGCTCTTGCGGGAATTTCGTTGGCGCGAGAATGCGGCAGGAAGAACAGGGAATTGATTAAAAACACGTTTTATTGCCAAAAGTCAATAAGCTTACTTTGTCGAGCCTTTACCTGCAGCAATTTCATAGCTCTTGACTCGTATTGTAAAAAGTGGTCCATTGCCACGTCCTCATCATGGTCGCCGAAAATTGCAGTGATAATTGCAGCCTTATCTTCCAGCGTGATGAACTTCCGCTTTTAGGGGTGAAGCTCCTTAGGGTGTGGGTCTGTCCCTCCTTTGTAGTATGTAGTAGTAGGTAGCCGCTAGTGGGATGTACCCACTCCACGTGATAAAGATGACGATGACGCCTGATGACCATGAAGAATAAGCGCGTTCCAGTATAGTGGAATGTACCCACTACACGTGATAACGATGACAATGACGCTGATGAGGAAAACAAAATCAGGGGAACCCCCTCCTTGTGGTCCGTAGAGCTCTTGAACAAAATCATCATCTACCCCATATGTAAATAATAAAACATTGTGTATATACTTTATCAATATGTAAATAATGAAACATTGTGTATATACTGTATGTATAATCACACCACACCCCCGTGTTTGTGTCAGGTCTTTGTATGATGATCGAGTGGGCAAAATTCACGGGGATTGACGGTTTACCAGATTACCTCCGGAGCTTCGCCCACATCATTCACTTCGTGGATATGGCGTGATTTTTTCATTGGAGGTGGCATCTTTGCAGGCAGACAAATCAGACTGTACGATCGCTACACACAGTTCACATCGCAGCAAGCACCCACAGCGACTGCTACCGCTCCATACATGCGACCATGTGCAGCAGCAACGGGTACGCAAAGCCGACAAAGCTAACAAACGAAAACCATCATCATCATCATTGTCGCCAGCTTTTTTTTTTTTTGTAAACAATGATAGCGGCGGCTGCTCAAGTGCACTGTGGCGATAGTTTTGCACAATTTTAAGTGTACCACGAATGCATTTGAGCAGTTTTTGAATGCAGTTAAGTGTTACGAGAGTAGATTATTTGCGCATTCTCGTTTCAAAAATATCGTTAATGAGAGACTGCGGTAAAAATATGTTTCGTAGTCGCGAGTTACGAAATGCATCGACTCCTATGGTTGTTCGCCGGAGCTCCGACATTATTTCGTTGCGGTGAGAATTTCGTTTCCTCGGGATTTCGTTATTGCGGGTTTCGAACTGTAATTGCACAGCTAGATTTCCTGTGAGGCAGCTTGCCATAGTATTATCGGTACTCATTTTTACTAAAGGCATGTGCAAGTGCAGTTGGTGCATATCATGACCAGGAAACCACCTTGCAAAAAAATTGTGGTCAAGAGACTGTGGCATATGCTGCTATCCATGACACGACAACTTCGATCGAATGATCATCATCATCATTATTACTAGTCGGGCAAACTTATCCTTCAGAGAAACACACATCTGGATTAGAAAAAAAAGAGGTTTATTCAGGGTAACAGATTATATACACGGATGGGTCATGACAGTGAAAACGTGTTACATTTCAAAGCGCTTTTACCTTTTGGTTGTAATCACTGTGGCTGAGTAACAGGTCGATAGTTTCCACGACCATCGTCTACTTTGTACAAACAACGTATTCGCCAAAAAAGAAAGTATTGGCAAGCTCTTTTAATACCTTGTTTCGGTTGACAGGTGCTTGTCAAAAGTTGCAAGCAAATGTGGAGAAATTGCGCGCACGGCTTTCGTACAATCGCTGAGAGAAAATGCTAAAGACTACCACGATCGACAGGATGCAAGCAACGATAAACATTTTGTCTGAAACACTTAAACGGACGCTAAAGGGAAAATTTTCAGCTAGAGTAGGCAGCTACCTGTTTAGAATACCAAAATCTGCAGTGTTATCATGACAGGAGGCTAGATGAGCTGGAAAGCACAGATATCGCACTTTGTGATATCCTTGCACCAGCTCGCTGCTTCACGGATTTTAATGGACTGTTCAGGATTAGCAAACCTTTTTCCATTAGTAAACATGGTTTTTGTTGTCTTGTAAAGAAAACGAAAGAATGAACTTTGAAGGTTTTAAATGAACTTTGAATGAAGGTTTTAAATACATTTACCAAGTCAAAGTGACAAAAATCTGAAAACAAAACTTTAATGTCAGAATTCAAGAACAAATTCCTGGCAGTCAATATCTTACAGCAAAATGAACAAGAACAGAGTCGCAAAAAATACTTAATTATTAAAAATGGTGTGTTTCTCTTTAACCATGTACTTTTATAAAAACAAGTGATGCACTAGCCTGTGTGTCATTGTCCCTCATTAGAAAGAGTGCATGGGTAACTCGAAGCTCACATTCAAAGCTGTTGTGTTCTTTAAAGAACGGATACATAATGGTGCTCTTGTAGCTATATTAGATAAATTAAATACCAAGATGCATCAACTAGAAGGATCCATATCTACAAATTTTCACCTGTCCATAACTGTGTTTTTATTTCGTTGATGTATATTCACTGTTGAACAACAGAGACCTAGGATCACAACATTTTACGCACATTTTTTGGGCTTACATTAAAAGAACACTTAGAATGTCAACTAGCAATACATTAACATAAACCGGAAAATAGGCCCAGTTATGCACTAGCTGCACCTCCTTTACAAGCTTGGTGATTAAGACAGCTACACGAAAAGGTTCACAGATGAAGTAGAACTACTAACCGTTAAGTGCAAATGCAGTGAGGATGTTTTTTTTTATATGAAAAAACAAAAGTTGGGGAAGAGATTGTAAGAGATCCCTTTCTTCACATAAGAGTAAACCTGCTAAATTTTTAACAAACACTATTAACTTTGCTACATCCGTTTTCAGGTGTTGCTTTTGACTAACTTAACGTCAAAGCCAGCAGTAAAACAAGGGTACTCGAATGATCTGGATCCAACAAGTCTTACGAAGCATAAAAAAAAAGAACACTGGAGGAGAGAGACAGTGGTATTCACAGGAAATATCGACATGTGTGTGCACGCTACATGCACATTTGCACACACACATACTGCTTCACAGCATCTGACTCTCACAACAGATGGCATATGCCAGCAATCTAGCCTTTACCCACTAAGATACTTTACAGGTGATGCAACAATATTTGAAACAGTATTCATACAACAATTATTGCGCAAATACAACTCCAGTGACATGCCCGATGAGGGGTTATTACATTCAAGGAAGTGCGATGGCACTTTTTTTTTCATTATACAATGCAAGGGCTTATAAATGGTCAAAAACCCAAATCTAGCATTCCTTTTTTTTTTCTTTTATACTGGTCCACAGCGTGTAAAAAAAAAAGTTCTGTTACAAAACAGACAGACTTGCTTTTGTCGGACCAGTCACTTAGGCTCGATCCTGATTCGCACGGACGTAAAATGCTCCGTAACAGCATCTGCCACGAGACTGCGTTTTCCTCACTAGCTTCTTGTAAATAACTGGCATGCCAATAGCATTAGCCGAGGCTCTTAATATATCAACGCCGTATAATTCCGAACAAAAATCAGCGACAAAACTGTTGTGCCACAATGAACGCAGATGCCGTGACGTACCAGTTGACAACGGCTGCAGGAAATGCGGAAACGCCAAGGTGGCCGTTGCATCTCTCCTCCCAAACGACCACGTAGAGTGAACAGCGAGATACGGGATGCGACAGAGTCTAGCGATATTCGCTAGCATTTGTAAACGGAAATGCATGCACAGTGTCGCGGCGGCGCTTTTTTCGGTCACAAAGGACACGCAAGAAATGCAATCGTAGCTGCGCAAAGAGACGGCGAGGGTCCTTCAGGAGCAGGAACAAATGCGTGCAACGAAACGTCAGCGTCGTCGCTTGGCCTTGGCAGCGGGACGCCGTTTGCGGTCGGGCTGTTTGGCGAGCAGGCGGCGCTTGGGCTGAAGTTGCTGCTCCACCAAGTCGGCCAGTTTTCCTTGCTCCGCCAGCATCGACAAAAACGTGCAGATGAACTGGTCGTAGTTGTGCGTCCGCCGGCAGTCGTCCACCTGCGCGGAGGATTCGTGACATTACGTCTTGACTCGCGTCTTTTACGCGGCCACTCCAGACGGCTCTCATAGGCAGACAGATTTATACAGAAATTGCTGAAAGAAATCTGCCACTAGCATGGGAATCGCAATGGTAAGTATTCAATCCATCAATCTAAGCCTTGTCCTTACAAACTCTATTTTCGCACAAACCAGAAGATGCTAGCATTAACGAACAGATTATGACACAATTCAGTGTCATCGAATATAAAATTATGTAACTATCGCTGTTAAATCAAGAAGCAATCGTGAGAAGCTTCTTGATTCTTGAAGAAGTGCATTTTTGAGGGTGAAGCGTTTGATATCAATTGTGTAAATGAAGAGGGTGTAAGTTCCATATACATGCATTATAGTGCTATAGTTATGCAAATAATTTTGAAGACAGTGTTACAACTGTTCGACATAGCAAGTAAATCTATACATCCTGGTTTGACAGTACTGCTTACACATAACCAATTTAGCCAGAGTGAAATTTCGTTGCAGTTTTAAGACTAATAGCGCACTACAGCGACAGCTTGCCGCTGCAAAGCGTGTGACTTGCTTTGAAGTGCAGAGAACAAAAGTTGTAGTTTTGCTCACACTGAAGTTATGAACACCGCTTTAATGTATCAACATCCTAAGAACTCGCAGGCTTACAAACAAATTAAATCCATAAATAGCCACCACGGGGCCCAGTGGTTCTGGTGACTTGAAAGACATACGGTCAATCCCAGCCGTGGTAACGACATTTTGATGGGGGGCAAAACGCTAAAGGCCCGTGTACTATGAAATGTTGCTGCATGGTCAAAACTACCTGAAGTCCTCCACTACAGTGTGCCCCGTAATCATATTGTGGTTTTGGCACAAGAAATTGAGAAATTATTATTATTATCTTTACATACTGTGAACAGGCAACAGGTAGCTCGTTATCGCAGGCTATTTACCTATTGTTGTTCACGTTGTCTGGACAGCACACTGAGCCCTTGTCAGCCTTCAAGAGTGTTTTGCATCTTGCTTGTCGATGGTTCTTGTGAGTGCCAGCTACTAACATTGCTACAAGGTCTTCCACCAAAGTGGCACATAATTTTGTTGATTGTTTCATACAGGTTTGAGCAGACTTCTGCCATCACTTAAAAAAGAAAAATTCTGTAGCGGTTGGTGTAGTTCCAAGTCCTGCACTAAATTTAGCTCCAGTACCGTGAACCTTCAGGAAGTGTGTAGCATGGGCACCAAGTGATTCCCTATCGTAGAGTTCCCACTGCTCCGTTTATTTGACATTTCTCCGGCATGAGTAGAATCTGTTAGCAACATTTGCAAACTTTGGAGTGCGACATGTGTGCTACTTTTTGCTGTGCTTTATCGGCCTCCTACTTGTTACCGCAGTCGAGATACGTGTTGTCTGCAGCGAGTTCCGTAAGGTTGTTTCCCCCCTTTAGATGTAACCACAAGCACTGAAGAAGCGCCGGTGGGCGGAGCGATCGCGCACTTTGTGAGGCGATGGCGTCCTCTCTTGCATGGTGTGGATATCAGCCATACTTTTCGAAGCGTTTTTAGCAATTTTAAATTATTGCAATTATGTCTTGGTTATTTCTATTAAGTACATTATTTTAAACCTTGTTTGTTTATTTTAATATGGTTTTGAGCATTGCTAGCCTTGTTTTAGGCCTGTATTGACCACTTGATTTTCAGCATGATCAAGCTACATGAGATCTATGGATGAACAAGCCGGGCCCCTAATGTGCTATGTACTTAAAACATGAGATCACTGATCTGAAGTGCACTCACCACATATTTACGCCTCTTGTCGACTTCGTCCTTGAGCGCGCCCTCACAGGCGTTGATTTCGGCTTCGACCGTCTTCAGCAGAGCCAGCAAGTCGTGCGGTGCAAACGGATGCTCCTCTCCTAGCCTCACTACGACAAGCCGGTCTATATCTCCGCTACTTGCTGCACCTGTGGCAAGAACGGAAAATGCGCAAAATTTTTTCCAAGAAGCCTAGTTAAACCAGGTAATCTAATTATATAGGACACAGTGTATAACAATTATAACATTATTGCTACTATTACTACAATTATTATTATTACAATTTTAATAATTAGTACTATTCGAGCTGCCTTACAAGAACATTCGTGCCTACGGGTGCATCACTCAAGTGGGGTCCCGCTAATGACTTGCCTGAAGACTGGGACGCCACAGAGTGTTGTGCTGTCGCCTGCTGCGCTGTTGACTGTTGCTGCTGATGTTGCAACGTTTGTTGCTGTTGCTGTGGAGACGTGAGTGGCTGCGGTGGTGGTGACGCACCCTGGTGGCGACCCCCGTACGGGAGAGTTGAACGCACTGCCCACCTCGGACGCGGTGTCCGTGCTCGAGGAACCCGAACTGGGCGCAGGGGAGTGTGCCTCCATGAGGGGGGCTCTTGGCGTAGTTGTGGCCATCAAGCGCTGGCTGATCGCGAACCTGTAATGTATGTTACATTGCAGGCAGGCATGAACCCAGGGTTTCTTTTTTTTTTTTCAAGGATAGATTAAGCTTTGATTGATGGCGATTACTGCACGGATGCTCACAACCATTAATAACAAAGGTAATAAACTCAACAACATCCCGGTGAGCATTCTAGCAATGCATGCTTTAAGAACAAGATGCACTGCCTATTAAGCATACCGCATTACTTCCAAAATACACAAAAGGAACAGAAATATTTTAATGTTAAAACATGCAGTTCAACTGTATGCGCTGCGATTGCAAAGAATCAGTATTTAATATGGTTCTCTTAAATGAAAAAATATACCTTTATTCCCTTTTCAGAGCAAGCAAACAGTAAAAGCTTGGCAGGACTTTATGAATTTGCCATTTTCCATACGTTAGCGCGAAATCTTAGTGGGGGGGGGGGGGGGAGGTATCAGGTGTACGGGGAAGTGCAAAATTTTTGCTGCAATTCTTGACGCACTAATATTCACTGTTCACTCTGAACACGTGTTCACCACCAGTCGCACCAATGTGATTTAGTGCTAAAGGTGGTTGTGGCTCATGTTAACACGGGACACAGCGACGACTTGTTGCTAAAACAAAGAACTGCCAGAACTGCAGTTACTGGGAGTAGGGCGTACTGAGGTAAGAATTGGTACTGAGCCAGGCTGAAAGCCTGCTTTTGCACTAAACCAGCCGTTATAATCCCAAACAAGCATGACAAACACATGGTATAACAATGAATCTTACCGGTACTTACCTACGGAGCAGAAACCTGGAGACTTACAAAGAGGGTTCAACATAAACTGAGGACGACGCAGCGAGCGATGGAAAGGAAAATGATAGGTGTAACCTTAAGAGTGACAGGAAGGGAGCAAACGGGGGTTAAGGATATCATAGTTGAAATCAAGAAGAAGAAATGGATATGGGCCGGGCACGTAGCACGTCGGCAGGATAACCGCTGGTCATTAAGGGTAACTGACTGGATTCCAAGAGATGGCAAACGCGTGAGGGGGGAGACAGAAAATTAGGTGGGTAGATGAGATTAAGAAGTTTGCAGGTATAACGTGGCAGCAGAAAGCACAGGACCGGGTTGATTGGCGAAACATGGGAGAGGCCTTTGCCCTGCAGTGGGCGAGACAGGCTGATAATGATGATGATGATAACAATGAAACAGATAACAAGCAAGGTAAGGAGCGCGTACCATTTGCTGAAGTGCTTCTAGGACGATGCCACGATTTGTCCTCAGGGTTCGCAGCTTCTGTTCATAGGCCTGTCTCCGGTCGGGAACCACTGCCATGAGGTTGAAACGGATGTCTCCACCACCAAGCCTCTCGGTAATTACCTGAAGGAATGCGTTTAGTTTTTTCGCTCAGACTGGCGTGCATGTTAGGCTGCATCTACGCGAGATAAGTCAAACCAAATAACTGGCTCGAACAAAATGCACTTTTGCAAAAGAGATCCTCAGAACATTAGGTGGGCATAGACGTTAATGTTTTAGACCAGGGCTTTCAAACTTGTGGCTCGTAGACATCTCGCCGGCAGCGTGGCCCACACATGACTGTCTTCATCCCCGATTTTTTTTTTTAAATTTTCTTAAGTATATCGTGATCTTCACAGACTTGACTGATCTCAGGTATATTTATTGTAAGGTACCCCATGTGGTCACCATGTGTTGAAACATAACCATGGACATACTTATTATTTCAGAATCCGCATCCAGATTTCAGTCATTCCGGAGATCAGTATCGGTATTAGTAGAATTCTGGTTTGAGCTAGTTGGTACTGGTTCATAACTGAGGATACTTTTGGCGCAAATCAAACGAGGACACGTAACACAAAAGAACAGGTTCGGCGCCCGTCCTGTTCTTTCGTGTTATGTGTCCTCGTTTGATTTGCCCCAAAAGTATCCTCAGTATCGGTATGTTTCTTGAAATCTGACACTGACATCAAATCCCATTCAGGAATGACCAGGATTTCATATGCAAAAGGCCTTCTTTCAAATGGCAACACTGGCTGAGGCAAGTTTAAGACCCCAGTCTTCGACTGATTCAATCAAATATGACTTGTACAGTCCCAGAAGCAAATCAAACAACAAACAGCCATTTTCGGGAGATAAAAAAGTTGACATCCTAGCATCCATAAGTGTTGGTTCAGTCACTTGGAAGTTAAAATAAATTCTTGCCATGCGAAACTTGTCTGTCCAGTCTTCACTGGGAAGCCACGGTCCGTGGTCGATGGGGTACGGTTTCAGGCCGTCCAGTTCGTACAGGCGGCCATCGATGGGCACGTAACTGACAAAGTGGAATGCTTCCATGGTCCGACCCATGGGGACGCCGTGGGGCTTTTCCTGGGGCTGCCGGGGCTCAGGCTTGGCGTGGGTGTTGTGCGCCCTTGCCAGTTCGGGAGTGTTGCCGATCGCATAGCCCTTATTCTGTGTAGAAAAGAAAAGGAGACCATAGTAGCGCTAGTATGATCAAATTGGCAGGAACAGAATCCCGCTAAAATTATTCAGCACAGAGCCATCAGCCCACGAATGTTAAAGTGTCCTGATAACACAGTTCAATCAATTGATCAAAGGAACTGCTATTTCCTCCACGAGAAATATGGGGATGATGCAAAAAAAGAGCTGCAAAAACTGTAGCTTCACAAGGCTCCAGCCCCCTACAGAGTCCACCAACATACAAGCAAAGTACTAAAATGTAATTGTGAAGGAAATAATATTAACAATATCTGGGGCGTTTTACATGTCAAAATCACGATATGATTATGAGGGCTCCAGAAATTTTGACCACCAGGTGTTTGTTAACGTGCACTGACATCACATAGTACCCGGGCCTCTACCATTTCGCCTCCATCGAAAAGCGACCGCCGCGGTCGGGATCGAATCAACGAAATTGTGAAGGAAACAACAAAGAACATATAAATGTGGGCACATTAAAAGAGTGAGAAACACAGAAAATTAATACACAGGAAAGGGTTTATTTGGCTGATTTATCACGATGCACAATGTGATAATAAGAAGCAGACCAACTTTTTTTGAGTCGTGCGAGGACTTAGTGATTCCTTGATGACAAACCTGAGGCACTTCTTTAATAGTACGTCCACCGTCATTCGTTGACTAGAGAAAACTGCTTAATAGTGACATCCACCGATTGTTCAAAGCAGGTTTAAAATAGGAACCACAACACTGCAAAGTTGGTCGTAGTATATGAACACAACACTCCTAAGTGCATTTATGTGCATACCCGAGAGCATGGACGCATGTCGTGTCATTTCCATAAAAAAAAAAAAAAGAAAAAAAAACTGCGAAAGCACCTGCTCGTTTTTACAAGATGCCCTCTTACCTCTGGGTCCATGTTTCGTGTGTACTCCTTCAACCTCGTCAGAGTGGAACCCAGGTAGATCTTGGAACAGTTGAGCAGAATGCTCAGAAGCGAATGCGTAGCGCACGAGTTTGGAACAATCTGCGGCGGAACAGAAAAGGTAAGCAAAGGTGTCACAAGCGCCAGCGCTACCGCGACAAAACCGCGTTACCTGGTGCGCGAAAAAGATGGAATTGACGATTTCCTCTTTCTCGACAAACTTCTCCTCCTGCACGACGACTTTCCTCCGCGACCTCCGTTCTTCGATCCATTTGAAGAGGAATATAAAGCCGTACACGGGCCTGCGTACGAACACAAGAAGCGTGGTTGTGTTGTTGTTTGGGCAGCGGCATATACATGGCAGCTCGTGCTTCCCTCGCGCCTAATGCCAAGAACGCTTACCCCTCTATGGATTTCTGGAGATCGTATATCTCGTCAACTTGCACGCCTTTCACGCCGAAATCCTCCAGTAGAAGCGTGAACAAGCCTGCGAACGGGCCGAAAAAAGACGTTAATTTCGATTAGTTGTTTACGTCTACCGCGGAAACCCGCCACGCGCATATGGTTTACCTGGATCGCTTTCCAGTTCGAGCCAGCCATCGGCGAGGCGATTGAGGTCGACAGGCATCGCACCCACGACCAGTTACCCGTTGACGGCTAACGAAAACATGCTGACAGACAATTGGCCAGAAATAAAAACCGATTGAACGATTTGTCGTTGCTGTGGCGGCTGCCACATGCCTGCGACTGCGTTTTCACTGTCAAGCAGCGCACAGTGTCGCAGACCAAGACCGTCGACCCAACCAGATTTGACGACAAAGACCTGTATTTTCAAAGTACATGCTAGCGGTTGCTCTTTCATATTTAGGCAGTCGCAGCGGCCGTCGCATCAGTTTCGGGGCAGTGTCGACTGCTACGATCAACTACATCTAAGCACCTGTGTTTCAGATGCGCATGAGGCATTTTAGCCTTTTATTAACTAACTTACGTTAGTTTAGAAGCTTTCGCGGGACCATTTGATGGACGCGCAGTCACCATGAAGTACGCTAGTCTGCTGCTTTCGCGACTATTTGTTAAAAATGTACCGGGCTACCGGCGCTTGACTACGTTATCTGATGAGCTTCGGTCAAAGTTTTCGGCTTTCAAGGGTGGCACCGTCGAGCTGACCAAGGATGACCGCACAGGAATCGCCGAAGTTCACTTCAGCAATCCTACGAAGAGAAACTCGTTTTCCGGTACGCCATGATTCGTATCCTACCTACGATGATGTACCTACGATCATCTGAATGCGGCGCGTCTCACATATGTTAATCGCAGCTAAGCTGCTGGCTTGTTTGTGCTCATGTTGCGTACTACTTAGGGAGAACTCAGCTGTGTTTTTGTTTAATATTGTTTTTGTAGGCAATAGAATGCGTCGGGATAATTGCAGTGTCGTACGTGCAAAAGAAAACATAGATCAGGTTCAGCCACAGCGTAGGTGTACGTTAATGGGAACATCGGCGTGGCACCTACAAAACTTAAAAATAAAGACACCATGACATGCGAACTCTTGGAAATTCGAGCAATTTTAACGTAATGTAAGGACTTAATGTACTAGTATTTAATTGGTTGAATGGATATGCCGCATGAACATTGATTGATATAAATCCTTGAAACATGTAAGTACGCTGCACCAGCCATTTGCGTTTTAGCTCGGGCAAGCATAGAAGTTTGTAACGCGCATGAGGTTGCTACGACCATGAGCATAAATTTAAAACGATCAAGGAGAAAAAATAAATGAACATGTGTTACAGCTGGCATTGCGACATGCAATCACTTTGTAGCTAGCCACGTGAAGGACACTAGTCGCAGCTGGCATAAGCTGTACGAAGTCCTGCGTTTTGCTACCTATAAGCTAGGTTACAACCGCAGGTAGCAATACACACTATGTATTCTCAACTTGTTTGCATTTCAGTTTTCTCTGATAGTATTTATATATACACTCCTTTACTTCAGCATTCATGTGTAAACATTCTTATTCAAGAAAGTTACGTTGATCAAGAAAACACTACCTTTCGTGACACGCTTTGAAATATGATATTGAAAGTCTAAAATTATTGCGTATACCTCTCAAAGCTATGAAGAGTTCAGGCAATAAGAGCAGCGTGGCAATAATTATTAGTAAATATCAGTAAATATTGCATTACTTACAAGTGCATGCAAATTAAAACTGACATCATAGAGACAAATGACCATCAATTGCGGCATTATATATAATCAATATGATGGCACGATCGAATGGAAATGTAAACCATATAACTTTTCAGTTACTCTGATGCAGAAAGTTCCGTGGTACAATGTGTCAGCTCGTTAAATCCTCTGCTTTCTACGGATGTGTACAAATGCTAGAATTTGTTTGAGCTTAAGAACTTGTTGCTAGGTGATTTGGTGAGTACTTCACGATGATAAGCGCGAAAATAGCAAACACATGAGAGGCGAGAGGACAAGCACAAGGTTCAAAGCATTAGTCCTTTCGTCTCTCATTTCATTTTTTTTTTTAGAGCGCAGCTCTTAGGTACCCGCTTTCGCATTGAGCGGCATTGCCGTTGCCATCAGTGGCGTAACTGATTGACATGAGAAAAAGGCACCCAGGATCAAATGGGATTTGAACCCGGGCCCTTCCCACTGCGTGGCGGTCGATTGTTCTACCACAGAGCCTCGCCGGTGCTTCAAACTCATTTGCAAAAAGACCCTATACATGCGTCATGTCATGCAAGGGGATCGCGTTAACCTATGTCATATAGCGTGGCAGAAGAGTAAAATAACAACCAGCCATCACACAATGCTAATTGTGCAACAAATGTGTGGTTTAACGCTTCCCACCCTCTGCAAAGTGCTCAGCCATAATTCTTCATCATCCTCGTCCACGTGCAGCATCAGCAAAGTGCACATAACACCTTATAGATGTGTAGCGGGCACCTCGCTTATCCGCAGAAAGACGAATAATGGTGTAGGGGGTGCTGTCCTACTTCACAAAAACTATGAGTTATGGCGTAGTCTTTACCTTGCGGAAAGCCAAAACCCAAACACAGTTGGCCTTGCCCCAACACGAAGCTGTGCTGAAAATTTGCATTAGGCAGTATTGTAATCGTCGGTGAATTTTTAGATGCGAAGCATCTTAGGCTCGGGGCTATGTCCGTCCCGCGTCCGGCCACTTTCATGAAGTAGGGAAGCACCCACTATGTGAACCAGAACACTGTAGTACAATATAAGGCCGTCAACCACCACTACAGTCACCACAGTCATGGCCGAGAGCACAGAGAGGCTGCTTAGCAATGGCTAGGCAGGTGCTGTGTGTCGCCCAGGTTGACTCCATTCCTTGATCTTGCTTGCATGTGTTTGGAAGGGGGGGCTTAGTCCGTCCCTCCTTCCCGCGTCCCACACCACCACAGTGCATGCGCGTCTCCTCCCCCCCTCTCTCTCTCCTCTCCTACGCTCACCCCCCTTTCTCTCCTCTAGGAATACTCTACTCTACGGAGCGGCGCCCGCGTCCTACACCTGCACAGCGCATGCGCGTACCCACTCTCTCCTCTCCTAAGCTCACCCCCCTTTCTCTCCTCTGGGAATCCTCTACTCTATGGAGCGGCCCCCGCGTCCCACACCCCGACAGCGGATGCGCGTCCCCTCCCCCTATCTCTCCTCTCCTACGCTCAACCCCTTTCTCTACTCTAGGAATCGTCTACTCTACGGAGCGGCGCCCGCGTCCCCACAGCGCATGCGCGTCCTCTCACCCGCTTTCTCTACTCTAGGAATCCTCTACTCTACGGAGTGGCTCCCGCGTCCCACACCCCCCACAGCGCATGCGCGTCCCCTCTCTCTCTCCTCTTTTACGGTTCTCTCCTCTAGGAATCCTCTACGGAGCGGCGCGCGACAGGTGGTGCGACAGCTGCATACTCCGCTGGGGGCACCACAGGTAGTTCCGCAGTATAAAAGTGACGGAGCGCGCCTCATTCTCTCTCCTGTGCAGCGCCGCGATGAGCGCCCGGGCCGCTGCCGCGAAACGAGAGCGGCACGATTCTCCCGCTGCTAACCATCTCCCCGCTGCTTCGCATCCACACATGGTTCCCTTTAGGGGGAGATGGGGAAGTTTTTTTTCCTAGGATAAAATCAAGATATTGTTTGAGCTGTTTGTACATGCTACATTTGGCTCCTTGCTTTTCAGGACACATGATGGTACAGCTGCACGATGTGGTCCGTGAGCTGCATTCCTGGAAGGAAGGCAAGGGTCTTGTGTTTTACGGTGGTGACGGCATTTTCTGCTCTGGCGGTGACCTAGACATGATGAAGGCACTGAACACACCGGAGCTGGGTGCCCAGATGGCGAGCATCATGCATTCGGCCCTGATGGGTCTTCGAGACCTGCCCCTCATCAGCGTGGCTTTGATCCAGGGCAGGGCCTTAGGTATGTCTAGACACCCTCATCGCACCATTTTAGGGTGTCCACCTTCCTATTGGCCAAATGCAGGACATGCTTACCACAGGAGGGGGGGGGATTTACACTGCACCGTGAGAAAATAACAATTTTTCATTTTTTTTCTTTTTAGCCTTTGGCGAGAAATTCTCTCTTGCAATGCATTGTTATTCTTGAAAATGGAAAACAGAGTAAGTGGTACGAGTTGAAGTTCAGATACATATCTGTGTAAACAACGCTATATTATACATCTCTGTAATCTGCCCCGACATGAAACAAAGTTGATAATATCAGCATATAGTTCACATTTATTTGAAGAAAGATGTGATCTTCATCCAGTGGCTTTTCACAGCACTGCCAGATTTTTTTTTTTAATGTATTTGTGAATTGCCTTTCATTATTTTGCTTGCTTTTTTGCTACTTTTCAAATTTTGTACCTCATTAGAACAAAACATTTCTTTGTTACCTTCAATATCATGACAGCTCTCTGCGTTTTCTGTTTCGTCACTGAAATAAAGTGTGACCAACCGTGCTCGTATTTAGTACGCTAGTACCGATAATTCGCTGTATCAGTGTTTGTTTTGAGGTTCAGATGAAGTAGTGCGTGAGCATTATTCATAGTTGCTTCACTTAACCACTGTATATGACAATATTCACCAACATTAACTGTTAAGCAGATTCATAAGTAGCCACTACAAGCCATCATTCAACCAACATCAGCCATCAGTAGCCAATGCTGGACCACATCAGCCATTATTTAGCCAATTCTACAGAGTCGACCTTAACCAGTACTAACTACAACTGGTCACATGTGAGTGAATGTGATAGGCCTAGTTATGTGAGTAAATAAAGTAGGTGAAAATGCTTATCACACACTTGGTAAAGTTACTTATTGTGGCAACTGTACTGTCCATTCAAGAGGCTAAGGTGGACTATTTGGTTTAATGGCTTTGTGGAACATGGTTTTATTGCTGAAGTTTGGCATTCATTGCCTGGTACTCTTGCTTTGTCTCGTCCTTAGATGTTTTCACTCTTCAAAAGTGGCTCAGAATGTGCTATAGGAGATTTCGATATTTATATCACATGGTTGTGTATTGATAACACTTGGCTTTATCTAGTTTGTAGTCAATTAACAGCAAAGAAATTATTACTAGCAATGATTTTTAGCACTTTCTCAATTACTAGCAATTTCATGAGTGCTTTTGATGCCATCACATGCCTTGAAGTATATAAAACACCATGATAGAACTTCTACTTCGAAATGCTATTGCAGGGTTATTTCATGCCATAGAGCAAACCTTGCAGCTCATGGAAGCACTTCAACAAATGTTAGCTGTGTGTCTTTTTCTTTTATTTCGCCATGAATATTGTCTTTGTCATCCTGCAGGTGGTGGAGCCGAACTGACAACAGCCTGTGATTTTCGAGTCATGGTACCTGGATCTGAAATTCAGTTTGTGCAGGTTGGTTTTACTTGAGACATGGGGTCGGGACAGAGTCTGTAGTTGGTGACAACAGGGGAATGCAATATTAAATAAATAAGCTGCTCTTCAATTCCAGAAGAACATTTACCAATTACTGCGTTCATTTGCAAAAGGCTTCCACCCCCCTCTTCAGAACATGATTAACACTGAACTTAACATTGAAGAATCAAGAAAAAAGTTGTTTAGTTGCACAGGTTTTGTTTAGGTGTGCTGGCAGCTCAATATGTGTGCAGTATGAGAGAAGGAGCCGACCCGTTTGACTGAATGTTCTGCATAGAATACTGCGCATAAGTGCTGCATAGAAGATCACATAGACGTACTGCATATAAGTGTGAAGCGTAGCATAGACTATGAGTGAAACACTAGATTCTGGCTTGCAGGTTCGCATGGGCCTCGTCCCTGGCTGGGGAGGCACCACACGATTGGTGAGGCTCCTGGGTGCTCACGAGGCGCTTGAGCTGCTCGCATCCGGCCGTAAGGTCGGCGCCGAGGAGGCCCATGAGATTGGGCTTGTGGATTACGTTCTCCAGAATTACGAGAGTCCTCTAGCCGAAGCCAAGAACTGGCTTGGGCAGTACATCGCTGGTGATGCTCACGTCATACGGGTATGTTTGTTAGAGGCCATTGCAAATGCCAACGGGTGGTTCTTTATCTCCGGTCCCCTCATTTTGCTGAATCAGTATTGTAGTTTGTTTGCTTCACGTCAGGCAGGGTTTTCCCCAGAAATTTTTTCAGGGGTGGGCATTTTAAGAGATGGAGGTGGGGAATAATAGTAATTTATTTCCCATCTCTACAATTACAGGCTTGATGGAAGGTGTGAGACTACAAGCAAGGAAGGTTTGACTAATGTCTCACACCGTGTACAGCAATGAGGGTGGCGATTTGGGCTTGTTGGTATAGCATGATAAGTGATGGTAGCGCAGGCTAAGGACAACAAAAGAAAAAATAAAGACACATTCGACACGACTCAGCGCTGTGTTGTGTCGAATGTGTCTTTTTTTTGTCTTTGTCCTTAGCCTGCACTACCATCAATTAGCTTGTACAGTAGGCAGCACCAGGGAACATCTTATACATTGCAATCGTATTGACAACAAAACAAAGACAAAAAAAAGGTTTAATAAGTTCAAGTTTTCAAACTTCCTATTTTCAACACACATCCACATTTCGTTTCTGTTTGGTAATTTTTGGACACCTATGGCACACACAGAATTGGCAAGCAAGGGACGCTTGTGTCCACACTACAGTTGCCGATCTTTAAAACCACGAGGCCACCTGTTCAGGCTTCTTTTTACATAACCAGGTGGCAGAAGGCACACCTCGCTGGCATTGCGTACGCACAATATCTCTTTATTGGTTACCTCAGGCACGCATTTCAGAGGGGTCTAATCAGAGCGGTAGGCATTCTGTTCGACAGCAGTGGGCGGTGATCCTTAGCGGTGGGCGGCATGCACGCTCCTGTGCTGAAAATGCTCAAGAAGGTACCAATACATCAATCCACGACTTGTGCCAAGCAATTTAGCATAATGGTTCTAGTGAATGAAACCCTGTCATAGTGATAAACAATTCAAGCAGTGGCGTAAATGATGGGGGGGGTCAGGGGGGGTCCTGACCCCCCCTGTGGTCAGGCTGGGGGGGGACACCCCATGCAAGTGTCCCCCCCCTGAGATTTATCTTCCAAACGTTACATTTAAATTTCTTGATAGGCAAGGACAACGAAAATTCGCAAAACCAACTCTGAAATCTGAAGCACTTTCAATGAACAGAAACGAAGTACTTCTAGCCGGTACGCACGATGGGAAATACCTTTATGCGTTAGCACAAAAATTGCTACCATTGTTTATTGCATACTTTAACCCGAATGATGCAGCTGCAGAGATGCTAGCGCCCGCCCACGAGTTGGTATTAGAAACTTACTTCGCCATGTGATGCCGCTTGGATGCCCATTGCTATTTTTTGTCACCGGGCCCCAACACTCATGCTCGTTCTATTGGTACTACTATTATTATTATTATTATTATTATTATTATTATTATTATTATTATTATTATTGTTATTATTATTATTATTATTACTAGTACTATATGTGAATGCATAATTTTAATTTTGTATAATTAAAAATAAAGCATATTTGTAAAAACAAAATGGCCGTCGTTGGAAGATATGTGTCCCCCCCTTGTGGTCTTCATGGATTTACGCCTCTGAATTCAAGTACACTCAAACCTCATTATAACAAAGTTGCATCTAACTCGAAAATAAGTTCGTTATAGCCAAAAGTTCGTTATAAAGGTATATTCCTGTCACTGTATCTATTGTAAAACTATTCTTAATTTACTTCGTTATAACCGATATTTCGTTATATCCGGGTTTGTTATATCGAGGTTTGTGTGTATGTGTATGTGAGCAGCATGTTACCATATCGACACTGGGGATTTCACATCGTCTTGGATTGATACTGTTCTGGTTGTTGCAGACTCTGAAGGAAACCATCGTGAAGGCAAGAGAGCTTTCTACGGTCGACAGCCTGCGGGAAGAGTTGAGACTCTTCTCCACTGTGTGGAGTGGGCCAGCCAACCGAGAAGCTTTGAAGAAGAAGCTAAAGCACTGACACCTCCTTCGCGTCCGTCCCACCTGTACCTAGCTATCGCCCGAGGAATTTCGAAGTAAAAGAAAAGTGTATTTGATTAAGGTGAATATTGGCCGAGTTTGTTCCGGGCCTAACATGCAAGTCTGCTATGCTAATTGACGCTGCCTGTTATTCGTAATATATATATTCTTTCCTCATATCCACAAGATGTGCAAGTTCTATGCACGATGGTATCAGAACGAATTATTAATTGGTCACCTTGCTTGGTAGTCCACCTCTCCTTTCATTGAAATGAACTTTTTGAAATAAGAATTAACGAGTGGAAGTCGGTGCGTACATGTGTTTTCTGTGCATTCTACCGGGTGTTTTTAATGTTTGTCATGTTGCGCTAAACAGTTCCAACACTTGAACAGGTCTGTCTGATAAAGTTGCTGAGTGGGCTAAAGTGCACTCATACGATCACACCTAATCATACAACGACTACCATAGAGATGTTACTTCATATTAAAACTTGCCAACCCTTTCAGGAACAACAACCACAGACCTTGCATGGGTGGATTTACGTCATAAGGTACAGTTGCCTGAGAATACTTAAAAGCTCCCTGTTGGAATTTATTTGGGATAGACAGCTTCAGTATTTCGTTTAGTTATGACAACACTGGCAAAAGGCAATGCGAACCATGGCCCCTAATAACAATTGCTGTGGTTTTATGTGCCAAAACCGTGATGTGATTATGAGGCACACCAGAGTGGAGGGCTGTGGAAATTTTCGACCACCTGGGTTCTTTAAACATGCACCTAAATCTAAGTACACGCAAGCCTGTAGAATTGAGCTTGAGTTTAAGTAAACTTTTCCTTTTTTGCATTGAAACACCGGGTAATTGAATGAGGATAATCAAGTAACAACATATTGTTGCGACACTTTCAGCAACAGTATGTTGATTGAGATTACATAATGGAGTGTGGAGGTAAATGGATGAAGGTGTCATTTTTGGGCCACGGCTGCTCGATGGAAACACATGAGACGGTTAACCACACAAAAAAAGGGATCCTCCAGGTTTAGCCAACGTTTTGTTAATGCAATAAGCCCCTTTCAGCGAAATGTTGCCTCAAGCCTGAAGCACTTGTCGTTTGCTCATTGTTGATTAAAGGGGCCCTACGACGCTTTTTCGTCTGCATTCTGCAGCGCTGGAATTGGTGTAGTGCCTAATACTTAGATGAACGCAAAAAGAATTATCGAAATCGGTACACGGTAACGTAAGTTATAAGCCGTCAAACTTCAATACCCCAGCAGACGACGAAAAAGAAAAAAACGTCCCCTTTCGCATTTCACTCTCCCACTGACGTCAAAGGCCGCTTCCAATCACCGCGCGCCTCTTACAGAGACGTACCGGACGACTCGCCTCGTGGTGGCACGCGGCAGGACTGGACTCCCTCCTAGGAGGAAGTCTAGTCCGGCCGTGGTGGTGGCCGTTGTGCAGCGCTCCTAGCGTCGTCTTGCAATTGTTTTGAAATTTTCATATTTAGAAACAGAAATCCTTTATATCTGAGGAAGTATAGAGAGAGCTTTTATCATTTTTAGCGCACAAAAGTGTGGTCTATCTGGGACCGTATGAATATTACGCGCGACTTGTCGCATCGAACCAATCAAAACGAACGGCCTATGTCGTCACTCCCACGTGGTCAAGCGTCACTTCCGATCACAAAAATAGCCACTGTATGTCGCTCCAGTCCGAAAACAGTGTGGTTTCTCCGCAGAAATAAAATTATAACAGCATTGCTTTCGGCGTTGCCACTTGCGCAACGATATCGGTGCATTCCACAGTTCGAGAAGAAGCGATGAAAACGACACGCTAAATTTGTGTCGCAGGGCCCCTTTAAAAATATCATTGCAGTGACTCTCATAAACCTGCAGATGTGACCATGTCAGCTGTATAGGTGTTCTTTCATAAATTATTCTTCAAAGACAGGTGTTTATGTTACAAATAAATATATTCCATTGGGCATGTCATAGTTGATGGCAATCCGTGTAGTTAAAAACAGTGCAATATATACATAGGCACGGGCAACTTCTAGACTCGCCCTGTAGAGTGAGCTGTCAGCCTCTTGGGAAGCTTGGCGAGCACACATTTCCGAACAACTTCTCTTAATTGGCTGACCTGCTTTAGGTCTTGGCGGTAGTACTATGTCCTTACGCTTTGTACGTGTTTTATTGCGCACTTTTTAGCTATAAATATGTACCAACTGGCTCGTATTCATCACACGCTATTAGGTCGATGAAAATATTTAAAGGTGTTTTGCACCAACGCTGCAAATGCCACTAAAATGCATAATGAAAGGCTTTTTGTTTGACCACCAGACCCCATTCCATCTCCCAATTAAGTTCGCTGACAAACTTATGCTGTATAATCTGCACTTTATTACAATATATTTTTTTTCTTTCATCTACGCGCGGGAAATCGTCTCGCGCATCCCCCCCCCCCCCCCCCTAATATTTTTGTTTTCGTCACTAGCGTGAATCACAAAAACTCCGCACCATGGCGCTGCCGTCGTAACAGCAGACGCATCGCGCGTTTGCTCGGGTCGGCGTGAATGTATGCGGCCTATAATTCACCGTCACGTTTGTTTTTTTACGTTGCGATTCTAGCGTAGTCGACAGTAGCAGCTGTGCACCTGCACGTCGCATGACGGATCGGACTAGCTGTCCGCGCGGGCTGCTTCGATCGCCGGAGATTGTACAATCGTGCCGGCAGAACCAGCGGGCCGCTGTATAGCGCGGCAACGGCATGTCGTCTCTCGTCAGCGAAGAGTTCCGAGCTAAATTGAAGACGCTCAAGTCCAGCGGTAGGATCGAGCTCATCGAGGATGTTGCCACCGGCATCGCGCGTCTCAACATCAACGATCCGGCAAAGCGGAATTGCCTCTCCGGTGAGTCGTGATACGAATGCCGAAACCATCGCAGGAAACTCAATACCGCGACGAATCCGAAACCTGTACCGTTTGTAACGTGAGCGCCACACACGACTGTGCTCTTGGTGTAATTTGCTCGTTGTATTCAGCGCTCTAACATAGACGAAATCGCACAACCACGAAAACATACCACGAAATTAAAAGCCTCCCGGCCAAGCCTTCGACTCGCGCTGATAGTGCAAATGCATCGGATTTCCTTCCTTGTTCCTTGACGTAGGTCGCTTGTCAGGAATAATCCAACGTTAATTCCGAGCACGCTTATTCTGCAGGGCGTCGACGTACGGTGCAACTCTAACCTAGCGTATGTGCATGGATTAACTGACACTTCAATATGTAAAAACGCAGAAGCCATGGACATCGGACGTTTTGTCGCATACAGCCGTTTCACGAAAGCTACAGCTGTGGATTCAAACTGCTATAATGCCTAAATTAATCGAGATCAAGCCGATGCAATCCGAATGGAATTCCTCCATCGCGATTGGCCCCTGAAGTTCACGCGGGCTGACGGAGGGATCGCGATTGGCTCCCCTCTCGGCCCGCAAACGAGCCAATCGCAGTGGAGATCGAAATTCGATCGCGATCGAAAGTGAGTGCCCCGCATCATTCTGTGTTTTACGGCGGCCGCTATTCACAGTATTAACACCAGTGGCACGTGCATTTTCCACCGCGATAGAGCCTGATTGGACTCGAGTTTCTTGATTGTGATTGATTGGCTTTATTTGGCCCTGGATTCGGAGGAAAGCCAGTAGCGATCGAGGTTGACAGACATCTGAAGTGCCTGTGGGACACCCCGAACGTACAGTCATGAGCAATAGGAATGCCTGAATTCGTGTTTTATTAACCCTTTCAGCCCTGGATTTTTTTATTTCGGTCAGAGGATATTTCTGTGTGCGTTTTCCTAATGGCTATGACCTCAGAGGACTACAAACGGAAAATTGTGCCAGTAGTGAAACTACTTATGGATTTACATACATGGCGTCAAATTAGTTCATCAAAGCTCAGGGGTTGTGAAATGAGAAAAATGGCTTCTTTAGTCCTGCTGCTCACTAGAGTGCACAAAATCTGAACCAACGTCTTATTTGGCAGTGTAGCAGTCCTTGAAACAAGTTTGGAACTTCGTCCCAAAACCGGCTCCTACTCGCCTCAGTGTCACCAATGACTTCGGTCAGGTGTCTTCTTTTTTTTTGGCTTCCAGCTGCACAAAAACACCACATTGATGGCATCGTTCGCCATAAAAGAAGTACCCCCCGTGAATTAGCAATTTTGATTTTTGTTTTCAAGTTCTTGAGGGAATGTCGTATGATGGTGTAAATTGACACCACCAAGGCCTAAAGGGTTAATGATTACTTGTAATCTACCAATATCGATGTGACGTACAAGATCACAAAAGATGCCGCTTCGCTTGAGCATTTAATGTTATCAACACTTTTACGCTTGCAAACTGTGTTTAGCCAGTATAATCCATAAAGGATAATTTCATTGTTCCCTCTTGTATTGCTCACAACTACTTTGTGCATGTTGCATTTCAGAGGTTGTGGTGCTGACCAAAGTGAACTGTGCTATGACTTTTTCAATTATGAGATTTTCTTCATTTTGTTTCCCAGGAGAGATGATGTTAGAGCTGGAAAACGCGGTCGAAACTCTGGAGCACTGGTCCCACATCAAAGCAGTGTTGCTGTGCGGAGAAGGCTCCTTTTTCTGTTCGGGTGCAAACCTGACGTCTATGAAGGGCCATTTCCGCCCCGGATGAGGGTCGCCAGATGTCGGCTCTCATGCAAAGCACCTTGACAAGGTGATCTCAATTCTAGAGTTACACGTACCTTAACATCATGTGCACTGTGCTGCAGCTGTATCTGTCGCATAAATAGGCCATAAAACCGGATGTCCTGTATTTCGTGGCTTTTGTATAGCTCAGTGCATATAATTATAACAGCGATCAGTATAACTTGAAAGCACAAATCATAGTTTTGACCAGGTTGAAGGTTTTGGAAAACTGGATGTCCTGTATTTAATGGCCTTGTACAGCCCAGTGCATCTTGTAACTACACCAGTGATCAGCATAACTTGAAAGCACTAATCATAGGGGTGTGCAAATATTTGAAAATTTTGAGTAATGAATCAAATAACATTCTATTTACTTTGGTACTCGAATCAAATAGTGCATATTAGAAATACCGAATATTTTTCTAATACTAAGTACTCATGAAAAAACCTCAAAGGAACGAAACGTTGGAGCTGAGAGGAATACCATTTGTTGTTTTAATTATCGAATTATCAAGATGCATGAAGCCCAAGGTTTTACAGGACTATCAGCACTATGTTGATTACAGGATGACGGTGTTTTTGCTTAAAACTTCAGTGTTGCCGAAGTGACTGTCATCAATCCCCTATCTTCATGATGACATTCATGATGATGTTGACTCATGAATATTGTTTAATATTTATATATAAATTTTTATTCAATAGCTGTTCACAAAGTGCCACCTTCAATACTAAATCACGCGTATTTCAACCTGCAGTTAGAAGATAGTTCTAAGGCTGTAGTTGCTCTGTGTACACACAAAGTGCTGTGCAGTTTAACAGAGTCTGGTATCGCTCCATCGACACGGCGAAGCACATCCCATATGCTTCTGCTAGTGGCTTCATGTCATCAGTGCTTGCAGAAGAAACACCCAATTCCATATCCGGTAAGGTTGCCAAGGCGTGCAGACAAGCCATAAAACCAGCGTGCTTGAAGCAGTTTTGGATCATGGTGGCCAAAGTAATAGTCCACGCTTCGGCAAGCATTCCTAGGGCCATGAAAAGGTCGCTTCATGTCATGCTGCAATTTTCGAACTTCTGGTTTCCCAACTAACTCATGGGTTGGAAAAATGTTGCGGAATACTACTTGAAATTTTCGTTATTGCGAGAATGCTTTTTAAAATCTCTTCGCTCTTGAGAGGGTGCAAATGCATTGAACTCTATGGATGTTTGCCGGGGATACTAGATTTCTTCGCTGCCACGAGAATTTCGTTCTTGAAGGCTTTCGTTATTGAGGGGTTCAACTGTAGTATTCGACTCGTATTTGGTTCGGTGTCATCGCTATTCGATTGTTATTCGATGTGGTTCTAAGATCCACTATTTGCACATCCTTAGCCAACCATTGTTGTGCTCAGCTTGAAGGCGTCAGCATGCTTAATTATCTACAAGTATTTATGAAAAGATGTCAGGTGAACAAGGATTCGAGATCTCTGGAGCCAATTTTTTTACAAAATGCCAGTCTTGTCCTCTTGCTGCAGCATTAATTTTACTCCCGTAACATTCCTTGCTTGATGACCTAGTGCATGTTAAATGACTCCAGCTGGTTGGTACTATCCCGATAATCCCCTACTACCGCTAGTCTCATCATCGAGTTTTGAAACGTAAAACCCCAGAATTGAAATTTCCATGCAATATTTTTGTGCATCATGAACTGTAGTAACTACATGGAACAGATGCCCTCTCCTTTTATCTTGTGTGTATGTCTCATCTGAACTGGCATGTGCACATTTTCTTTATTTAAAGGAATGAATGTGGGTGCACGAGTTAAACTTGAATCTACAGCATTGCAGTCAAGAACTTAAAAAATCTGAGAACACTTCAGTTTATTACGGTGGAATCTCATTGATACGATTGTGAATACGTTTTTCAGCTTAATATGTTTTTCTTTTTATTCTCGGCCAAGTTCCTTTTGAAAATAATGCATCTTCATTAGTTTAAGGGAAGATGCTACTCGAAAAAAAGTTTCTTTAATCTGTAGATTAGGGAAATGAAATTTTTGCTGTTTACAGAGGCTTTTATGGTTACAGAGGCTTTTATGGTCATTTCAAATATGTAATCAGTTTAATAGTAAGTTGCATAGTTTTAGATTTGTACCATGACAATGTTTAAAATACAGTTCTTGTTGGACACACTTTTTTTGCCAGTAATTTTTTATAGTTCTTAGCCATTAATGGCTCATATTGCTCCACATTAACTGCAAAATGCAAAGAACTAAAAAGAGAGTGCATATAAGAAATTTTAATGGGCAAGAATAATTGTAATGTGAGAAGTCCTAGAATGCTCAGACCATACTAATTGCTTACTTTTAGGTTCGTAGTAAATATATAGGTCATATCAAGTTCTAAAGGAGATACTTGCACTCTTCACATGTTAAGGAATATTTGGGCGAAATTTCATCCCTGATCTGGCTATCAGAAATACCAAAAACATGATGTCAAAACTCAAGAAGTTGCCCAAATTTTATCTTGAAAAATGCATTTTAAAGGTATAAGTGAACACTCATCTACACGGCAAGGATATGCTTTTTAAAATGATTTCTTCCATCATGAGAGCTTGGGAATCATGGTTATTTTGAGCGTGTGGCTTTGGTGAACTGCTCATGCGAAATGCAATTACAGGCAGCCAGGTGACAATTTCCAGGGGACTCTAGACAATGAGCTCTTTTTTAGTTTTTAGGAGCCACCTTCTGCTCTTTAAAAGTGATTTTAACCTACTTCGAGTTTAATTAAAATCTTCAATTTTTTTTGTCGTGAAATTAGAGAAACTAAACTTGTGCAAGCAAATAAAAACAAAAAAAATATGTAACTTTGGAAAAAACTTGTGTTTTTCGACTCGCATCTCCCGTTAATATGATACAGTTTTTAATTAAGACTGGATAATATGACTACGCAGGTGGACCTTGACCAATATATCTAAAAATGCTACGTTTATTCTTCCATATACTAGCACAAACTGCTTTCCAAGAAGCCACGATCTGCATGTTGCAGAGCCACTGAGGCCGCAGCAGCGTTGGTTTTCTGGCGAAGAAGAGATCGCTGCCAGGCACGACCACACACTTGGACGCAATTCATAGCTTTTTCACGCATTTTCGATGGAGGCGAAAATGCTATAGGCCCGTGTGCTCAGATTTGGGTGCACGTTAAAGAACCCCAGGTGGTCGAAATTTCCGGAGCCCTCCACTACGGCGTCTCTCATAATCATATGGTGGTTTTGGGACGTTAAACCCCAGATATTAATATTATTATTATAGCTTTTTCACACGAATGAAAATCTGAGTGGGCAAACTGCAGCTTATTTTTTTAAATGTTCAGCAGGAGTTGACTCCTACTAATTGAAAAAAAAAGAAAGCGCAGCATAAATTTTGTCTTCAATTGCTCAGTAAAAGGGATTTGCTGAGGAAGCATACATATTTTTTCCTTTTCTTTAACATTTTAGGTTTATACGATTTTTGGATAAAACGTTATTATTTTCTGGTTCCTGTGAAAAAAACGTACCGAGATTCCACTGTAGTTCATGGAAAATTTGAACCCCGCATTAAAAATTTGAACCACTTTATCAAATAGCAGGTTCTTTTTCTGTGTTTAGTGTGCAGTTAAAAAATGATTGCTTCATGTAGTGGTTGTTTCATTAATAGAAATGAAACTCGGTACTAGCCAACATTCCGGTTGTGCAAGGCATTATGCAGCTATCATTTGTCATTTCTCTCTGCAGTGAAGCCACTTGCAGTTGCGTCACTTCTTGCAAAATTTGCCTGCCTTCACCTGCAAACAGCTGCGATTTCCTTTATGAAACTCCAGACGTTTTGCTGTAATGCAAAGTGCCATTTCATAAATAATTTTCATGAAAAATGATTTCTTCAGTGGCTCAAACAGTACCGTAAATTTTTCATAAGGCACAGAAGTATATGTTATAAGTGTTGACTAAGACAAAGTTTTTTTTTTTCATTGAAAAAATTTTTGTTTTTTTTTCTGTTGGGTAGAATAAGAGGGTCATTGCACCTGAAATTGCATTAATTGATTTGTGCTTTTCCATTTTCATAAAGCTCTCAAAAAAGGGTGAAATGATCAACATTTGGAAATTTTTTTTAAAAAGTGGCATTAAAAAAACGTAAATTTCATATCCCCTAAGTTCCCAGGATGTGCGTAGTCTTCATGTGTAAAAATTTTCAGGTGTATACGACTCACCAGAGCACAAATTAAAGTTACAATAAATGTTCAAACACCTCATTGTCAGATTTTCAGCTGTCGACTGAAAAAATACAAGTAGTGTATCTGCTGACACATTGGATCGTCTGTAAACTGAGAAAGTTTTATCATATTACTTTCTCAATTATAGAAATTATTGTGTTGAAGTTTGTGATGTGTGATCTTTCTTACAATGCCCCTTAGTGGAGAAAGTGGGAAATAAATAATAAATAATGCATTTGAAATGCCTCTTAGTGAGAAAGTGGGAAGTATATAGGCGTGTTTTGTGCTGATGGGCGGCTGACCAAAATACTTTTTTCTGCAATTTAGAGCTAATGGGAAGACGCCCCACAAAATGGAAAGTTTTTGTTTTAAGCCGACCTTGAAAAATTCACAGATATACGCCAACTCGCCCATTTTTAATGGCTTGCTAAAAAAAAAAAAGGTAGAAATAGCTAACGATTGATTCACACAATATTCTAACCACTGATTTTCACGTTAAGTGCATTTTGTGTTGTATTGCAATTTTTGTATTTACTACCTCTACTCCTGCGATGGCACTTCATGGCTGCAGTATATTGAAATAAATAAATAAATCTGCTGTAAGGCCTCCCTTCAATATTCTCGATTTAGAAAAACGAGTCTCACTTTCTGAAAGAACGGCGCGTTTTTGGCGACGCCGTTTATGATGCATACTTATAGACATTACACAAACACTTGAGTAGCATTAGCATCACAGACAACGAAGTGACAGGTTTGAGTCGACCAAAAAATTTTTCTGAGGTTTATGAAAACTCTCCCAGCTACCTCTCAATACAATATCCATCGCAAATCAGCCCACATATACATTCTTTGTCAAAATTATGTGGGCTACATTGCCTGCGACTGCTGTGCTGTCCGTAGGATGTGTAAATGGTAAAGAACCATTTGTGCTGTAAAATTTCCAGCTGCTGGGGAAATGAAAAGAAAGCTCGTATTTACAGTTAGAATCCTGGAATGCCAGGAGTGTTAAGGGAACGTCACTACTCAGCTGAATGACGTATGTATATATGGCAGAGGCATAATCATTGGTGCTCTACAAACTTCAGAACCTGGGGAAATCAAAAGAAAGTTCATATTTACCTTTCAGAGGCCTGGAGTTTCAAAGTTTTTAAGGGAACCACACCAGTCTGCCGAATTACATATATGGCGCAGGCGTGTGAAGCAACCCACATATTTGACAACGAGCCGTTTGTGCTTATAGTTGAATGAATTGAAAATAATGCGTCTTATACTGAGTTGTGTCTACTATGCATCCTCTTTCATTGAAAGTCATGAAAAGTAGTGTGTGCATCTTATACAAAGGTACTATACTCTAAAAAATACAGTATAAATACCTCTCCCCTCCACACACATGCACATTGAAGTGTATGCTTGCACGCGCACATACACTAATATGCTCACCTTTCTGGTACATGCATACAGTAGTGTACAGTATCGGTACTATATTTGGGTACACTTCATACCTACATAACCACATTTCTGATACAGATAGGGCATATAGCAGATCTGCTTCACCACCCACCAACGAAAGAAAGAACATTACACTTGTAGGAGTAAACTTGCATAAAACATTCAGATACAAGCCGCATAGTGTATTCACTGGTCTGCATTTCATTATCTGTTGACAGAGGGGACTGAATGTTGCATTACTGTAAAGTCCTCATGGGACAATCATAGAACAATTAAATATCTTTTTATGGCCCAGTTATATAAAGTTGTATTTCTGTATCATAAAAATTTAGTAGTTTGCTGGAAGCACATGTACATTGCTGACACAGCTACTTAGATGAAGCTTCTAGCATTTTCTTTTTTTATTCTAGTGTGGTCAGAGGTTTGCAGTTTAGATTGAATGTTAAAATCTATAGGATGTTTTATTTTATATTAGCAGAATATTTTTTAATGTCTTGTGTCATGTTGTACAGTTCTACTTTTTAAGACAGATTCGTCTCAGAAGTGCACATCATTTTCGTCAAAAATTAAGCTTAATATGGGACTAATTAATGAAGCTTCGTTAACTTTACACTAACAACTTTACAGCACATACTGCAGTATAGCAAATGTAGTTGGTGGCTTCAAAAGTATTGTTCATGTGGAAGGCATTCAGAAAATGATGCCAATTTCGAGATGTGCATCCCCAAAGCTTGCAGTGAAGTTCATATTGATGTTCCGGCCACTTTTGAGCTTTAATGCACACACAGGCATTTCATTAAACAAGTAACTGGAACGACAGTGCATTTTCACAGTACAATGACAGGCTTTAATTTATGGCAAAATTGGGGTTAGTGCTGAAAGTAGCTCCAAGTGCATGTTCCTTACAAAATCACTGACTTCATTTCATACGTCACAATAAGTACACTTAAGTAATTAATTTAAAATATGATTGTTAATTTTTTAGTTACTCAATTACGCATTTTGATTTACATTGAAATTCTGTGACAGCTTTCTCTTCAATGAATGCAATTTGGTAAGTTTGCGCTATACACCAGTAAATATTTCTTGAAATTTCGATAACAATAAAGTAACATTCTGTATATAGTCTCATTTGTATGAACGCTACAGTGGCACCACCTACACTTTTTGTGCTCTTGTTTCAACCAGGTTCAGCAACCTACCAATGATCACCGCTGTCCTAGTAGAAGGTCGTGCAATCGGTGGGGGAGCCGAGTTGACCACGGCAGCGGACTTCCGTATCATGGCACCCAACTCCGAGGTCCAATTTGTCCATGTGCGCATGGGGATCACTTCTGCGTGGGGCGGCATGACTCGGCTCACCCAGATTGTTGGTGAGCGTGAAATTTCTGGATTCTTGTCAGTCTTCATTGTGCATAACGTACTCACTCCAAGCCACCACCAGCCGAAAGCGACATTCATTCAGATGACCTGCACGCACACTGGTGGCTCCATCTCTTGATGATGAGGATGATTTGTGGCACAGGGACAGCTGGTGCCTATGTTCAATGTCACAGATCTCGATTCCACTGCTGTGGCTACTAATGTTCTGCAGCTGAGTGTGAGGTCTTGAGTTTGATTTCTGGTTGCCATGGCTGCGTTACAGTGGTGACGGAATGCAAAAGACACTTGTGTGCTTAGTTTCGGGTGTATATCCAAAATAAGGCCATCAGAGTTAGCAAAGGGCCTTCCACTTTGAGGGCTCTCCTAAGCCTATGTTTGGCTTCATTAACCCTTTGCGGTCCGTTGTCGGGCCCTGCCCGACAACACAACACGGCCACAGCGGCCCGTGATCGGGCACTGCTGGACAAGTTCTATCGCAGTTGATTCACTCGCGTGTTTTGTCTATAACTTATGCCTCATCTTTAGAATAGCAAGTAAGCCTCTTTTACTTGAGATAGTTGTTCAGTTTCGGATCAGAATGGACGGAAGGTGGGAAAAGGTTTCGGACCGCAAAGGGTTAATCAACCCTTAGTTAATCTTGGTACCCTTAATTAGGGGCTAGGTTGTAGTGTCACAAAGTGGAACGGGCAGGTTCAACACCTAATTAATAAGCGTCGGTTTTAAACGTTCTACACCCACAGTATGATTACAAGGGATGCAGTAGTAGAGGGCGCTCTGGACATTTTAACCATCTGGTGTTCTTTAACATGCACATCAAGATAAGTATACCGACCTCCAGCATTTCGCCTCCGTCAAAATGCAGCCGCCGCAGTGAGGATTTGATGTCACAACCTTCGGGTCAGCAGTTGAGCACCATAACCACTAGACCACTGTGGCAGGTCGATGCCCAGCCACAGTGGCCACATTTTGATTGGGTGCATATGGGACATCTGTGTACTTAGATTTATGTACATGTTAGAAATCCCCATATGGTAAATTTTTCATCTAAAGTCTCCTGCAGATTAATCGCCTCCTAATTATATTGTGGTTATGGCACATCAAACCCCAGAAATAAATTTTTTTTCTGCTTTAAGGGTAAGTATTGTATGCGGCACAAGCGCTATCTCACTCTCAATGTCCGTAGTAACAGGGTGTCTGTTTTGAGTGCTGCGGAGGTACATCGAACATGCAGGTGCTTCAGTTCACCCAAAGCTCTCAAAGTGCACATTTTTCTTTTTCTTGGCAACACTGCACAAAAGTGCGAAAACAAATTGCGTGCTGAAATTTGTGCACCATGCCCTCCGTGACATTCATTCTAAGGTTCACTAGTGGCTGTATACACCCTAAGGGGGTGTATGTATAGAGTCAGACATCATTAAATGAATGCAGATATAATGAATTATCGGTTATAGCAAAGTAAATGAGCAGTAGTCTTGCCGTCAGTATAGTGCAAGAAATATACATTTATAATGAACTTTTGGAAATAAAGAGTTATCTGTTAGAATGAAATATATAAAAAATAGTCTTGCCATTAAAGCAGTGTAATGCATGTATGTCTACAACGAAATTTTGGATATGACGAATTATCTGTTGTAGCGAGGTAACTGAAGAAAAGTTTTGCCGTTTATGCAGTCTTACGAATGTACATTTAGAATGACTTCTCAGTTGTAACAAAGCCATTTAGTGTCAGATGCAACATCCTTATATCAAGGTTTTACTGTACGCTGTCAATTTCTGTACCGATTACTGGTGACGCGACTAACTTACATTAAACTTCAGGACTGTGGCCTTTCTTTGCTGCAGGTCCCACATTGGCATTGGACCTCTTTGCCTCGGGCCGACCACTACGTCCCGACGAAGCGACACGAACGGGCTTCGCGAGTTACGTCCTGAGCGATGAGCAGGACACGAAGGAACAGGCACTGCAGTGGATCAGTGAGCGGATCAAAGGAACAACTGAGATTATGCGAGCCATCAAGCTTGGCATGGTGGCTGCCCGAAACCTGCCCCTCCAGGAAGCATTGCAGCGTGAAAATGAACTGTTCGCCTCCGTTTGGGGCCAGGACGCACACAGTGACGCCCTGAGGCAGAACATGAAGCACTGACATTCGTCATTGTTATTGTAATGTAATAGTTTAATGCGTCTGTTGCTTCGTGGTAGGGTTTACAAAGTTACTGCGTATGGGACTGCATGATGCCAGCCTTCGAGCTGCATTTGCACTGGTGATCGACAAAGGTCACGCGACTCGTGACACCTGGCAACTGAGGGATGTGGGCATTCATAGCGATCTACTCTATTCTAAACAGCATACCCCAGAATGCTTCATCATTAGGTGTCGTCTGTGCCTGTTCTATAAAGAAAACGGTGTGACAGAAACAAAAAGCAAAAAGACTTTAACCACATGGACAAGGCACTTGTGTTCATGTGCTTGAAGTCTTTTTACCTTTTTCTGTCACGCCGAAAAACCGCGACTTTTCGAGCCGCGTCTCCCCTTAATAATGGATCTGTATTAGCTTGCCCAATAGTCAGTTCTACTGCCACATAAAATGACCGTTAGCACATTATGTTCGCGGATAAAAAAATAACGAAACTTAGAGAAAGCATTACATCATGCCACCAGCCTTGGGGAGATAACTTTTCGGGAAGCCATTCTCTTAACTTTTATCTGATACGCTATCAGCCCAAGGCACGACCTTTGAGTGATGATGTAATGGCTGAGAATGTACTTTTGGCTGCAGTGTCGTTGCACTGCCTCCGCTGTATATGCATTCAGGTGTAACAGGCAGTTTTGTGTTGGGCTGATGCTCTTTCTTTGATTTCAGTCATGGCGCAGTGCGCTCGCTCTCTTAATTGTAACGTGACAGCACGAAGGAGCTCGTGTCACAGAAAATATGGTGTCATCGTTAGTGTTGGTGGCATTTACCGTGAGTGAGAAATGGTGATGGATGCAAGAAATAGAAACCATTCAAGGCTTGCTCGGATCAACGCAATGTATCTCATGGGGGCTTCCGCCAACAAAGTGTTTTCCTCCGTATTCCTCCACGTTCACTCCTTCAATGTCAATTGGTTGAGCAGCTTGGTGTCTCCAGTCACGGAGCTGAAAAACCAAGTGGTGAGCAACTGACCTTAAGCAGTTCCTTTTTTACCAGAGCAACCATTCACAACTAGCTCGTTCACGCAACCTTACAAGGAAAAGTCTCTTAGTGATGATGGTGATGATAATTTGGCCAGTATTTTGTCGTTTCATGTAGCACAGTTGTTCCTGGATGTCATATTATCATAATTACTTTCTCAAATTTATTAGAAGGGCCAGAGTGATGGCTAGTTCGTTGTGCATAGTTGATACTTGTGACGCCCTGTTCGAACACCAAGAAAGACAAAAAAAAAAACACGGGTAGCTTCACGCTCATCTTGTGTACTATCTGTGTTTTTTGTGCGTCTTTCTTGGTGTTTGAACAGCGCGTCGCAAGTGTCAACTATGAACTTATTAGTTTAACAAAAATTGAGAGTCACCAGCTCACATGTATGCCGGTAAAAACAGATCCCAAGTGGTTGCACCATATTCCCTTCAGTGGCGGTGGCTACGTTTGTGTACGCAACTTGTTCACGCTAGTTGCATATGTAGTCAACTTGTGGCCAAAAGAGAACAAGATACATTGCTCATTGGATGAACTGCACCTTCTCCATAGTCAATACGTCTTTACTTAACTTCAGTATGCTGCGTATGATTGCAGCCGATCACTTTGGTGAAGGCACTACAATGTTCAACAGGTCGTTCAACGTGCCTCGTTCCAGAACCAATGTCAAAAGTATTACTTTTCTTTTCTCGAAATGAATGAAGCCAAAAACTAGTTGGCACACATTTTGAACCTACAATTTCATTCTTATTATGTCAAAATGAAATATAATTGACTGCAGGAGAATTAAGCACTTAATTACATGCTAATTAAATACTGAAACTCATACGAAACAACACATTACTTAATTTCCTTTCTTGGAACGTTATATTGAGTGGCTTGGAATTACGCTATGCGAGTTTGACGCATTTTTAGACAGTGCGTCATAATTTGCGCCTGAAGGGGGATATGCTTAGAGTGGCAACCTGTCGATGATCTCCTGCAAATTTTTTTAGGGCACCGCTGTTCCTTATTGTCCCGTAGAAGCGATTTTTCGCTAGGTACAGTCGACTACTGTGTGCCCACACCCACACTTATGCACTTTATATTTGTTACACATGCATATCTCATTCTAAGTGACAGTTCTAAAAAAAAAGCAATTTATGCAGTGAAAGCTCGTTAATTCGAACTCAAAGGGGACTATGAAATTGTTTGAATTAAGCAGAGTTCGAATTAGTGGGCAGGTTCTAGAATGAATGGATATTTTGCCACGCTGCGAGGGCAGAACCCAAACAAGCTACCTCTGGACTCGTTATCGTGAACTAGGCGCTGCTACACGTTTGTGGCAGGTGATTTCGTAAATTAGGTTCATGGAACTCAAACAGCGAACAGATATTAAATGAGCAGTCAGAACGCCAGAAACAAGCACCGTCATGCATTCGTATGAGCAGTGAGCCGTAATGTCGAAAAATATGGCGCTATTAATGTTCCAAAACACGTTTATTTACATGCAATCAAAATTAAAAGTAATGAGTAATCTGCATTTGCTTGCGTTTCTTCCATCGCGAGTCCATGTGCATCGTTCGCAGCTTGCCCAAGAGCCCAAGCGCAGCATCCGAATTCTTATTTGCTGAGAAATGCTGTTGTTTTGTTGTTTTGCATCTAGTAAACACACTGTGTTCACTCTGGACTGTCTTCTGGAGGAGCGATGAAGACCAGGGGCTCCAAGTTCGAATTTACCAATGTGGATACTGACGCGTTCGAATTATCGGCCGTTTTCCTCCATAGAAATACACAGGGCTGTGCCGGGACCAGGGCATCTGTTCAAATTAACTATAAGGCTCAAATTAACGGAGTTTGAATTAACAAGCTTTTACTGTAATTTATCATTTGAAGCGTCACCATGAGGTGCTTGCCCATATGGTTCTTCCAAAGGCGCAGAATTACTTGACTTGCAGGTAGGCATTCCTAAATCGACAATATACTGCCATGCAAGCGTCTCTTTTTACGAGACCTGCGAGGAACTGACACAATCTTGCACAGCGATTTAACAATTGATTACCGTGAATTCCCCACTTTGTTTTTCTGCAGATGTTCCCCACCGAGATCCCTCAGAGATTTTTATGTAGCGTACCTCGTTGCGACGTATGAGTGTGCATCCTGGGGCTATATTCTTTTACCACCCACGTCAGCTTGTCATTTTTCTGGCCCTTCAACAATGATTTGGATCCTGCTCTCGTTATTCAAGCTTGCGTCTCTACACTATGGTGTGCAAACTACACATAGAAGAACTGCCGCGAGGAATTGCTTTCCGAGCTTGCCACATGGAACATTTGAAGATGTCTGCAGTTGTCGACATGCGAATAAGCAGAAAGTCAGTGCCATTGTGCGTCAACTGGGACTGACATTTTCTGCACGTGGCAGATATGCCGAGCTTATTTTGAAAGCAGGTACCTGTTACCACTGTATACTTTAAGCATGCGATGTTATATTTCTAACACTACTGTGATTGCCACGTGCTGCGTTCATTGGCTTCTACATTGTTGTAGTTTGTTGCTGTTAAGCTGTTGATTTATATAGTACTCACTAGGATGTCTGATTGATAATATGTTACGTGACTGATAAAATGTTCAAAGGTTCAATTTCCATCCACAGCGACTGCATAACTGACAGGAACGGTATGCACGAACACTTGCGCACTTATATTTAAGTACACTTGGAAGAAACTAGTAGTATTCAAAATCAACTGAAAATCATTGACTACATTGTATCTGATAGCCTAATTACTACATATTTCTTTAAAATATTGAAAATCTGTTAATTAAGTCTGTTGGTAGTTGCATGTACAAATTTTGTGTTCTTATTGCAAACACAGTTAACTTTGACATTGCGCACAGTATTGGCACTTGTCGGCAATGTCAATCACTGATATGTTAGCCTTGATTGTCAGTGAGTGTTCCTGATTTTGCATAGTTTCAATAGAATTTCAATAGTTTTGCTGCATTATTATTTTTGTTGTGATATATAGAATACTATGTGGTTCTGCTAACTCCTTCAGAGTGTGATATAGTTTTACAAGAATTTTATGAGCATTTTGCAACCATGTTTGTTTGTTCATGTATTTTACTGGCAAAATCAAACTGCACTTGTAGGTGCTTGTTACATGTGAATTTGAAGCTGGGGTTAGCATGTGGCACTAAGATGAATGAACAGTACACGCACCCAATGGTAATGCGTCAGAACTTATTTGGCAGCTATTTCATGCGTGACTTTTCGAGGTAAAGTAGATAGGTGTGTGAGTTGGAACTGATTCATATTGAAAACTTTTCAGCGCGAATGGGACGGAGCACAAAGGAGAGGACACTACACAACACAAGCGCTTGTGTTGTGTAGTGTCCTCTCCTTTGCGCTCCGTCCCGTTCGCGCTGAAAAGTTTTCAATACGATTTTCGAGGACAGTGTTCTCTATAGCTGCACTTTGTTTAGCATGTGTCACGAAATACTGTTACAAAAGAAGTTTTATGACCTCTATAACGTTGGCAATAGTGCTGTATGTACTACTTGTTTAGAGAAACTGTTCCACTCGGTTGGCTAGTTCAAACTGTTAGGCTGTATGGGAAACCAGCGCTGGACAGGTGGCGCGCCAAAATAGGGCGCCTGGCGGGGAATCGTGACGTAACTCAGCCGCTCGCACCCAGACGACCGGCTGCAGTCTACTGCGGTGAGCGCACACACGTGTGCTGTTCCCATTCTTGCCTTAGGCACAAACAGCTTGAGCAGCCATTGTGTTGGTAATATTGCGCTATGGTTTAGAAAAAAATAACTTTGTCTGAAGACTACTTTCACAGGAAAGCACTCGAAAATAGAGAGAAGCTCTGCAAAGACCCCTGCACACATCTTGTAGACAAGGCAGCTTTCCTTCTATGTTACTGCTTGCAAATAATGTAGACTACTTGCCTATCGTATCATTCAGTTCACGCGGGGTCATCAGAAGGAGCTTGGTGGTGGTGGTCAGATGAAAGAATTGTTACATATGCTGTATGCTGCATAATATGCTCGTTTTATTTCCGACAAAACGCCGGTTAAATTTTTGCTCTGTGGCCCTGGTTTCCACTGGGGGCCGTCTTCACTATCGAATAAATCTAGCAGACACGTACAATGCGGTTTAGAAACCAGCACAACGCCAGTTGACAAGAGAGAGCAAGAGCAGAACATACCATGGTCGCCTGACTGCCTGGATGCAAATGCTGCCTCCGTTCTTATTCATATGGTTTAGAAGGAAAAACATGGAAGGGTATACATCCTCCCTCATTTCTACGTATTGTGGCATTTGAATACGCAACGGTACCACCAGCATCCTTTTGTTTTGTTTCGGCGATCCACACCTGCCTTGACTCTACCAGTCGCCGCTCTCATCCGCGCGAGCGGCTGGGATATGCACGCCTTCACCGCCAGGGCAGCGCTGCCCGCACCGCGGAAACTTCAGTGCTGGTTCCCTATTGCTAGTCTTCATGGTAAAAGGGCTTATTTTCGTTCAGTAGCAATGGATTTTACTTGTGATATAATTCAGCTTAATCTATGAGATGCTAAAGTGAAAAAACAAAAATACGTAAGGCACTTTCAGAGGATCCTAATACTGTTTGCACGTAAAAAAAAGGTTTCATTATATCCCTTACGTTAAAATTGGCCTGTGTATCGTGCCTTATAGGAGTACTGACACGATTTGAAGACATTGCAAAACGGACCCTTTTCGTTTCCTTGGTATGCAGTGTCAACGCTCTCCCCACACCGGAGTCGGACAATGCGTATAAAATATTTTATTTTGATTTTAAAGTTTTCGTCGCTGAGCATCTGCAAGCCAGCTCCACTGCAATTGACATTATCCCAACGAGTCAAGACAGTTCCCGAGTTTGCGAGCTCTGCGTCCTGCATGCAGCCTAAATCGCAAAAATCACTGTCAGGGTCACTGGACGGCAATTCAATAATCGTTGTTTACGTGCACCACGAGCAGATGACAGATTTGCCGTTAGTACATCGCCAATTGCTGTCTTCCCGTGACGTCACACTGCTCTGACACGTCACTGCGAAGCCGCCCCCTCGATACCGAAACCAAAATTACTGTTCTATGGTAGCGGTATTAAAAATATATTCGATGCATTCCCAAGCGCTACGACACTCTTTTTTAGGTTTCTCGACAGCTGTACTTTTATTTAGAGCAACAATCCTAATTTTTTTTAAAATTCGTGTCAGTACTCCTTTTAATGCACACATGGCCAATTGTGTGCCTTGATTCGGAAGACATCATTTTTTGGGTGCACACAGCTTTGTTGATGAGGCCAGTTGGCATTCACATATTCAGCATGGCATTCTAGTCACAAAATTGCATGAATTGTGATAACTAATCACGATAGTGAAGCTGCATGCTTGTGCCAATTAGAAAAGTAACATGCTAAACAGCTTATAAAAAAACCCAGAAAAAATAAAGTTCCTTCGGAGGAACCACAAGTGCATTAATAGTCATACTCTCGGTGTAATTAGCTATTGATGTTGATGCATTTAATATTTTTTAGGACTGTTTTCATCCTCCATAGTGTTTGAATGCTCTAGCCATAATATAGTTAATCTATGCAGCTTATATTTTTGACACTTGTTGAGGTACTTTAGACAATCTTCTGTTTTATATATTTGAAGAACATATTGTTGGTTTGAGTTGGTGTTGCAGATATTGTGCTTATATTAAAGCTCACAATTTCTGTTTGAGCATTAGTTAATGAAGTTGTAAGTGGTTGTTTAACTAGGTCTGTGCACTGTATCACTGCATATCACCGTTGTGGATTAAAGAAAGTCTTAGATAAGTGATTAAGAATGAAACTTTTACATTTTTATTTCCCTTCTTTTTTTCATGTAGGAGGAAGCGTTGAATTGCATTTGATCACGCCAAAACATTGCTTATCCTAGAAGCATATGTATAATTATATTTGATATCTGTCGTGTCTACAGTGTCATGTAAGTAATATATTTAGATCTGTATGTTAAAATACATGGCTGTCATATGTGACATATGAATTGCAAATGCCCAATTTAATATTGTGTGTAAAGGAATGGATTACAAACAAAAAATAAAGTACATACACACCCACACACATACACGAATGAATGTTCCCAGTGAAAAACAACATATACTCTGATATTTTGGTCAGAAACCAGCCTTTATCAAAAATGAGGTTTGTACATTGCATTCAAGCTTAAATACATGTTCCCGTATTACATACACAGACACACACTGTCACCATTCGTTCAAACGTAACAGGGGAGGGCCCAGAACAACAACCAAAAAATATATATATATATTAGAGAGGGAGCGAGAGACGTACATACTGACGCACACAGGGTCGTTATTCGTTAGAACTTGACCAGAGGCGGGATCAGAACACACAAACAAACAAGAAATAAATAGCAAATAGAGAGAGCGAGAGAAACAGAGCTAGAAGTGCGATTAAAAAAAAAGGAATACACAAAGAAGCAAGAAAGATAGAAACGCGATTCCAACGCTAAAAGGATAGATTCAGCCGTTTCAGGATTGAAGGAGCATATGGCCATGGACGCCCGATGAAAATGCTGAATGTTTTCTCGGCCAAAGCGCCAATATAAATGTTATATTTTTCACTGTGAATTTCATTCATATTTCGTAACTGAATAGCCAAGAACCTTCTTCTTAAACTATACATATAAATATAAAGTGCATGTTGTGGAGCACATTGTTTTGATGTCTTCTCATTTTACATGCCCTTTTAAAGTGGCACCAATTGAATTGAATTGAAAACAACTTTATTAGGTCCTGCTGAAAACGACTGGGCCGTGTACCCGGCTTAGTCCCACGTAGGGGACCGGCAAGAGAAATAATAATTAGATTACTTTTCTGCATTAGCTAAATTAAACCAGAATTTATAAAATTCCCAGTGCCAGTGTGACTTACCCTGCTGTTTCATGGTTATCAGCGACCTTTTTCTGCCAAGGAAATGGAAATAAAGCTCTGGAAGAACACTTTGCCATTCTTAACTTTTTTATTCGCCAAAAGACATGGAAGGATATGAAAGGCAGATGGCGATGTAGTCATAGATTGCATATAGAATTTGACCTCCAGAGCCTCTAGTTGGCAGAATCAAGTATCTGTGACCAATGAAAGAGTGTGTTGCGTGAAATTGTGGCTGCTCAATCCAACTGGCGAAATTTTAGACAGTGCTGGAAGCTTAATCGTGAGTGTGCGAAACGTTGAAGAAAAAAATGAACAGAGGCTACAAGACAGAGCGAGGTCTCTCTTTGACGTGTTGCGCTTTGCCTAAAATACATTTACTCGACATTTCGAGCGGAGACCGGCCTTTTTTTTTCAAGAGTAGAGTCGACAGATGCAGTTGTTGATTTTTCATACTCGTTATATATTTACACATATGTATTTGTATATGAAATCAACGACTGTGTCTATCAATTGACTCTTGAAAGAGATTGGTCCCCGTCAAAACGTCGAATAAATGTATCTTTTAAACTTGATTTTATGGATTAAATGTGTATGTGTATGATTGCACATTGACATATATACGAGTGTAACAGTAATATATGTACGCGAGCACATTGCGTGCCACGAATATCGGGTAATATCCTTTGATTATTTACCGAAGTGGTCACGCAGCGTACGTGGCATCGGTGCATGCCAATATTCTTCGCTCGGACGGGCGCACGACACGCCAAAAATACGCCCGCGTGCACGGAAGACTAGGAGACAAGCGTCGCGCTAGAACCGTACAAGGACGTCAGTGAGTCACCCACACGCACATTATGTGTATTGTTATTCTTGTTCTTACAGCGTTTTGTAACGGCCGCGCCGCAGGGAGGGAGAGGGGGGGGTGAAGTCGCGAGACGAGGCGCTCCAGACAGCCTTCACGGACTTCACTCAAGGCAGCGCCTAATTAAAGCGCCGTACAAAGCGCTACGAAGGCGCCGTGCCATTGACGGGATTCAGCTGCCGTTTTCCGGCACTGCCCACCGTCCAAGACCGGCTATTATGCGGCGGAAACAACTTTATTTTTGTTCTTTCTTCCGTCAAGCATCGTGTCCACACGACCCATTTCCACTCGCGGCCGCAACCCTCCTCTCTCAAACCTTTTGAACTTAAGTCGAGAAACTCCGCGCCACACACCTCCAACACTTACGTAAAACTTTACCACCACGTGTAACACACAGACTTTTGCGCCATCTATGTTTTAAAAATACAAACTATTTACGCAAGTTTTTTTGTAATATAATGTCTGTGGTAAGGTTACATTGCGACGCACAGATAGCAAATCAGTCGTGCAATACCAAAAAATTGTCTCCACTAATGCGATCTTTCAAGTTGTGTTGCGCAAGTAATGGTTCACAAAACTCAACTTCATACCGTTCATACGCGCTACGCTTCGGTAGCCCTCCCCCCGTACTTCGATCCGAAAGCCACTTCCTAGCTCTGGCCTCACCAAGGCGCTTAGTATCGGCTCTAGTTCTTAATCTTGCCGCTGCGCGCAGTAACCTTCAACTAAGCAGGAGTCTTGGCGCTGTAAGCCAACCAATTTTCAGACGGCTCTCGGGAGTGCACATTTAGCGCCAAAAGAGTACGTCGTTTGAACGAGATATAGTGGCAGCGGCAACTTTCTAAACAACACCGTTTTTCAGGGAGTGCCGCGTAAAGATTGACGCGAGTGTTGCCTCAGTTGCGTTTGCCGCAACAGGTTTGTGCGGCCGGCCAGACAACCGGAAAAATCGGTCGCTGCTGCAACATTCGCTTCTTGGCGCGCCTTGCAAGCGGACGTGGTACTTTTCCGTGCGTGGTTTTTGGTTTGAGCGCGAACTTTATCATCAGCCATGGCTCCGGTGCTCGGCTACTGGGACATTCGCGGGGTAAGCGAGGCCGTTCGCATGTTTTGTAAGCTTTAAACTATGCTAACTGTATCATTATACCGTCTCCGCTTTTTAATATTCCTCATACTTTGTTGTGTCTATTTTTTTTTACTTGTATTCAAAGGCCCGTCCGTTATCCGGCCGGGGCTGCACGCCGGCCGGGGGGGTGCGCGCCATCTTATTTTATTGAAGTCGGCAATCTAGTGCTGCTCGAAATCGAGTAGTCTGCGAATCTATTGCTCAGTTTATATTTGTCGTCATGATTGCCGTCTTCGAGAAGTTAATAGTTATGCCGTTTCGCTTTCTACTGTACTCGTGTTTCATCTTCGCTTTTGTGTCGTCTTCAACGGCAACTTGAGGCATTTCTCGTTGATCCTGAAGCGGTGGCACGTGCATAAAGAACATACAAACTCTCATAGGAACCCATTTTTATCGATCTCAGTAGTTTAGCGCTGCGAGCTTGTATCAATATCCGGGTCTTCTCAAGTGCCGCGGTCGCATTTATGTAAAGCGCGAATTCACGGCTATCGTAGAAACTGGTATCACTTGCTTCTTTTTTTTAAGGCGAGGTCGGGTTGCATTCCATTCGCTGGACACCCAATTACGAAGGCTGGCCGGCCGGTCACGCCCCGGTAGTCGGGCTTGTTTAAAATACTAACAATCTTGGCGCCCACACGTGCATCTCAAGGATATGCAGGCGCTGCCTAAGGCATTTATACTTTAAATGAACGTTCGTAAACAAGTTTGCACTTGCCGGTTTAATTCGGCCGTTAGCGACAGGTCGCAGTTCAGAACAACGAAAGCCCACCCTTTGCACGTGCTCATGCGGCTGTAGTAAATGGCTTGCTTTATCGCGACAAAAAAAAAGGTCCGTTAACGGTTTTGCGGTACTCCGAGAAAGCTGCTCCGTTCGAGATAAGCGCCGACGGGGCAATCAGCTTAGCTATGTTTCTCGCGGGAAAGATAAAAAGTGTCCTCCTAACTGTAACTACATACGATTGCGCGCTGAAAGCACTAAACTTTGCGCATTTTTTTTTTTCGAGCATTAAATGCGCGGTAACGCCACAAAAGTCGTTATTTTTCTATGAATTTAGCTTTGTATTTATTTTTTTTATTTGCGGGTGGCGGCTAGGCGATAAAAAGCACACAGGTGCGTGAACAAAACTTTTTTTCCCGTGCGCCACCTGTGCGATGTGCAGGTACGTGCGTATTTCCCTGCGTTAACTGAATGTAAAGGCGATATTAGTTGGAAATTCAGTGAAGTGGGATATATATGGAGTCAATAAGGTACTAGAAGCGGCTGCACCCTCCGCGCTTGCGGCCACGCGGCGTTCCGCTGTGAAACACGAGGGCGTGAGTTCGACTCTCGCGGCTTCGGCGGCTCCACAAAGATGAGTTAATTCGGATTTTCCCACTGCGCCGTACCTCGTATTGTGGTTTTATTCGGCACCTAAAACATGAGCTGTTGTAATTAAAACAGTCGCTTTAGCCGCACGCGCACATGAAAGGTTTTTTTAACTTGGTGTAAGCATTTGGGAGTCACTGAATTAACTGTTTCATACTGCCATTTAAAAGAGATCGAGTGTCGAGCTGCTATTTAGGCCACCTTTTAATGCACGGAACTAGGCGCACTTGGCGGGACGCTTCGTGCCTGGCGCTCTATCACGAACCGTCTCGCTGTAACCATAGCAACGGCCACTTGTGTACGCTGGAGAGGAGGAAGGCGCCCGCCGTTGTGAGGGTGCGAATCCGGCCACTTGTTAGGTTTCCTCCTCTCTTGGTATGTGTGATCGGGATGGCTGCCCGCGTCTGCCATCTCCGTCGCGTTAGTATCTTACCACAAACAGGCACAATGGTCACATTGTGAGCTCCGCCCAGCGCCGTCGCCTGCCTACGCAAAAAGAATTTACGTAGATGCTCCGACCAATTACGATCGCTCATTTTGGTGACGTTGAGCACTTGTGCGTGTTGAAGATAGTCAACGAAAATTTGCCGGTTCTAGATTGAAAGCATAAAAGTCCCGACAAAACTCTATTGGAGATTCGGACAATACTTTATCCAAAGTAGGCAAAGTTATTTTCCGGTAGTGGCATTAGCAGAGATAGCATGCTTGTGCTTTGAATAATGCTGGAGGCTCGAAAGAACACCAGATCGTCAAAATTTTTGGAGCCCTCCGCTGCGGCGTCACTCGTCGTATCGTGTTTTTGGGACGTTAAGCCCCAGATATTAAGGACGAGCTGGTACGACTCTTACAGAGGTGACTTAGAAGCACACTGTGGTTTTGTGAGTGGAGTTTATATTTATTCTTAGGCTGTAGTAAAACTCTTGAGGATTGGCCGTTAAGGTTCAGTTGAAAATATTAATGGCTTTACTGAGAAAAGTTTTATTACCTACAGAAAAATGGGCGATGAATTCGCAGATTTTCAGGTCTGTTCATTGTTTCCTTTGTATTTCATTACTGGTAAATGTTCATTGTTCTGTGAGCTATTTCTAGAACAACGCTTCCAAGTCTAAGAAACAGTGTTAATGGAATCTTTGATTATATTATTTCAGTGCAATATATTTATATTAATTTCATTTAGATTTGTCTGCAAACAGTCCTGTGTAAATATTTCACCAAAAGGCATTTATTAGCTGATGCGTTCATTCATTTCAGTTATTATAAACTACACCAATGTTTGCAAGCTAGCTTTTGAACTCCTCTTCCTTAAAATGAAAGACTACCTTTGGTGTTTTAAATTTTTACAGTGAACTTTAATATTGATTAAAGTGGCTACTAAGGAAGACAAAGCAAGCCTAAAATTCTTCAGTATGTGTTCTCAGCGGTAACTCATATTCTTGTTATTTCATATTAGGTATCAGTATATACATATGAACTCGTCAATTGGGAAGTTGATTATTGGAAACCATGGACCATAAATTTATTAAAATATTTCTTGTAAACAAGACTTGTTCATATGTAAAGCAATTACTCGTGTACGGGCCACTTGTACAAGGTATTCCAAGGCATTTAGTCATGCACTCCCATGTCGAACCGCCAAAGTACCACGGAACACATTTCGGACATGGGAGACCAACTTGTTCAGTGAATACCTGGGCCACGTTATTCCTGTACGTGGCATGGAGCTAGCAATCCATGAATTGTGAGTAAGAGCGACAGACAGGGACATAGAAGAAAATCGACACGGACAAAGCGCTTACACGGACAAGCTAGCAATATCACTTGAAAAACTACATTCTGACCTCAGGACTTTCTTCTTTTGCTGCTTTTGCATAAATGCAAGCGTAATACCTTCTTGGGGCTCCGTTTTGCATATGCTGCAACTGTGCTTTAAATTGGCTCCCGTAATTTTCCTTCTCAGTTGGCCCAGCCCATCCGTCTGCTGCTTGCGCACGTGGACGCCAAGGTGGACGACAAGCGCTACACGTGCGGACCCCCGCCGGACTTTGACCGCAGCTCTTGGCTCAACGAGAAGACCAAGCTCGGCCTTGAATTCCCCAATGTACGATGACCTCTCGCTGGCTCGTTCACATTACTTCTTTGAGTAGGAAACTTCCTTCTGTAGTGAACTCGAGGAGGGTGTGTTGGGGGGGTGCTACTTGGTAAGACATTATTTTAGGAACTTAAAACTGCGCTGGGGATGAGACACGAGAGTAGAAAAATGCAGCACAAATGCAGACTAAGAAGTGTTGTTAGCCTGCATTCGTCCTGTCTTTTTCTACTCTGGTGTCTCGTCACTAATCACCAGGTTGTATATTTGATTTTTTTTAATAGTGGCTGCATTATGATGGGGGCAAATCAAAAAGCCACCCATGTATTTAAAGGGACACTGTATGCTATCAGTGCAACCATTTAAGTTACACTGATAGATGAATACCTGAAAAATGTTTAAAACGTCAATGTTATTGATAACAGGGCTTTGGCTAGTACCTCAATTACAAAACTAATAGCCTAGCCTATCCAGTAGTCTTTGTACAATAGCCCATGTAGCCTATGTGTCTAGTACATTGATTACTGAAGTAATCAAAGTACCAGCTACATAGGCCATAGGCCCAACTATTCAGTACGGATATTTTAACTGCCCCGAATAAAGCGGTTTTTCTTATTATTTGAAAGTAAGTGTAGCACTCAAAATGAGACTCGGTGGGGTGGTCTAGTACTAGCTCGAGGACATAGAGCATCCACAGTATACTCCTGTAAATAGTACTCAACCATTCATAATGAAGAGACCATAGCTGTAGCAATTTGCAAGATGGCATAGGAAGCTAGCTCTACCATTCTAATTCTCTGGAGAAAACATCTTTTTGACTTTGACCTAGGTTGTCCACAACCTCTCATCCCAGCACCAATTTCCTTCATGTGATGGCCACTAATCTCAAAGGTTCTGTTTTTTTGGGGGGGCCCTGTTTTTGTTTGGCCTCCGAGAAAGTTGATTTTTGAAGTGTTATGTTTCTCAGTGTGAATTGCCATGTTCCTTATCTTTATTTACAGCTGCCTTACTACATCGACGGCGATGTCAAGCTGACCCAAAGCATGGCTATCCTGCGTTATCTTGCCAGGAAGCACGGTTTGGGTAAGACTACTTTAATGTTTGGTTTCGGCGCACTCTGGGCACATTGCTTGGTTGAACCAAGATGAATACAACTTCAAGCAAAAGTTTAGTGTGGGCTAGTTGGTTTATGTTTCTCGAGTATCTAGTGGTATACAGTAAAACCTTGTTTATCCAGATCTTGTTAACTCGGAAATTCGGTTAACTCGGAGTCGCAGCACGGTCCCGGCAAAACTGTGTATATTTCAATGGTGTCAGATGCTCATTAATTTGGAGGGATTTAGCCGCGCACCGGTTAACTCGGACAACTCCGGAGAGCGCAATCGATACTTCATGCTTAAAATCGCACGATCTCGGCGGCTTGGAGGCGCAAGCCCTGCTTGCCGTAACCGACGGTGGTACCGGAGCGCCGGAGCTTTGGAGAAACCGAACGAACAACGGCAGTAGAATATGATCATGATGGTAGTGAATGAGGGGGGAAGTTGCTAGGTGGCGCTAGTCACCACCCGGCGGAAGCGCTTGGTTCGCCGGCGCATCCAGCGTCTATTAAAAGCGCAATGGCGGCACGCACGGACGACGGGATTATGGTGGAACGGGAAGAACGGGACGATTTCACCGCCACCACAGTGACCACAGCTGCTCGCTACGCCTACGTTGCTGGTTTCTTTGTGTTGTGACTTCGCGCGTAGCATGTGAGCTCGTGCACGTTGCGTTCTACGGCTGTGCTTGTGCGCGTTGCCACCGCCGTCGCGCTTCACAATGATGGCGACCGTCACTGGAGTGAAGCGGCCACAGCAGCCGGCGACAGCGAGCGTGCGCACCACCACCTGATGGGGTTGAAGAAAATCTTTCTAGCACAAATTCCGTCGACGAGGCGGACAAAAATAACGCAGTTTTTCATGGAATAAAGGTTTGTCTGTGCCGAGTAAATTTTCCTTTTGTTTTCATGGGCCATTTGATAATCCGGATTTCGGTTAACTCGGACATTTTCTCCGGTCCCATGAGATCCGGGTTAACGAGGTTTTACTGTAGTATCGAACAGAAGGCACCACTGGGGAATTGCAGCCCGTGTAGTATCTGTCTGCCGCACAACCAGAAAATCGAGGGGTACATTATTAATTTTTTATAAAATACTGCAGACCACAAATCGGCCCTTGCAGGAAGTGCGCTGATATCGCATACATGAAAAGAAATACAATAAGTTCAACACAGTCAACACAAATAAATATACAAATGCAACAGAGAACACGGGCAAAGTACTTCAATAGGAAGATTAATACATCTCTTGGTGTTACACTCGAGCACTTCTGTAAGGGAAGATGGAAAATTTTTAAGTATTTGCCCTTGTAAAATGAGGGGTTAATGTGTACGTGAGTTTCGTGACGTTGATGTTGGATGAACAGAGTGACTCATCTGGGAATTGCTGTTTAAAAAAAATACCGTATTACTCGAATGTAACGTGTTTTTTTTTTTTTTCTTTTCAATCTTTTGCTACCTAAAGTCTACCCTCATTTCCAATCGAATACTAAAATACTATTTTTTCTTCCTGGACACAATGAAAAGTCACCCCTTGCGTTGCAATAGAATAAATGCAGTAATTGTGGTCTTATGGGTGGGGTAGAGCTGTGGGATGTAATTTGTTCACCATAGAATATACTCTGTCTAAGCTTGGTAATGTTGGACTAGTTTCGAGTGCCTAATGTTAACGTTGAAGACCACTTGTTTAAGGAGTTTCAACGCTGATTTGTTGCGCAGAGGGCAAGACCGAAGCCGAGAAGCAGCGAGTCGACGTCGTTGAGCAGCAATTTGCTGATTTCCGTATGAACTGGGTTCGTCTCTGCTACAACCCTGAATTCGTGAGTATGACGTTGTTGCCTTGGTTCTTTGCAGTGATTATTTTATTAATTGCCGGCTGTGGAAGCTTAGAGAAACGTTAAACTACCACATGCCGTTGTGCGCTAAAACACTGTTTAAAGGCTGTTGAACTTTGTTGAGAGCACTTAGGGTAGTACTCAATTATGGTTGAATTAATTAAAGTTAAATTTTATTTGTGTGCCTTTCAGCGAGCTGATGAAAAGTCCTTGGAACAGGGGGGTTTTGCTGGAGGCGACGTTTTGACAAGTGGACTTGACGAAGCTGCTGCCTTGACTCTTGTCAGAACGTTGGCTTTAGCAACATCCCCTGTTCAACAATTTTTAACCTCTTCAAGCTTCCATCTCGCCAAGAAGTTCTGCCTTGTTCAAATTTTCAGAGAGCTGAAACATTTGAAAGGATCTTACAATGTTGAGTCATAAAGGAAATGCAACTTGGTACACTCACGCTCTCTTCAGGCCTGAGATATGTGGGGACAGTGTAATAGCACAAACACTGCTAAACAACGAAGAATCCTCTGGTTGGCGACAAGCGTTCATTTTAATCTCTTTTTGTATGTGGCAATGAAATCACTTGTAATAGCGTTAGGCTGTAGGACTAACTTTTGGTTTCTGTGTTCTTTCAGGAGAAGCTGAAGGGCGACTACCTCAAGAACCTGCCGGCCTCCCTCAAGGCTTTCTCTGACTACTTGGGAACCCACAAGTTCTTTGCTGGGGACAACGTAAGTGGGGCACATCCTGTATGCTGTGCATTTTAATAATTCTATTGTTTCATTTATTATAATCTCAAGGTAGAGATGTGCATTGCGGAGGGGTTTGCAAAGGTAGATACATAAACAGTACATAGCACGTGCTTTATTATACCTAAAAGCATAGTGTACTCTTGAACGGAACCTGAGGGGACCAGGAAAATGTGTTCCGTATAATATGGCTTCCGTTTACTTAGTATGGAAGCAATCATAGTAGAGGCAATTGTTCCATTTGAGCAGCAGTTCCATTTAAGAGATTTCCATTTATGATTTCCGTATGATCAGTTACGTACATAATGTTATGCATAATGTACATACATATAGTACACACATAATGTACATGCACTGTACATTATGTACATACATAATGTTATAATTAGTTTTCCAAGCGTTATAATATAACATCACTGAAATTTTCGTATTTGTGTAGTTCTTTTTTGATATATGTGACATGCCCTTTTTTATGGTTACTTTTGAATGAATCCCAACTAGCATTATTAGGCTAGGGATTTAGATGAGTTAGATTGTGTTTTTGTAAGTTTTTTTGTCAATAAATTCAAAATTCAATTTATAGAGTTTATTGTATAAACAAGGAAACAAATTTTAGAACACATTCTAGAGAAAGTGTCAAAGGCAAAGACATGGCAGTTAAAATAATTTATGAGAAGGACAAATAGTCCTGGAAGTGTTGATAAGTAGCTGATATGGTATGCGAGATGCTAAGAATGGTAAACAAAAACACTGCAGGCATAACAACAATACGGCATAACTTGTGTGGCACATCGTGTACAAATTAAAATACGAGTCGTAACTAAATAAGGATGGCATGGGAATGTATATTTACGAAACAATTTCTCAATTGCCGCAATTATTATAAAATGAAATGCCAGCTCTAGTTCTACACCATTCCAGTCTTTCCTGTGTGTAGTGCTGGGTAAGAGCACTTTGGGAACAGGTGTTTAACCTGCAGTACCCTGACTTCCACTGGTCACACCATTTATCTCTTGTGTGCAAACGTTTTCACCCTCCCCTTCTTTTCTCTCTTCCCCCCAGCTCACCTACGTTGACTTCATCGCCTACGAGATGCTTGCCCAACATCTCATTTTCGCACCCGACTGCCTGAAGGACTTCGCCAACCTGAAGGCCTTCGTTGACCGTATTGAGGTACAAAGCACTGATTGAAATACTGAAAAAGTGTTGCATTGGGCTCGTGTCTTGTTGCTGTTTTACAGCCAAGAAAAATTGAGTTATACGTTTTTGCAGGGCAGTTATGTCGGGTGCAGGGAAAGGAATTTACTTACCATAACTACACAGTCGCCCACTTTCTAAGTGGGAATTAAATCTTATAATATGACGTCGTGGGTGTGGCCATGGCGTCTGTGTCCTGATGGGAGATAGCGAAGTCATGGTGGAACCTCGTTAACACAGTCGCATCTAACGGGAAGTTACCGTCGTTAAATCTAATCTGTTATTGCGGGTAGATCTGTGTAAAGCAATAACGGGACTCCTATAAAAGGAGTTTCCTGTCAATTTTGATGGCTTGCTGTGTTGATGTGTAGTGCAGGAATGCTAAGTCATAATGATTGTTTTTAACTGCTGAACCTAGCTGCCAGCTAAAGCATGTGCATGTTGATCTAGAAATGTTTTGTTTCCGGTTGCTCTTGCCATGCGTTTGACATTATTGAAGTTAGAAAGTATATTTTAAGCTGCTAGTGAACAGCTCTACTGTGGCCATATTTTCAATTTCGTTACAGCAGTAGAATATAATTAAAATAAAGCTTGGCCAGCCAAATTTTTGGATTTACATTGACTCGTCAGCGATATCTATACTGAGGTTCTGCTTTACTTCCTTGCATATGATATACAATTACCTTTTTAGGTTTATAAAATGTAGTCTTAAGGCCAAAAGCCTTTCACTGCGGTGTTCACGTGGTATGCTTTTACAACTTTTAAGTGTGTGAAACTGTTGGGTAACATTTTTGGTGCTTATTTGCAGCAAGCAACACGGGCTTGCCATGAGAAGCAGTAACCAATGTGTTTAAATCGATTTCTTTCCTTGCAGGCTCTTCCTCACGTTGCGGCTTACCTGAAGTCGGACAAGTGCATTAAATGGCCCCTCAACGGCGACATGGCCAGCTTCGGCAGCAGGCTGCAGAAGAAGCCATGAAACAAACATTCATTTTCTTTCATTTCGAACAAAGGTTTTCACAATAAAATAAGCATTGACTTTTACTTGTGGCATAGATGCTTTTACTAAACTACTGTAGACTGGGACCAGGAGAGTATGTTCTATTTAAAAGGAGTTTTGTTTACTGATAGATGAATAGAGGTGCAGACCAATCATAACAGAAAGAGTTGTTCCATTTAAGCAGCAGTTCTGTTTAAGAGATTTTTTTTACTGAAAGTCTAAGTGTGAACTAAGTTTATTTTCCCTTCGAGACATAAAGAGCATCTCCAGTGGTATGGCCTAAGCCTTAGAAGGGGCCCTTCATTTTTTTTTAACTATTCTCTTCAACGCTAGAGTGTGCAGTGTTGAATACTGATATGAATGTAAAATAATTACGAAAATTCATGCACAGGAGCTGAGCTTCAGAGTCTTCAAAACCTGAGCACATTGTGAGAGATGTTCCATTTTTCATTTCACGTGGTCATTAGCTGCTTCCCCTCTCTGCACGCCTTTTATATAAACACACTGAAAATCTCACTATGGTAGCCGTTGCACAGTGCAGCTTGCATCATGTTGCCATTGTTTTCAAGTTATACTATTTAAAAGCTGAGATCCTTGTGTGTGTGGCAAAGTATAAATGTTTTTATATTTTCTAGCACGCTATAGTGTGACCTAGCCGAGTGCACATGTACGTCACGTGCTACTTGGCTTGTCAAGCCAATCTGAACACATTGCCTCTGGCGTCACTGTCACATGACCCAACGTCACTTCCGATGCGAAAAAAATTGCTGTGTGTCGCTGTATTTCGCAGCAGAGAGTGGTTTGTCCATCAAAGAAAAAATTGAAGTTTTTTTTTCGGCGTTTCTACTTGCGCTGCGATGTTGCCGCATTCCACATTACCAGATGCAATGAAAACGACATGCTATTTATTTATTTTTACACACTGCAGCACAATTTGGGCTATCACAGGAGCGGGTTTTCTCTACATAGACGGAGAGAAAGGCAGTGCTATATCACAAGAAACGGAGAAAGAAAAAAAATACAAGAATACAACTCTTGAGAAACAAAGTGCGAATCAACACATTCATGCAAGAAATCTTCTAAAGGCAATGATCTAGTTGACCCATGCAATAAGTTCCATTTTTCAATAGTGTGTGGAAAGAAGCCGAGTTTAAATAGGTTGGTATGCGGATGGATGATGCCAAAGATTGCGACACCAGCCAACGTTTGCCAATCATTTGACCTGTGCTGGCAGTATATGAGTGAACACGGCAAGCAAGTGCACTGGTTACCTCTCTTCATAAATAGTCTAAAAAGGGGATGGTAATGCCAAGATATGCTCTTGCCATGGCTCTTGCATGTAAAAACTGTGATTGATGCATTCAGGCAATGTGTATTTCGTAATTGTACAAGAGCTTTTGTTCCTTTCCCACAGCGCTTTTTTTGCTTCTTCCATGTGAGGCAACTGATAAGTCAACGACGAATTAATCTGGAACATGGTGTGTTTCTGAACACCGTCAAATACCGCCATGTTGTTAAAATTCTGCCATTGGTCTACTCCGATTGGCCCAGAAAACTGCTATAGCCTCTCTGATTGGCTTAAAATGCCACCATTACAGAATTTCGACAAGATGGCGGGGTTTGACAGTTTTCGGCTGAACAACATCTTTGGTACAGTGCACCACCCTGGTGTGTTACTCAGGGCATTGCTGATGCTTTAATGGCGGTACTTTAAACGGACACTGAAAGGAGTAAGTTTTAGGAGCGAAGCTCCTTAGGCTCTCGCGATGTCCGTTGTCGTCGTAGCTCCCCGTCGGACCGAAACACAGGTGTTGCATATACCGTACATAGAGAGTTCATAGCACGCATATGGTTTAAACATAGGCAGTACTCTGTCCGTGCATCTGTCCATCCATCCCGTCCGTCTGTCCGTGCGTGCGTCCTTTATACTAGACGGCGACTTCAACATAGACATTATGGACCTTAGGACCTAGCTTCGCTCCTGCATTCACTTCGTGGATCTGCAGCAATTTTTGTCGCATTGGTAATTACTCTTTCGCAATGCAAAGTTCGCCACGCCTGCCTCGAGAAAACGCGCTAAAGTAAAAATCGGGTGGCGACGCCACCTTGAAATTCCCGCACCAGTCACCGTGACGTCATAGAGCTTGATGGTGTCTACTTGAGCCTACGCATGTTGCTAAATGGTAACCATGAAGTCATTGGGGTGCGCATGGTTCCCATTCAGGGGGGCGAGGAGCGGAGGTTCGTCGCAGCGCCCCCCTCTCCCTATGAAGTCGATGTATGGGGCAGACTCCCCCCTTCGTGCGCACACCTTGTGCATGAAGTAACTTTGTGCTCTGAGGGGGGGGCCAGATACTTCACAGACGAAGTTTCATGAATTTTCGTTGAGCCAATCGTCAAAATGCAAAAAAAAAAAGGAAAAAAAAGGCACTTAAATTCGTGAAGTCGCGTGCAGAGATTTCGGCGCGAAATTTAAAAATGAAACCGTGGCCTTGATTTTCTCCCCTATGAATACAGCCATAATGGTGAAGTCAACGTCATTAGAGTTTTCAGAGTACAATTGCCGATCCAAACTGATTCATTGTATCACTTTAATTATAGTCCCTTCAAGCCGCTCAGAGCAGCAGAGGTAGCGACCCTTTGAGCCCATCGCAGTGGCGGAATTTTACATGGCGGAATGCGAATGTGTCGCGTACGAATGTTAAAGCGGCGCACCAAGCGCTCCGGAGGAGCCGTCGCGCCGATTCGGCCGCCTTTTCCGCCAGCCCCATCGTCCGAGAACGGCTATTACGCGGCGGAAACTTCGTTTTTGTTGAGTAGCTCTTTCGACAAGTAATCGTGTCCACGGGCCCCACTTCCACTCGAGGCCGCGACCCTCCTTTCCTAGACCTTCTACCTTTCGGGCGGGAAACTTCGACGCGACACGCGTCACAAACATTCACACAAAATTGGCGCCCGTAAAAGGTTCACACAGACGTTTGCGACATCTATGAACAGTTATGTAAACTTCTAGCGCTCAGTTTTTAGCAGGAATTGCAATAAATTGTTAATTTTTCATTGCTCACAGACGGCACAAAAACTAGCCAGTACTGGCAACTTGGCTACATTACGTTACTTTTTTTTTGAAGTTATGTTTCGCAACTAATGTGTTGCTAAAGTCGACTTCTTTCACCCTGCGCTTCGGCAGACTCCCTCCTCGCCCACTACACCCGCGGCATTCGCTTCTTTGTGCGCCTCGCAAGCGGTCGTGGCACTTTTCCGTGCGTGGTTTTTCATCGAGTAGACACCATGGCTCCGGTTCTCGGCTACTGGAACATTCGCGGGGTAAGATGGACTGTTCGCATATTTTATAACTGTACTATAGCTAGCACACCATTTAGCGTCTTTTCGGTCTTCTCGATTCGTTGCTGTGTTTTTTTTTTTTCTTTTCTTTCTTTCTTTCTTCGCGAACATAACCGTTAGCCGGCCGGGGCTACACGCCGGCTGGACGCACGCCCCTTCAAGCTTTTATTCAAGTCTGCCTTCTTTTCGTTTCTGTCTCCGACGGGTTTGTTTCACACTTCACTCAGCTGGAACGTTTAAAATGCTTGACTTTCTTTTCGGCTGTCGTGAACGGCCATCCAGCCATAGTCTTATTCGCCTATTTCGCGGGGATTTATACACGCACCCCCTGATATACCAAAAAGATGGTACCTCCCCTAACTTCTGGATGAAATCCTGCATGCTGTTCAGGGGCGTAGCCAGAAACTTTTTTTCGTGTGTGTGTGTGTGTGTGTGTGTGTGTGTGTGTGTGTGTGTGGGCGGCGGGTTCAACCATATACTTCATAAATGTTCGTGCATGCGTTTGTGTGTTAGCGTGTATAAACATACAAAATTGAGCGCGCGCCACTCGCTGCCACGCTGTATGTTTGTTTAGGTTCTGTAGCCGCGCCCCGTCTGTAACCGGAGTCCGTCGCCCGCGCAGGCATCCTTCTTCCTGGAGCCCGCCCTCTCCCCGAGATAAGCGGGAAAGAAGGTGACGCGAAAAGGAATTAATAAGTTCAGTAGACTGTTTAAGAACATAAATTCTTACACCGTGGTTCAGTACGTAATCCCGAGATATCGCGTGGGATTCAGTTCTCGGTCGCATCATTCTTCGCCTGCACTAGCGTCCTAATTTTTTTTTAAGGGGGGGCGTGTTGGACATTCTCCCAACCCCGCGGGACAGTGGATACGCCAGGGCTGCGGTTTCATATTTACGCGCGCAAACCTATCACGTTAGGCGCCAGATACGCGCGTATCAGAAAAGAGAAGTGTGCATTCATGGCAATGACAAACTTGTCACGAACTTTTTTTGGGTGGGGTTCGGTCGCGTTGCATTCCGCTTGCCGGACACCCCAATTACGAAAGCCGGCCGGCCGGCGCGGCACACCCCGAATATGTCGGCCGCTTATCACCAGTTTAAAAACCTAGAAATGTGGCGCTCGTACTTGTATCTCAAGGATGCAGGCTCTGCCTCCGGCATTCTTTGTGCCTGAAGTGGACGCCCGTGTCACTTCCAAATGGCTGCCTTGAATCAGCCGGCCGTTAGCTTTAGGTCGCAGTTCAGAGAAGTTATGCGGTAAAATAATTATTGAATTATTTATTGCACACACACACACAAAAAAGAAAAAAACTGCCGGTCCCTTTAGCAGACTTGTTGCGCCACTGAGAGAGACAGAAAGCTTTAGATACTTTAATTTGTACGAGATAACGTATTATATGTACCGTAGTAGCACAGCTATTTGGCATAGTTGGAAGTGGTTCATCCTTGGGAAGCGCGAAAGAAACACAGGGACTAAGAGGTACACACAGGACAAGCGCTTTCTAGGCAACTAGTTCTTATTGAAAAAGTTCAGACTTCTTATCCCAACAGAACTGCGCATGGTACATGAACATATCAGCGCACATAGTGACACTCGTGAAATCAGTGGCGTAGCCAAGGGGGGGGGTTCAAACCCTCCCCCCCCCCCCGAAATTTTTCAGTTTTGCTTGCGTATATATGCACGCACACATACAAACGCACGCACGAACATACATAAAGTATGGTTGAACCCCCCCCCCCCCCCCCCCCGAAAAAAAATTTCTGGCTACGCTACTGCGTGAAATGGCTGAACAATCACAAAAAGGCAGATAATAGTGATGTCTCTTTGTCAGATAAGGAAATGGAAGGATGACTTACACAGTCGTCCTTGTGCTGTGAAATGAAAAACTCTTCTACGATTTCCCTAGATGTTTGGTTATAATGTTTAAAAATAGTATCAGTGTTATCAACAAGGGGGGGTGCACTCGCATTCGTTGCAGTGAAGGGCGAGGTGTGTGTTAGGACGTCCCTTTCAAACCTGTCATGTGCTCTCTTAATCTGGTATTCACACACCTGCCTGTCTGACCAACATACACGTGCTCACACGTCACGGGAATCCTATACACTATCTTGTTGCATTCCACATACTTGCTTTTGTGTGCTATGGTGCAGCCTTTACCACTTTATCGCTTTCATATTTTTGCTTTACTCTGGAGCACACACTGCCTATTTTGTTTTTTGCCGAAAATACTACTTTTACGTCATATTTGCTTGCAACTTTTTTTAAACGATGGGTAAGGCAATGTACGTACGGAATTAGACACTTTTGAAAAGGAATCTATCTGCCTGTCCGTTTCTCTTGCTGTTTGCTTGTCAAGTTTAAAAATCTTCAGAAGTCGCCCGCACGATGCTTGCAAAATGGAGTGAGGATACCCAGCATCCTTCAGTCGGCCAATTTGGGATGCAAAGGCATTGTTCACAGAGTGGAAACAAGATTTTTGTAATGCCGACCGCAAGCAAGAACCCCACAATGGCATTCTTCACAATCTTAGAATGCCCAGAAGCATAGCTTAAAAGTGGTTTCCCTAGCTGCACGGGGCGAAAATGGCCAACAAATGTGACCCGGTTGGAAGTTCAAGTTAACATCAAGGTACTGCAGCTTATTGTCAACTGGAACTTCTGAAGTGAACTTCAGCCCCTTGCCTACAGAAATAAACGTATCTAAAACTCACTTCCTGAAGGACACTTCTTCAACACTTCAACCCAAAATTAAATAATCATCAGCAAATCGGAATACCTTTGTGACCACACCGTCTAAATTTTTCTCCGGTTCCCTGTCTACACTGCCCAGAAAGATGGTACTTAAGACAGGAGCTACCTTAGACCCAATGCAGACACCATTTTTTTTAAATGAACGTGTCATCACCAAACCCGACATGAGTGTTCTCAAGATAATATCCAAGAAGTTCTATAAAGTATTCCACCGTCATTTCGCAAGTGTTTCGGAATGCCACTTCATCGTTGTCTTTGGTGATGCATTCATAGACAAGGTTCATAAGCGGAGCATGCGGCAGAGAATAATATAAATCTTGAACGTCAATGCTGAAACCCCAGCCCCCCCTTTACGCTTCCTGCCGCCAGAAAATCAACAAGTCCTTCAAAGTTGACCAACAGATAGGGATCCTGTATAGTCAATGAATTTAACATTTTTTTTTGCAAATAACCCGCTAAAATGACTTGCCACGATCCTCTTTCAGAAACAATTGGTCGAAAAGGGATACCCTGTTTATGTGTTTTTGCTGAGAAAAAAAAACTTCCAGTTTCATTCCTATCGCGCTTTTTACCTCCGACGCAAGCTTTTCTTGATTACATTGTTTCAATAGTTCAACAGCTTTCTTCTTTACGCTGTGCAAGTTTACCTCAGAACGACTGAAGCACTTCCCTATCGCCAGTGACGCCTTAATATACATGGGATTCAGGAGAACAGCCAACATACCTTGTTTATCCGCCTATATGTACCTGTATACCCGGCAAACTGCTGTCTGCTGTGATCGATACGCATGTCGATAGTAGGCAGTTTTAGAATAGCGTACGCAAAGGTAGCGTTCGTTGCGCACGCACGCTGTTTCCGCCGCTTCACGGGGTTACACAAGTGGATAGTGTACTACGCATGCGAAGTGGCAACAAACGCTAACGCAAAGCTTTGCGTATCCTATTCTAAAACTGTCTAATGTTCTTCCCGCGCACGAGCGAAAAACTTAACTACAGAGAATAAATATTTACAAGTCGAATATGCACAAATAGCTTCAAGGGCGCAGTGGTACGATCCAGAATGGCTCGTTGCATGTTAGCTCAATTACATACGCGTTCCAGGCTGGCCAATGCGGTCCATTAGCCGCGCTCAACAGCGCTGCCAGGGCACCCCATGTAACATACACAAATAAGCCTATTTCATGTGTAAAACACTTCGTGAGCGGCTAGGTGAAAAGTCTAGCAGTGGTCCTAGTCAAGACATTTTGTAGCCATCGACGCCTACCGGCGTGTCGGTTAGCGTTTACTAAGAAGTGTATTGACAGGACTAAGCTAACAACTTTTTATGCGTTTTAAGAATTTCGCTGCAATTAAGGCTTCGGAAATATCAAGCTATTACAGTTGTTTTCACAGCATGATGGCTAGCGGTGTGACGACTGACATCATAGCCTCCTATGTCCAGGCATAAACCCAGAAAATGATCTTGTCCACGCGTTTCACATCAATATCCTCCTCTTCCTCCTCACACGTGCGTCGTCATAGCGACGGTCATGCGCAGTGTCGGAAGCATGGTCGCAAGTTAGGAAGAACATGGCGGCAGACGCCGGCTTCGTGTGAGAGGAGGGGGTTCGGGAGAGGCGGCAGTTGTCTGTACTTCGGTAAAAGGGATTGGCGGGCGCATATGACCTCACGAGTCTCGTGAATCCTGCGCCGTCAATACAAAGAGAACTACGTGGGCAGTGTGCCGCTGCTAATGCGCAGGACACTGCAGCGGCATGCTTGCCATGGTGTACTTGTTGCTATCGTTCTCTCAATCTCCTTGCTCTTCTAACTTTCAAACTTTCCCATCCCTTTGTCCAGTAGCATACCGATTATATATAAACTGATTGGCATCCATGCCTTTCCTCTTTCGCTTGTTTTTCTTTTCTTGACAAGCTTGGTTTAACAGAGTTCAACCACGGCAATTTTTTCTTTGTCTTCCCAGTTGGCCCAGCCCATCCGGTTGCTGCTCGCACACGTGGACGCCAAGGTAGAGGAGAAGCAGTACTCGTGCGGACCCCCGCCCGACTTCGACAAAAGCTACTGGCTCAGTGAGAAGCCCAAACTCGGGCTTGATTTCCCCAATGTACGACGGCGTCTTGCTTATTTCCACTTCGGAAAAGAAAAACACATTACGAATAGCTCAGCCGTGATGTACGTAACGTTGCATGCTATCCTTTAGGTTGAGAGAGAGGTTAAGTGAAAGGCAGGGAGGTTGAGGATTTAAATATAGGTTAATGGAATCTGCGTTTTGATGGGTGTGAAGTGGAAAGGTGACGGTGTACTTTTTAAACGAGTTGAATTACGGATATAGCAAATTATCGGTTATCGCGAACTTGTAGAGTAAGTCTTGCCATTTAGTACATTGTTGCGAATATACGGTTATAACAAATTTTCTGACATAGCGAAGCTATTTTCGTGCTTTATGTGACACCGTTAATGACATTTAAATATTTATAAACATTATAACACTAGAGTTTTGCTAGATTGTGGCAAGCAAAAAAAAAAACCGCCAGGCCTGCGCGGAACTCGCAGCACAGCCACAGCGAAAGCTGGGAGAGCGGCCTTTCTAGGGCCTGTTTTTTAAACATTATTGGGGCAACTACAACAACCGCACTTGCATGGTACCCACTACGCCATAAATCACCATAATTTTTGTGTAGTGGGGAAGCGTCTACTATGCCATTATTCTTCATTCTTCAGAAAAGCGTGGTACCCGCTACACTCTTGTAACGCATTATGTGCACTTTGTTGATGCTGTGGCTGACGACGATGAAGAATTTTGCCTCAGGCTTTTGTAATGGGTTGGAGCATTGAACGACCCACTCGTTACGCAATTCGATTTGCGTGACGCCTGGTTCTTACTGTACTGTTCTAAAACGCTTAACAACACACGTTAACGCGATTCCTTACCCGACATGAAGCCTGCCTAGGGTCAGTTTGCACCGCAGTTTCAAGCAGCGGCGTAGCTCAGTGGTAGAGTGCTGGGCTGCCACGCAGAAGACACGGGTTCGAATCCCATTCGGTCATAGGTGTTTTTTATTTATTTAGTTTTTTCTTATTTCGTGCGATATTGGTTACGGAAACCGGCGGCGGCAGCGGCGGCGGCGGACAACTACGGCGCAGAAACGACCCTTGTTGTGATCTCATAACAGCTTTCGCTGTAAAAGATTCAGAGTACATAATGAGACAAATCACTGCTGAAGCAGTGCAGTGAAGAAGGCGTAAGCGTGGCTGTCAATTTTTTTTCGGGTGCAATCCTCATGTTCAAAGGAAAAACAGTTACTTGAAGATGTTTACAGGGGTGGGATCGAGTTGTACATAGAGCACATGTGCATCTTATTGCATATCCTGTAGAGAAGAAAATTATCTGATAATGTGAATTATCATAGCTGAAATTCGCATTAGTCATCATACATGTCTCCTAAAATTTTATGGCAGGTTTTATTTATTTATTTATTTATTTATTTATTTATTTATTTATTTATTTATTTATTTATTTATTTATTTATGTTACCCTCAATCTCCCGAAGCATTACATAGGGGGGGGCGGGTTACAACATTCGAAAAATACAAGACAACGAAAAAAAAAACGTGCTGTATTATGCAAGAAACAAAACTAAAGGAAATAACATCTGTACTAGATGAAACACGACACAACTGAAACGTAAATGAGAGAAATGAACGCAGTAAATGCGGTGAAATTGTACAGTACTAGCGACAAAATATGAACGTATACATAGTACTTACCCCGTAATCAGCACCATAGGCGTGCGCACGGGGGACAGGGGGGGCTATTCACCTTAGGGGAGAGGGGGGCATATTCTGCACCATACATTGACTTAGAGGGGGGGGGGGGGGCTTCGATAAACATATGCCCCCCCCCTCCCTCCCTGATGGGGAACCCTGCGCACGCCTGTATGATCAGCATTCATATATGCGTAGGCTTATTCACTTTGTCTCCTGTATTAGAAACTAACATCTGTGCATGGTAGGTAGAGGCCTGTTTATATTTGATAGCTTGAGAAGTTGATTCCCGAAGGGCTGTTTTTCTCATTGTTCTCCTCTCTGTTCCATCTCTAATTGCAGCTGCCCTACTACATTGACGGCGACGTCAAGCTCACCCAAAGCATGGCCATCTTGCGTTACCTTGCCAGGAAGTATGATTTGAGTAAGTCTAGCTCAAGCCTTTAAGGCGAAAGCCTTTAATGTGTCACACTCGCGGCCGTCCTTCCGTCCGTCCGTTCATGCCCTGGAACGGTGCCAGCTGCGGCTTCTCCCCCTCACACTCTCTCAGCAATCACGTGATAGCTGAGAGTGTAAAAAAAGACATGGCACAGTCAGTCGAATGGCCACAGGCTTTCGCCGAACACACTTTGGAATTTACAAAGTGTCCTTCAATTTCTTTTTTCTTGTAGAACTTTTTAGTGGAACGGTACAGAGTGACTGTCTTCCAGGCCACTCGGTCAAGTGCCGGTGCGAGTTGCCCGAAATCCCTGACAACAAAAAAAAGAAAAGAAAAAAAAAAAATATATATATATATATATATATATATATATATATATATATATATATATATATATATATATATATATATATCAGGAACACATTGGTTCTAGAGTTACTGTAGCATATACAGTAACTCTAATTGGTTCCGGCTCGTTGCGACACCTGACGGATCAAATCGCAACCACGCACTTTTATGTCCACTTCTCTTCGACAAAGTGTGGTGCACTTTTTTTCTGAACACCCGCAGTGGCAGGGTTGATGAAGGACGCCTTACAAAAAAAAAAAAAAAAAAATTGGGGCACGTTATTTAAACACAAGACTGGACAGGCCCGAAGCGTTCAGTTGCTACATGCAACGTGTTTGATAAAACTGGAGGAGGGCAAATGATAATTTTTTTTCTAAATGTATTTTATTTAAAGTACATTCAAAAATACTCACCTAATTATCAGTGTCAATGAGGCAAATGTGGGCATGTTGAAATGACATCTATCTGTGCTACTTTCAACAACGTACTAATTGCGTGCTAATTTTTTACTTTCGGATTCGATTGTTGCTCAAAGAACTGTGCCCCTCACAATTGAGGTGCATTGTAATTTGTTCGCTGTACAAGTACTCTCGTAAGCTGTGTAAGGATGCAAACATGTAGCACGGCTGTATACCCCAGTGCAGGTGTTCAGATCGACTCGGTTGAGGGGTTTGAACGCCCATTTGTCGCGCAGTGGGCAAGACTGAAGCTGAGAAGCAGCGAGTCGATGTCGTCGAACAGCAGCTGGCGGACTTCCGTGTCAACTGGGGTCGTCTCTGCTACAGCCCTGACTTTGTGAGTGTGATACTATCGTTTCGATACTTCGCGTGATTTCATTGGCCGTCTTCGCGGTTGCGCAGGTGGGTCCGAGGGTGTGGGTTTCATTCCCAGCTATGACAACTGCATTGCGATGGGGCAAAACTCAAGAACACCCGCATGCTGGGATATAGATGCGCACGGGCGTATGCAGGATTTGGTGTTGGGCAGGGGAGCGTAGGCCAGAAATTTTTTTCGGGGGGGGGGGGGGCACCATTTTGATTTTGGGGAGTGCACCCCCTTGAAATGGTCATTTTTCGCTCTGTATGCCATGGCGAAAAAAAATTTCGGGGGGGGGGGGGGGGTCACGTGGCCGGTGTGCCACCCCCTGGCTACGCCACTGGTGTTGGGGTCTGCAAGCTTACGTTGCTCCGCGGCGGGTGAAGGGGGGGGCGGGGGCGTGCTGGTGTGGCTTGGGCCCTTTTTTCACCGTTGCCGACGCCCATGTAGGAGCATGTTTAAGGATCTCGGAGATAGATTTGGTGTTTCAACTATGGCATGCCTTGAACGTTGGGCACGCAAATTCAACCCTGCAGTATAATTAATTTTCGGATTTTATGAGTTAACTGAATTTAGGTGATCGTCTGAGGGCGGCCAAGTCGTATGGTTTTAAGCTTACTAATAGTATCTACGACATTTTTTTTGAATATTTCATTGTTTTTGTTTTTGGTCATTTTCAATGCGTAGTGCATCATTTTGCTGCCTAAGGTTTCTGTCTGCGCAGTCTCTTTCAAAAGATACAAGAAAAAATGTTATAGACCACCCATCATGTACGAAACCGAAGTGCCCGTTTTGGATTAGCTTGACATGTAGTATTTTGTTCGTTACTTAGCAATCATATCAAGTGCGAACGTGTAATAATGCTCTAATAGCATTGTGAACTTGTCATTTTTAATCATAAAAGACATAAACTTCTCACCAGGTGAACGCACAATGTCGTACATGTGTTGCTTACGCACAAGGACACGTATGTGAGCCTGACTATAATCAAATTTGCTTTGTACGACGCTGTGTATCATTTCAAATGTGGCAACAGAAGCACATTTGATATTTGAAGCATGCTGGCATCGAGCCTCGCCTCTACACTGCAAAAGCTTGCCTCACAAATGATCGGCACCGCATCGCGAAAGCATACCCTCACGGCACTTATGCTGCTAAAGCAACCTAGAAAAAAAAAAAAAAAGGCGAGTTGCCGCTCGAGCAAAGGCGAACCTTGCGCAAATTGTGTGCTAAGGTTGCTAACAAGCCACCGAAAATAGTCATTTTTGGCCTTGAAATTAAAAGAAATTGCAATTATCCCATACCGCGCTGTATATGCCTCAGACCATGTTCTGGGATGTGCATTCTGGGATCCATCTTCTGGGACAAGTGATTCTTTTTTTTTTCCCTTTTGTTGTACAGGTTGTACGACTCATGCCAAAGAATCGTGATGATGGGGGTTTTTGGCAGAGGCCATGAAATATGAACGAAATGACCCTGAACAGCTCTTGGATGTTAAATATGCTTTTGATCTCAAATGTTCTTTCAGGAAAAGCTGAAGGGCGACTACCTCAAGGATCTGCCGGCGTCCCTTAAGGCTTTCTCTGACTATTTGGGAAACCGCAAGTTTTTTGCTGGTGATAATGTAAGTGGAGCACATTGTATTCCTCGAAAAAAAAAATTAACTATTACACGTACTTGTCCCCGCTTTTCACCGCTTGTTGCCAATATAACACGTTATACTTATCGCACTTTTGCGGTTAAACTGACGTCTGGAAAATTTTAGTATATTCAATGCCTACAACACAATTCTCTGTGTAGGGCTCCAAGTCCGAATCGCCGCGTGCTCTACAGTTCGCAAGATTAAGTGAACTATTTTTAATAGAAAATCGTCAAAATAGTTCTCGGCTGATCATCGGCTTTTTGCAATCATTTGTGTTACTTACGGTGTCTCATACAGTGTTGCGATCTTGATAAGGTAATCGGCCAACAAGCAAATATCTACACAAAACAAGTCAATGTGCACTGTTTGCCTTAAAGGGATCCCTGCAACACTTTTCCAAATAATCATCGAATGGCTTTATCAAAGGAGGATATTGCCTCACGAATCGACTCCCGAAAAAAAAAAATTTAATCTCGACATGGGAGCAGCCAGCGGTGAGCCGAGGGCTCCAGCGGGTGCTTCCCGGCTAGTCCCTGAGGACTTTATTAAAGTTCTTGTCTGTCTTCCGTCCCCGACAGCGAAGATAACGAACCGTTTCAGTCGAACGCGCAGCAACAAAAGAAAAAGTTACAAGTCTTACAATGAACATTACTACCCGTACTGTCCTAATCTTAAGTGCTCGAAAAAAAAAAAGAAAAATACGTTTTAAAAAGCATGAGCTGATAAAGGCGTCGGTGTTACTGTTCATTCTCACCTGTATTAGCGGGTTGCTGGTCATCAAATGCGCAAATCCACTTGTCCGCAGGCTGTCCTGTAGATCGGCCAGCGCACTCAAAGCTTGCAGAGGGGCGATGGAAAGGGGGCACGGAGCTACGTCCTTTCGTCAGGGCGCGTCATGACTTTCAGCACTTTTTTTTTTTTGGACCGCGCGGTGTACTTTCAGTGTGGTCGCGAGCGCATCCCGCGGCGGCCTCTGTAACTACGCATCTCGCGATGCTCAAATCAGCCAGTGGCCGTGAACTTTGGGTATATGGCGCGGTCATTTGGCTTTACGGCATCATTTGTCGAGAGAAGAGGGAGCCATTTCTAGCTGACCTTGAGAATGAATAGTAAATTCCAGGCCGAATGATGCGCTACAATGTTTGGCTCGCGTGTTCTCGGGAGCCTCGACTACCGGTCGGCACGCGCGTTTTCTGACCACGCTCGAAAAATGTTGCAGGGCCCCTTTGAAGGGGCCCTGCAACACTGTTCCACGTAATCACCGAATGACCTATCTTACTGTCAGTTTCCTCATTAATTGATTGCCGCCCAAATTTTTCGAATCCGTCAAGTACGAGCGGACATGGGCGTGCGAACGAGGGGGGACATGGGGGGGGGGGGCGGCCGCCCTCCCTAGTTACTAGGTCGGTGGGGGGGGGGGAGCAGTCTGCCCCATACATGGACCTTAATAGCGGGGCGAAGGGGCGCTGCGATGAACACCCCCCCTCCCCCCCGATGGAGAACCCTGTGCACGCTTATGCGAGCGGTGTAGCTGAGATAGGTCGCAAGCTTTAAGCGCGCACTCTCTCCCTTTGTTCCAGTGAGCATGCTGAAAGCTACACTAGGGGGGCATGACAAATGGGCGAGAAGCTACGTCAGCGCGCGCCATGACCTTGGACACCAGAAAGGTGTCCGCAGCAGCTCTGCGGACGCAGCCTGCTAGCCAATGGTTGTTGCGGACGCTGTTCCTTCTTTTCTTTAAAGGAGTACTGACACGATTTTGGAAGATCGCAAAAGGGACATATTTCGTTTCCTTGGTATGCAGTGTCAACGCTCTCCACACAGCGGAGCCAGGCAACACGTATAAAATATTTTATTTTGATTTTAGAGTTTTCGTCGCTGAGCATCTGCACGCCAGCCCCACTGCAATGTACGTTATCCCGACGAGTCAAGACAGTTCCTGAATTTGCGAGCTCTGCGTCCTGCGTGCAGCCTAAATCGCAGAAATCACTCTCAGGGTCACTGGACGACAATTCAATCATCGTTGTTTACGTGCACCACGAGCAGATGACAGATTTGCCGTTAGTACATCGCCAAATGCTGTCTTCGCGTGACGTCACACTACTCTGAAACGTCACTGAGAAGCCGCCCCCCTCAATACCGAAACCGAAATTGCTGTTTTCATGGTAGCGGTAGCAAAAATATATCCAATGCATTCCCAAGCACTATGACACTCTTTATAGGTTTCTCGACACCAGTAGTTTTATTTAAAACAACAATCCGAAAATTTTTAAAATTCGTGTCAGTACTCCTTTAAACACTTCAGTTCATGTGTGTTCACAGTAGCCTCGACTACCGATTAGCAGCGTTTTCTCGATCACTATGTTCGGAAAGCCCCGCTGGGCCCCTTTTATAGGAATTTTAATAATTTTTTTATATGAAGTACGCTTCTTGTCCTGGGTTAAGCTAAACGTACGTTTGATAGGATGCAGTCGCATTTTCCTCGCTGTCACTCCCTTTTTTCCCCTTTTTTTCAACGTAGAATTATATGTATGCGTGAACTTGCATTTTTCCCAGCCCTGGCAACTTTAAAAGTGAATGCTCCGTGTGACCATACTGGTGACCGAGAGTATAGAGCGGGCAACCTTGTCTGAAAAATGCATAAGTATTGGTAAATCCTAATCGTAACTGGCATAATCGTTCGTGTCTAAATTTAACAACTCCAGAACTGGCGCTTCATATGGAATGAAAAAAAAATTATGGGTAGGTCCTGCAGGGTGTGGGACAAGTTGATGGAGCGAAATAAACTCTCATTGAAGTAATTTAGGCTTTAGTAGTAACGAAATTGAGATTAGCGTCGGCAATCATTTGGTATGGTAAGACAAGGGTAAGAGCACTTTCGTGATCATACCTTTGTATCGATTTCTGTTGATAACGTCTTTTTTTTTGTGGGTGGGTGTGTTTTCTTCTTATTTTTCAGCTCACTTACGTCGACTTCATCGCCTACGAGATGCTTGACCAGCATCTCCTCTTCGCACCCGACTGCCTGAAGGATTTCGCCAACCTCAAGGCCTTCGTCGATCGTGTTGCGGTACAAATCATTGTTTGAAACACTACATGCAGAACATGTACCTGGCTTATGCGCCAAACTCCAAAAAGCCAAAGATGAACATCCATATTATACGTATACTGTGTCTTATGCTGTAGTTATGTTGAGCGCATGGAAAGCATTTATATAGTGTATAACGACTCGCCCATTTTTTTGGCCGAGAATGTGGCCAAAAGTTATGCGATTTGTCTGCATGGATGCATGTACACAACGGTCCACTTACGAGGAAAAACAGGAGCGCGTGCATGGCGTCCACTCGGCGCCACCGCCTGCTGCAGCGAGCGTCGCACAAACGCAGTGAGCGCTCGACGCGGTGTTCTTTTCGTAAAGGCCTGACCACACGTACGCGTTGCAGCGTGTCAGCGCGTGGTCTTTTGACGCGGCACCTCGCCCTTACCCTATGGAGAGAGAGGGCGCGCGGCTACGCGAAGCTGTGCACCTTTTCTCTCCATAGGGAGAGGGCTCGGCGCCGCGTCAAAAAAGCACGCGCTGACACGCTGCAACGCGTACGTGTGGTCAGGCCTTTACATGAACAGTCCGCTTCGCGACAATTCGGAGTGCGCCAGCACACCAGCAACAGCAACCGTGCGGTGGCACCGCACAGTCGAGTTTTCTAGTGCGACTACAGCGCCCGAATGCAAAGCCTAGCGGCTAAAAAAAGCAATAATGAGAAGGGGTCGCTCAAAATGGAACGCGATGCGCGCGTCTCCCTCCCTGCACGGGTGAGCGAATTGTGGCTGTGCTACAGGGGGGACGCGTGCACGCGTCTATTCTCTGCGTGCCCCTAACGGCCAATGTCAGCGAACTTGGGACGGGCCAGTGCGAGCAACGCAGCCCCTTCTGGCCTATAAAGCGGATAACGTCATAATTAGGCGCCATTATGGTGAAGTCGTGTGTGATGTGGAATTACTGTAGTTAAATTCAGCGAAGTGGATAGGAGAACCAGTGAGGAGCCAGTATCTATATAACCGACCTGCGTGATGGAACACCGGTGGTGCAGCCTTAACTATTTCTTCAGTGGCGGATGCGATCGGCTGCCGCGCTTCGATCTGCGGGGAGTCTCTCCAGACATCTTAAGCAGTATGCAACTATAGCTAACGTCATAGGCGTGCGCACGAGGGGGGAGCAGAGGGGGCGGCCGCCCCCCCCCCTAGTCACCTGAAAGGGGGGGCGCAAATTCTGCCCCGTACATTGACTTAATAGGAAGGGGGGGGCGCTGCGATAAACCTTCGCCCCTCCCTGCCCCCCCCCCCCTGAAGGACAACCCTGCGCACGCCTATGGCTAACGTGCTACCTTTCTTGAATCTGTGAAACGCAGTGGTAAAGGCCAAAATGCCCTTCACCATACGATGTTCTCGTGTGGCATTACACAACTTAAGTACATCGAGAGACTGCTAATAACTTTGGCTCTTTGGCTACTGGCTTGCTTCAAGGGGATATAGGCCTGCAATGAGAGCAGTAACCAATGACGTGTAAACCGATCTCTTCCCTACAGGCTCTTCCCCGCGTTGCCGCTTACCTCAAGTCGGACAAGTGCATTAAGTGGCCCCTCAACGGCGACATGGCCAGCTTTGGCAGCAGGCTGCAGAAGCAGCCATGAACAAATATTCGTTTCATCGATTTCGAACATGGATTTGCGCAATAAAATAAACACTGAATTTTACTTGTGACATATGCGCTTATCTGGAGTGTAGCCAGGATTTTACTTCACGGGAGGGGGGGGTTCGACCCCTCTGGCCCGCGTATATGCGTCCCATATGTATACACATACATACAAACTGAACATTTTCGGGATCGGTTTAAACACTATAACGCCTGATCTTGCCGCACCCGATATTTTACTAATTTTTTTCGGTCACACCTTCTTACGAAGGCGCGTCGGACTCTGAAATGGCTTCGTTAAATGCGGAAATTCATTATAAATGCATATTCCCAGATGAACGTTCCATTTGCAGTTGTAAATTTTTTTCAGTTGGAAAGATTTGCGCTTCGGCAATTCGGCTATATAGCACTATTTCAGCTCGAAGTCGTTTAATATCCAGCTTGAATAATTTTGAATTGCCAGGCTGGAACCGACAATGTTTCAGCTGGATATTCATCCACTTCAAACTGAATTGTCGAACAGTCATTCCAGCTGGATGTATTTCTTGCTCAATAATCCGGACGAAAGTGCAACTTTTTATCCCGGGTTAATATTGCATTAATGGCAAGACAATTCTACTGGAAGTTCGTAATCACCGATAATTCGTTATAACCGAGTTATAACCAGGCTGGACTGTCCTTCGTGACTTCATGTGGAGTGAAGCTTCGGGCAATATATCTAGGTTTTATTTTTTCTGCGAAAGGACGCGACCCCCCAACAAACTGCTTAAAAATGCAGCTGGGAGAACTGAGCAAGCAGCGTTTGTACAAAATTGTCAAGTGAAAGTACTGCGCTGCGGTTGCATGCTATATAAGTGGTAGCGAAAAATAACATTTCGCACACTCATTATATACATATACATTACATTATACTTATGTATACACATAAGCGTGCGCAGGGTTCCCCTTCAGGGGGGGGGGCGAAGGTTCGTCGCAGCGCCCCCCCCTCCCTATTATGTCAATGTATGGGGCTGACTTTGCGCCCCCCCCCCCTGTCGCCCCCCCCTACAATGCATAAGGCTGGCTTTGAACCCCCTCTTCTCGCCCCTCTGCCCCCCCCCCCCCCCCGTGCGCACGCCTATGTGTATACACATATACATTATATACATTATATAGACAGCATTCTTCCTAGTTCAATGAAGATATTTCTCTCTGATTGAAAGGAAGCGATGTCCTATTCACTGCTGAAAGCCACATGGATGGATGGATGAACAACTTTATTCTTGTCCGGCAAGACGCACGTCCGAAAATAATAGAGCACCTTTGTAGGTCTCCGCAAGTTAACGGGAAGGTGGCCCTGGGGTGAGTGTGTCTCGTAAAGATAACGACAGCAGAATTAAGTAATGGGACACGCTTAGTGTTGCCTCTTTCATCATTGAGAGCAGCGCAATGAAGACAACTAGTGCTATTGATGTTCGCCAACTTCCTTAATCCTGTCGTTCCATTAAATTGCGCTGCTCCCAAACAAGAATATCTCAACTTGCCCGGTTCGCCGCAAGCAGCAACTTTTTTTTTTTTTTTTTTTTTTTTTTTTTTTTTTTTTTTTTTTTTTTTGCTACCTAGGTCTCTGCTGTGCCCATATTGGGTGTAGGAAAAAACGCCCCCGGAAGTTAAGTCCCCTCAGAAATCGCTCTCTAGGAAAAAAAAAAACAGCATATCCACGGAGGTGAATGATGATGAGTGGGCGAAGCTGCGGAGGTTCATCGGTAAACCGTGAATCTTCCGTGAATTCTGCCCGGTACATCATCACCGACGTGAGATCGGGCGCGTTTATACTAAAGGGTCGATGAGAGTTATGGTGACTGAAGCAATCATGGTTACACCGTGAAATCTTCAGTGGTTTCGCCCAGCAGTAATCAAAGCGATAGTGTGTGTGAAATTTTATTAAAACTTCAACGACCGGTCGTCGTCCATGGTCCGCCAAGCAGCACGATCCGGCAAGCGCACTCGTACGGCGGTCCGCGCAATCGGAGAGCAGCTGCACCGCCAACGCCATCTAGCGTACCTTCACCCAACCGCCATATTGTACGCATGTCTATAGGACAGCGCCCTCTCGGAAACGAGACGAGAACTGGAGATGACGACACCATATCCACGGAGTGAATGATGATGAGTGGGCGAAGCTTCGGAGGTGCGTCGGTAAACCGGTAATCTTCCACGAATTCTGCGCAGTACATCATCAACGACGTGAGATAGGGCGCATTTATACTAAAGGGTCGATGAGAGTCATGGCGACTCGCAGCTCACTTTAATTTTACATGTACGTTGTGAATTTTTTTATTGTTTAATCACGCACAGGAGACATCTCACACAGGCACTACCTTGGAGGTAGAAATCCAGTGCCTACTGGCTACTCGGAATGCATAGACAACCGAGGACCGCCGAGGTGATGCCACAAGGAGCTTCGCCCCTAAATATATTCATCATATACAAGTACCGCCATCTAGCGGACATTCCAAGAACTAAACGAGAGGTGGCTACCTACAACTACATACATCGAGGACGCACGACCCACGGCTTAAGGAGCTTCGCCCCTAAAAACAAAGTCCCGAAGTTAAAAATTCAGCGAGGAACGCATTATAGGCGATTGTGAACGCCCGTGACAAAGAACTGCGCTCTGTATTTGACATAACTTTCGACCCATGACCTTGGGCTCGAAACGGAACGAAGTTAAAACCGAAGCGTGCGTCCAATAGCTCACAGGAAATCTATTTTCATCGTCTCGGCAGGGTAGTCAGTTCACATAGGTTCTGAACACTCTGCTGCATGGCCATGAGCGCCGTCTTAATGTTACTCATTGTGGGTGCACCGACTCGAGAATGAGTAAAACTTGGACCATCTCCCCGAAGGGAACCCTGATGGGATGCGAAGCAGCAGCGGTGCGCACGGCGTTGACCCGGTTGAAACGGGCGTCATCGCAGATAAACGAGCCGAAAGAGTGTTTCCACTCGACTCGCGGTCGAGCGTTGCGGGCGGTGGAGAGGGTGAAGCGAGAGAAGTGACACGTTCAGAGGTGTTGCGAGCGGGCCGGGCAGCTGCAGCTGCGGGCGCTGCCGCGAGCATGCTGCGGGTGAGGGAGAGTGACGTCAGCGCGCACCTGCGAGGGAAGCGTGCGAGGGGAGCGTGATCCTACTTGGCAACGCGCTCCAACACCTTACGGCGAGGGGAACGTTGCGGCGCATTAGTACGGACTTACGTAACGTACGGCGTTACACACGTGAGTCAAATAGCTGCTTCGCACCTAATATTCGTTGTCACGGCGGCTTCTTCCGAGCGCGGGCGTCAATGGACCTTCCGTACCCTTGAGCGGCAGTGGCTCACGATGTCTTACATTCCTCTGTTCCAGGCGTCCACATGGTTGTTCATCTTGTGTTCTCCATCAAGAGTGGTTGAGTAGTCGTGCCACGTACGTCGCTGGGGGGGATAAGTGGGAGGTGTTTGCCACAGACTAACTATGTTGAGCAAAGTGTTTGCTGAATGTTGCATGTCATTGCATATGACGCAAGAACTTACCATGCTGACATTGCATCTGCTTGAACATATCTAGATATGGTCGCATGTTGAGCGAGTTGGTTTGTCATCATCATAAGCGTGCACAGGGTTCCACTTCAAGGGAAGGGGGGGTGGTGAAGGTACGTCGCAGCGCCCCCCCCCCCCCCTATTAAGTCAATATGTGTGGGACAGACTGCGCCCCCCCCCCCTCTTATGCGACAACGCCCCCCCCCCCCCCTGCCACCCGTGCCCACGCCTATGTACGCCTATGGACATCATGGCGCCCCGTCGGTGTTTTCGCCTTTTGCGCACTGAGCCTTGATCCACCAGGTGGCACCATCATCGCCGCGCCATTTTATAAGTCCGTTCGTATGCACCGTTATGGTGACCACCATAGCGCCATCCGTGAGTCGGCATGCCGGAGGTGTTCCGGAGGTCTCTAGTTATTCAAGTCGCCGCTAGGATCGCGGTTTTCCGGACGTGCGGCGGGAGCGCAGACCTGCAAAATGGCGACCCTCACGGCTCGCGCTCCTCGCAGATGGCGTCAAGATTCAAGATGTACAGCGCCATCTGTTGACAATCTCGATCCGCCATGTTTCTTCGTGCACGAAAACGAAACCAGTCGCATGTCGCAGCCTTTCAGATGCTATGGCGCTGCAGCATTTTTATGAGCGGAGCTCCTTCGATACACACCCTGCCGTCGCCGCCGTCGAAGCTCCCTGCAATATAGATGCGGCGCCGGCGCAAAAAGACAATGAAACGCCGCGCGTGCCGAACGCCGAGCGGTTTCGTTCTAGCACACCAGAAATTCGAGGTTAAAGGACCCCTGACACCAAATTTAGAAACTCAAGGTGCTTGTGTTGTTTGAGACTCCTGCATACGGGGGGCACTTCTGACCGATTATTAGGGACGAGCGTTGCCTGTAAGATATTTTAATTTGGTTTTGAGGTAAAGGTCAGTGCTCGTCCGAGTATTCAGGTGCAATCGACATTTTCTGTGGTTTGACGTAGACAGAGGCTCCCCTCGTGACGTTGCGGAGGTCAAGCAAGTATTGTCGATGTCAGAGAACATTTTCGGGGCGCGCACAATACCCCGACTGGCACCCGGCGAGGGCTATTGTTCGTCACCCCTCTCGCCGCATCACCACTCCCACGTGTCTCCCTCTCCCTGCGCTGCGCGTGCCGCACACTCACTCGCTCAGTCGTTCCCGCCACCGAGCCCAGCAGACGCTCTCCCCACCCTACCGCCTTCATGAAAGCCAGAAGCGAGATCAGGCGCATAGTCGTTTGCGTCCCATTTCTAAGCAGCTTCGCTCATCGTGTGTATTCGTACATGGAACAACTGGTAGTTTTAAAGACGATAGTCTTTTTCTGGGATACTGTGTTTAGAGAAATTTATTAACACAGACTATGGACATCAATAACATTTCAACAGAACAGAACATGCACAGACACGGAAACATTTGTTACGAAAAACATATATGTACACATATGTACATTACATGGTAAACAAAAAGCACAATAAAACATGAACATGTACATTTTGCGTATTTACATGGTGTTTCTGCCGGCACCAATCGACACATCAGCCTACCAAAACCAGGCAGGCCGAAAGACGAGTTTTACAACGCAGAAATTTTGGTCTGTCTGTCACACGATTCAGCCACCCGGCCTTAAGCACTTGCTGAACGCTCAGCCATCTTGCACAAGCGGCTGCGTTCATACTTTTGAACAGTGTCGATCAAAAAGCAAGTTACGCATATCTGAGGCGCAACATCAATACGTAAGTATTAGGTGGTGTGTTCCTTTAATAGAAAATGCATAAATACGTAATTCTAAAGGCCCTAGGTGTTTCTTAGGCTGCGCTGAAAATGCGACGCTATGCACGAAAAAACCTGGCAGTGGCCCTGGGTTCTGCACAAGCTCATGTTTCCCGATGCCACTGCCAGACGGCGTCTATATTTCACGCAGCGCCTCCTCTATTTTATCAATGCCAGCCAGATGCGGCCGATTCAACATAGAGGAGGCGCTGTCTGAGGCAAGGCAAAACGTATAGTAGTACGGCCGGCAGAAGACTATCGTCTTTCGACGACATTTGCAGCGAAGCACGTAGATACGCGAAGTTTTTTTTGTTTTTTAATTTTCGTTCTGCGATGAGCTCCTAAAGTTTCGTGCGCTGTTCAGGCAACGAGGGAGCCCTGACAATGCCGGGAACACGATGACACTAATTTTAATCGAATTTATCCGTTACCTGAACGAAAACAAAAAGAATACCGACGCGAACTTGTATCGTCAACAAGATCAAGTTATGTTTTCTTCGCCATTCAGGAATATATCATTGCGAATAAAATAAATGTTTTGCTAAATTCTGCGGGGTTCACATGTTTAAACACTGATAATTGACCCTCTATATCAATTATTAACGAGCGCATCTACCAATTATGCAACACAGAAAATATTGGGAGAATTCACCCCCTATTCAGCCAATCCCGTACATTGGGTATGTGCCTTGCACAGAGGGCAACGGCAACAAGATCGGCATTGCACATTGGTTCAGAAATGAACGGTACGCGCAAAAGCGCTCTTCAACCTCAGTTACTATTTCTCCGTGCAATTCAGTTGTTTGGCCTGCAGCATAAGGTGGACATGCAGAACAATATTACGATATATGCATTTTAAAAGAGACGGCCGACGTCGCACGCAAGAGACAGCATGATTGATCTACATCATTACCCAACTGAAATTGGCCGATGGCCAATGGTTGGTAAACAAGTGGCCAGGGCTCGGCAACCGCTGTTGTCGGCCGACCAATGGGGCCTTGATTGGCAACCAATTTCGCAGGTTATTATAGTTGGTCGAAGAGGTTCAGCCAACGGTCGGCATATGATAGGGAAATTGTCGGCACCCAACGCCCGGGCGACCGAACGTGGTCCTTTGTAGGGCCATGCTTTGCTATCTGCCAGTGCCACATTGCATGATATCTGTGGGCGCATTTTTTTTTCCTACACCGCGCGCGTTATTTCTCGGTCAGGGAAAATTTCTTGTTCGAGCGTTCATTGTCGGCTGTCACTAGATTGCACTTGATTATTTGCGCAAGATTATTTAATCCAGCTGTGCACCACCTGCCGTCTACAAGGTCGGCCTACGGCCTTGGGCCTATGTTGGCAACCTGAGGTCGGCCCATGTGAGGCCATAAACCAAAATCACCCTCGGCCCAACCTTGTTGACCAAGCTCGGGCCATGACCGGCTACGTCGGCCATGCATGCTGGGCCAGCATAGAGCCGAGGTCGTTTTTTCAGTGGGGAAATTAGTGCCGTTACACGAGATTCGATCGGCGCAAAGATACCAACAGGCATCTCTCTGAAAACTTCGCGAGGCAGTGTACCGAAGCACGTCATATAGTCCGCATGCCAATCAAAATTGAAAGAGTAATGATTGCAACTTTACACTAAGCAGTTGACCAAGCATGGACCAAGTATAGTGCTTAGAATAGAGACCAGGTGTCACGTGATGACGTCATCATGGGATGTCATGATGCAGACACGATATTTGGCAATCTGTGACATCTTGATGACCTTATTTGGTGACGCCATCATGTACAGTCGCGCTCGATACGAGTTGCAACACGCTGGCTGTGATTAAAGTGACCCCAAGCCTGAACAATGACACCGACGATCGTTAAATTGGTTCAGAAAGTACCGCTAATTGAGAGAGTTTAAAGGGACTGTCTACCGCTCGGAAAAAAATTTTCTGATTGTGGCGAAAATGAGAAGATTGTTCATTCCATCGGCGGCAACGAGCATGCTTTTGTCCCATAAAAAATGAATTATAATTTTCAATTTGGCGTTGAAAGTCGACAAAGAATGACCGCTAGCGTCACCAAACAGCGATGTGGTTCAATCTATTGGCAGGACAAGAAATCCGCGCAGGTAGACTCATTTTGCTTAAAAACAAACATGTATAATTTGAAATTGTGTTTTACGCACTTGAGGCAGCTTTAGGTTGCGCCAGAAAGTAATTTTTGCTTTTTTTCTCACGCCTTCAAAGAGGTGCCCGGTGACGCTGCTGGCGGCGCGTTCGCCTGCTGCATACCTACGGCGGAGAAACGCGAGCACTGCGTCCGGCGCCGCTCATAAAAAAAAAAAAAAAAAGACATCGGCGAATAGCAGCGCGACTGACTTCAGGGAATTTTCGAGCCATGCCCGCGAGTCCAACGTAATCTAGTAACGTTGCGCGAGTCCTGATGCGTAAAGTGCACACCAGTATTCACCGAGGTTCTGCATTGAAGATTTTGCCATCACCTTCAGCTTCACTAAGGCGTCCATGCTGGCTCTGATATCGCATATGCAGCTCAGAACACCTAAACATAACTGAAAGACAGCAGGAACCTTCTGTTCTTTTCGTTTTTGTAGCAGGTTTGGCATGAGTGGAACCACTACAGTTCGTTTCACAACGTCGGCGTACCTAGTGTTGCTGGAACAGGCCAACTTTTCTGCTCGACTGCGGTGGTTTTTCAGGCTGAATAAACAAAGCTGGATAAACCGTGGTAATTATACTTTATCTGACAATTTGTGTGCTTTAAACGACCTAAAATTGATGAAGCCTGCAAAAACTGCACGTGGTTTCAGTTTTCGACTTTCACCGGCACTACCAATCATCATCACCTCCACCAAGCAGTGTTGTGGGCATTCATCCCACTTTCGACAGACACCGCTGCAAGGTTGGGCACTTCAGACAGTACTCTTTTTATTGCGACACAAAACAGAAAAGCGATAAAGGGCGGTAGACAGTCCCTTTAATGCACCAATTTTTTATGTAGGTGCCATTTTGCAGTGTTGGCGTCATTTTGAGTACGTGTTGCAAGTTGCAACTGATATTGAGCGCGACTGTACAAGTCAAGTGCTACGTGATGGTTTTTCCCTCACTTGTGTTGACACCGATGGTGAATTTTCGCGTTTGAGGAGGCATTGCCTTAATGTAAGTGTCACACCACGCTTTTTGGTGCGTTCGAAAGCAACTTGCCATCTGCGTCGTCTAAACTCTTAACTTCTTAAGTATTGCATCGTCATCGATAGCACCTCTCGCCACGTGACCAGCTAGCAACCGCCTGTTCAAGCTGGACGGACTCGCCGAGGGACTTTGATTCTCGCAGGAGGAACGTGAAGCGTAAGGCATATAGCGCCTGTTTCCTATCGCAAGAGCTGAGATGCCTCGCCGAAAAGCAGCGGTAAGTGATCTTTCGCTATGCAATGCCTTCGGCCGATGCGGTCGAAATAGAAGCGTCGTAAGGTGTGCTCTCGGGTGATCATGCTCGTCACGCCGGCATTTCATTAAGCGGCTCCGATGGTGCGATTGCAGAGGCAAAAATGAGCGGCTGATTTGTCGCCAAAATGTGTACTTGAAAGGGTACTCGGTTTAACTGGCTTTTGGCGTCGTCCCAGAATGGTTTTGAGCGGGTCGTTTAAAAATAGAACAAGTCTTGCCCGAGAAACGCGGTGATATCGCACCGGCGACATTTTACTGCTTTGGCAGCCCGGCGTTCTTATTACGAACGTTGCTGGTCCGTCATTGTGGCAGCAACAGGGTTTAAATGTGCGCGAACGCGGTGGTGTGACTCCACGTGCACTGTTGCCGGTTCCCGCGCGTTTTAAGAGGTCATTGCCCCCCCTCCCCCCTTCGCGTGGGGGGCTGGTACGGGTCCGATCATATTATGAGGCTTTGCGAAGGACATCTTTTTTTTTTTACTGGTTTGACACGCAAACGCACTGTCACTTGCCGCCCATGTATTGCTGACATAAAAGTATTGCTAGAGTTAATTTCTACCGCACTGCATTTTCGCTTGTGTACCAAATTTCTACCATTGAAGCGTCGTTCGTTAATCCCACAGCCGTGGTCGTAACAGTTGATTTTGTGCGGGCACGTTTCACATAACTGTCCGTAGTCATGCATTGCTGTCACCTGCGTTTGTTTGTTCCTGTTCCTTGTGTCTTCGACCGTATTAAAAGCTGGGCTAACCGTATTAAAAGCTTTTACAACTGTTCGGTTTCATTTATCGTAAATTGTGAATTATTGATGTTTGTGTCTCTGTACAGCATTTCTTGATCTTTAATCATTATCACCACTGCCCAATTCACGAAATACTCCTCCTGTACTCTTAGTTACCTGAATAATTAAGATTAATTAAGGTATGCCTTGATTTTTACTCAAGGATATTGTTTTTTCTTTTTTTTTTTGTTTTTATTCTTGCTAGGAGACTCAAAGTTCACAGAATGCGGTTCCCGCCAAAAGGAAAAAGGGCAGCCTGGAAAGCGCCGGCAGCTCTGCTCCTTCAGTCAAGAAACCGAGGTTGCTTAAAGGTGACGAGTTGAGAACTTTTGTGCTGCTTCTTTGCGATGCCATTGACCTACTTTCGCTGATGCTTGTTGCTGGACTACCCAGTTTGTACTTGTTGCGCCATAATGTAGTGCAAAATGAAGTAAAGCATGACCCTGTTGGGCTCAGCCTGAAGTGTCCACAGTTCAACCTACTACGTTTTTCTTTTCTCGGCACCACAGAAGCTCACAGGCTTGTGCCTATGTGTTCGAGCACCACACAGGATTTTCTCGTGTGTAAGAAGAGGATGTTTGGATATATCTTGCCTACACTTATCGACGAGCCGTATGAAATTCTCTCGCTCTTGTTGTGGCGTGTTATGTCGGCAAGCCACTGTGTTAATGACAGGTCAAAGCAATGTAAGCTTTCTGCAGAAAGTGAGATTGCGGCACACTTTTCTATGCACTGTGGTATCTCTGCGTACGAAAGTCTGATTGTCACGAGGGGCACTTTCAAATGTAATCGAGCCTGATCGTGGCGAAAATTCTGGGTCGTGATTGGCTCATTTGTGCAAACCGAGGAAAGGAGACGGATGGAGTCGAGGAAGTTGAGCTGTATCGGGCCCGATAGCAAGGCAGTGTATCGTGACGTCGTGACACATTCGCTTCTTATGGACCGAAATTGAGACTAGCCTTGGGAAATAAGCACATGGTATATTATTTACGACACTTTGATGCCGCTGACACAAACGGCAAATTAATTCTAAAATTTGTGAGTGGAACATCTGTTGATTAGCTGTTGCTGTGCAATTTGCCTTGCAAGTAGTAAGGTTTTTGACCGGGCTAGTTGGTGAAGATCCATAATGGCTTACAGCGCACACTGACACAAGGACGAAGTAGACACGAAGACAAGTGCTGACTGACAACTGAATTTTATTTCAATGGAACACACAAATATATACGGAAACAGAATTGCACATGCGCGAGTACATGCTGTCAGGAACATCCTTTGACGATGACAACCCGTAATGATTTGGCGTTAAGAAATGCGTGCGTTATAGTTTGCTCCCTGCAAGAATGACAACTCATTGGCGGATAACGCTATTGAAGGCTTACTTATCGCCTTTTTTCTTTCAATTGCCGCCGCTTCAATAATGAGCCTCTTTCCTTCACACGATGTTTTAGCAATAACAGCAGTGTCACCAAAGCTAGGAGTGCAACCGCACTCAGAACAATGCTGCGCCAAAAAGCCATCTCTACCTTTTTCCGTTTTTTGGCGGTGCTCCAGCAGACGCACATTGAGACACCTTCCTGTTTGTCCGACGTACGCCGCACCGCATGAAAGGGGTATGTCATACACCACGTGCTTAGTACACTCTGCCTCTTCAGAGCAATCCTGCTGACCACCATGAGCGTAACGTGGTTATGGTGCTTGGCTGCTGAACCGAAAGACGTAGGTATGATCCCGGCTGCAATGGTTGCATTTCAATGCAGGCAAAATGCACAAGACCTGTGTACTTAGATTTATGGGCACGTTAAATAAACGTATGTGGTTGAAATTTCTGGAGCCCTCCACTATGGCGTGCCTCATAATCCTATTATGCTTTTGACTCGTAAAACACCAAGAATTATTATTTGTATTAAAGGAGCACTGACACAAAGATTTTGCACTTTGTTTTTTTTTGTTGCAATAGGTGGCTTATGACTCATTTATCACAGCTGGAAACCTCGTTTGCGCGATAGTTATTTATTTAGCAACGTTTTTAGAGCGCCCAGTTGCAGTTTCGGTGAGAGCACCGAGTTAGGCAGGAGCAGTTCCGGTGGCTAGGTAAACACAGCTGGCCACGTGACCACTGAAAACCGTGACGTGGGTGCTGCACGCGTTTTCGCGTGCGAGCGGGCGTCACACTGACCAGCCAACACAAACTCGTGACGTAGGTCTGTTTACGTTGACACCACGTTGATGTCGGCGTCGCGATGTGTTCTGCATCTCGCTCGGTCGCGTGGCAGGCACTTTAAAATTGATTTTAAATATGTTCTAGGCTATATTTACCCTTGATATTTCGTAGATGTTGTGTATGTCTCCACATAAATATATCTTAGTCATTATCTCGCCTTCGAAATTTTGTGTCAGTGCCCTTTTAAAGTCAGTCAGATGGCTTGACAGGATTGCGATGCCTACTACAGGTCTGATATGACCTCTACAATAGGTATTGCTCTAATGTGATCCAGCATGTCTCCCATTGTATGCTCTAAACAATGTTGCACTAATTAAAGCCTCGGTGCAATAATTGACTGTGAGTGTCAGGTCTTCCTTTGATTGAGCGGATATCCTGCGTTATTCTGTACCTCTGGCAGCGTAGCTCTACTGACACAAAATTAAAATATTTTCGTCTTGCTCTAAATAAAAACACAGTTATCGAGAACCCTAAAAACAGTGTTGTAGTGCTTGTGAATCCATTGAATGTATTTTCGGTTCTGTTCTTTTGCAACAGAGGTGTCTGTGAAGCGGCGCAGTAGCTCCGGGAACGTCTACACCGTTGGGCAAGGTGATGTGGGCCAGCTCGGGTTGGGTCCCGATGTCATGGAGTGTTCACGGCCCGCTCTGGTTCAAGACTTGAAGGACGTGGTGGATGTTGTTGCAGGAGGCATGCACACGCTGTGCCTCACGGCCGATGGCAAGGTGAGACTTTACTGAAGGCTTAACACTGTTGCAAGATTTAATTTTTTTTTTTTAGCAAAAATACTGAGGTCTCAAAGCTTGCAGGCTGAGCAGAAACTTGTTCTGGTGATGATGGAGGTTTGGAGCGACAGAAAATGATTTTTCCTGTTGTCTGTATTCAACCGTTTTTCATCACTTGAAGGCTCCACCATTTCCCCTGAGCGTCTGTTAAATTTTGCGCACGCCATACAATGCATTTTTATGGCGTGCATGACGGGAAGACGCGAACGGAACGGGTCGGGTAGAGAATTCTCAAATTGTGGCTTGGGTCTGGTTTCGTTCCCGCCCGATGCAGGTGTGGTCATTCGGGTGCAACGACGAGGGCGCCCTTGGTCGTCAGACGTCGAGCCTCGACGGCAGCGAGACGACGCCGGGAACCGTGGAGCTCCCAGAGCCTGTCGCACAAGGTGACGGCGGGCGACTCTCACTCGGCTGCACTCACTGTGTCTGGCAAGGTGTTCCTGTGGGGCAACTTTCGGGATTCCCGTGGGCAGATGGGCCTCATCACTGCGGGAAAGGCCGAGCTGGAGCCGAAGCTGGTAGTCTCCGGCATTGTGCAGGTAATGATTACACTCAAACCTCGATACAGTATAACCTCGTTACAACGGATCTGCTTACAACAGACATTCGGATACTACATACCAATTGTGGTGTTATGTTGATCTCCCTATCTGTTTCATTGATCGAGCTTCATTTACAACGGATCCGGGTACAACGGACATTCGGATATAATTGACCAAAATAAGAGGCCAGAAAGGTAGTCAGCACTCCTTTACAGCGGACTTTTCACATCGCTTGGCATACTTTCAGGACGGGAGCAGCGTGCCAGCAGTGTCAACACAGGCGGCGGCCATTTTGGGGCGGCCGGTGCTTGGCTTGGATCAATCCGGCTAGCGGGGCTGACTACGACTAATGGCTAATACATCGTATGAAAAATTGATGTATGATTTTTAGTGATTACAGTGTTATGAAAATAAAAAACAGTCGGCTCATCGACTCAAAGAAAAAAAAGAAAAAAAAAACGTTAAAGCGATACTTGCTTAGCAATTGCATAAAACTTTTGCCAAAGTAAAAAAGTAAATAGAAAGCGCTCGCTTGGTAGCGGCCCCTCTCGGAATAGAAGTTATGTTCGGCATGGCGCTGACAGCGGGTGCTTTGTTCGGCTGGGGCTGTTTCGACGTTTGGTTAGTCCTCGTGTATCGTGTGCATCGGTTCGTAGTGGATGTGATCACGGTGTGATGGAGCCTATGGAGCCGAACGCATCAGCCAATGCCGCGCGTCGTAAGCCACTGCAAGCGACGAAGCGCAAGCAGATATCCCTGAAAGACAAGCTTGATATCATTGAGCAAGTTGAGAAGGGAAAAAAGCAGGTGGACGTCGCCGTGGCCTATGGCTTGTCGAAGCAGACAGTCAACACCATCGTCAACGCCAAGGAGGCGATCTTGTCAAAGAAAGTATCAGGTGACTTACAACCCAAGAGGTTTCGGCTCCGCGAAGCTTTATATCCTGACGTCGAAGAGGCCCTGCTGATGTGGCTTCGTGACGCCCGTTCACGAAATATCCCCCTGAACGCACAGACCCCTTGCCACTGGAAGGCCAGCCAGATCCCAGTGTCTAGTCAGCTGTCGAGGAAGCCTTTGGGAGCCAGCAGCTTTCCGATTACGTAACTGTGGATGATGACCTTGTCAGTTCAGAGCAGCTGACAGATAAAGAGATTGTCGCCCAAATTGGCCGAGTACTTACCAAATGCAGAGCAGCAGGATGAAGACGAAAATGAAGAAGGCACCTCAGAGACTGTAACCGAGAAAGTGGCAACTTCTCAGGCCCTGGACTACATTCAAGGGCTGAAAATCTGTTTCGAACAGGCCACAGGTGCAGATAATGTGAACATACTTGTGACGATGGAGACACGTATACAGCGCAGACAATTTATAACGTAACCGCTTACAGTGCAGGACCGGCTATAATGCGGCTTTTTCTGACTCCCCTTTACCCTCCCATAGGACTCCATGTATACGCATACCGCTTATTGTGCAGTCCCCCCGAGATGAAAGACCGGTTATAATGCGGTTGCCCGCAACTCCTCCGAGAAGCGAGGGGACGAGCGCGCTTATCAGCGCAGGTGCGCCGGCCGGGGGAGAGAGCGACGACAGCGTTACAAAGGAGGGGACGCGGAAAGAATGACCGAGGCGCGAGGGGGGGAGGAAGAAGGGAGGGGGGGTGATTACGCGGGTGCGGGGTGTGTGGAGGGGGGACTGGTTGCGTAGGCGACGGGGAAGCCTTTGCCGCTTTTGATTCGGCCGCCTGTCATGCGCGCCCCGCCACGAACGGGCGCCCGCGCGTCCACCGCTGTTTGTCTCTTCGGTTTTCTATCGGGAAAATAGTCGTCGTAGAGCGCAGATTTCGCGCGTGCGAATTCGATTACCGCGCTAGTGACAATGCTTTGAGACGCGATCGCGCTTTCGCCTTCGACGACCAACAGGCGGACTCACAAGCTTGGAAGACTTTTTTCAGGATAGTTGCGGCGGATGTTCTCCCGACCGCGAACCGAAACTTCATTGATCAGGACGATCTTGAGGGGCTATTCATTCTATGCAGGAAAATAATTGCGCACTCACGAGCTAAACCGAGGGGAGCACGCGTGAAACGATCTCTTCTACGCCCGATCTCCGCGTTTCTTGGGCAAGCGTCTCGCGACGGCATGCCACATTGCAACGCACGCGCTAGGCCTAACGAACGCTAGCTGCCTCGTCGGTGGTGGCCGCGGACTATGAAAGTTGCGGTTTGGTGCCGAGTCAACGGAACATTTCGCACTTGTTACATTTAGAAGGGGTGCCTTACAACTTCGACGAAAATGAGGGCTTGTGTGTGTAACACTCGTGTGGCGGTTCGTGGTCGCCACTGTTTTCTACATCGCGCACGCGCCCGGAAAATCGAAAGCGTGCGGAAACTTCAATTGCCGTTTGACGTATAGTTTCTGTGCATTGTGGTATCGCGGAAAACTCCGCATAACTGAGGAGATCCGAAAAGTTAGTTGGCGTCTTTCCGTTACGGCGCTTTTTTTTTTTTTTTTTTGCGCGTTTGTTATGTCGGCACCGCAGGTCCGCGGACGCTAATCGTTCAACATTTTCAAACTTAAGCGGATGCAAACTTACGTCCCAGTCGCATGCCCCGATAGTCGGAATCGCGCGGCTGTCTCTTGGTCATGTTTTGCGCTCGCGCAGCCTTTCAAAAATGTTGTTTTGGTTATAGTGCGGTACCGCTTATAGTGCGGATTTTCGCGACTCCGGCGACTTACGTTATAAGCGGTCTATGTAGTGTCTAAAGCTGTCTCCACACAGTGCAGGCAAAGCTGACAAGCTTTTTTTCAAAAGATCTAAGAATGAATACGTTAGTCAACCGTGTTGTGTTTGTGACTTGCAATTCTCTCTGGTTATAAGCAGACTTTTTACGCATTTACATAAAAGTCTGTTGTAACAGTACCTGGATTTAACATACTCCCTTTACAACAGACCAAAATCCTCTTCACTATGAAGGTCTGTTGTTACGAGGTTATACTGTATAACGAACCCGGATATAACGAAATATCGGTTATAAAGGAGTAAATGAAGAATACTCTTGCAATAGGTAGTGTTAGGAATATATCTTTAAAACGAATTTTTGAATATAACGAACTTATTTTCGTGCAAAATGCAACTTCGTTATGATGAGGTTTGAGTGTACTTCTTTCTTTAACCACATGTATTTACATCTCCCTGACTGCAAAAAGCAGGAGCCTGTGAACCACGTGAATGAATGATCTATACAGAGTCTGTAACAGTCAAGCAGCAGTTTATTTGTTAGTGGCTGATCCCTTTTCAGTGGGATACGCACAACACGATGTTCTGCCGATTTATGTTTCCCGCGGTTTGATATCGTTGCCTATGTGCTTGTTGTGTTTGTGAGTCGTCGTCGTAATGGGGCAGGCTCACGAGAGAGAGACAGAAGACTTATGAAAAGACTGCATGCTTTTCTGGCAGGAAAATTTTGCTGTCGCCATTTTGAATTTTGGCGCCACTCCAGGAAAGCACCCCTCACTCCGCTTTGCCAGTACTTTCGACATTCTCAGCGGGCTTGCTCGGAATTTTACGATACTCAACAGATGGGGCAATCCGCCAAGGTTCCAGCATGGTGGCAGGTCATTTGATACACATGATTCCAATAAACTATTGGGGCCAATGCCTTTGGGCTGCACCTAGAAATGTACCCCAAGGGTATCCCAAGTTTCAAACACACTCTAGAAAGAGCCCTTTGCACGAATTCCCGTTGGTTGCCTTGTGTGTGTTTCTTTTAGTGCTGTGTGCTTGTTGTTTCGAGGACACACACCGCCTGCTTGCTATCAACATGGCATAGCGTTTTTGACAGGAAAGAAAGGAAACTCAATACAGTCGAACCCCTTTATAAGAGACACTGATGTAAAGGACAAATGGGTATAAGAGACACTAGTGTGCCTACAATGAAATAGGGGTTGATTAGAAAACCCATACGTGGTACCCTGCTTATAGGAGACACTTCATATAGTAAAAGACACGGATCACTCCCGGGCGCATGTCTCTTATAAAGGGGTTCAACTGTACTAGTTAATGGTTATTGTTGTATCATAGAGTGATAGCCGAAAGTGTGCAACTGTTTTTGGAGTGTTGCTGAACTAAGATGGGACATTGTTCATTTGTTGAAATTCTCGCAGTTCATTTGACACACGCATATCTCGCACCGTCACAGATTGCCTCTGGCAGTGACCACGTGGCGATGTTGACGGCGAAGGGCGATTTGCTGACCATGGGTTGTGGCGAGCAGGGGCAGCTGGGACGGTTGCCCGCACGAACCGCTCCGCGCAGAGCGTGTGCTGCCACTCAAGAGCTGCTCAAGCCCACCAAAGCCTACATACCGAAACCTAAAGGTAAGCAGAAGTGCAATAATGTAGACTGCTGGGCGAGTTGGTTCATGCTATTCAGTGGAGGAAACCAGCACAAGTGCAGCTCTGTTCATCTCTCAGTAAATGGAAACTCCTGCTAAACAGAACATATTTTCCTGCTGTTCAACGAGAGTCTACTACTATTTATTTTCACTGCAGATTATATGAAGTCGATATAATTGTAAGTTTACCGTATGTTGAAATTTGGCCTTTTGTGCAAAGTATAGTTGCTAACAGACTTCTTTTTTTTTTGTTTTACATTAAAGGTGCTGCTTGGAAAATTGAAACAGTAGGGCTGTGGGGAAAGGCTAATGCCAGTAAAATAAAAAAAAAAACAGTTTTGTTAAACCTGAAAGCCTGTGACCACATTTACGGTTTGATGTCATGTTTATGTAGTCCTCATCTTGGAACGTATTGTAACGCAGTGCAACCACGATGCGTCGTGGTTGCGCTGGGTTTCCATATGTTCAAGAGCTTTCACCAACTGGCTCAGCTCTCACTTTTTACTGTAGTCCTTATCGCAATGGCAGTGGGCACGCGCAAAGAAACAGAAAAGAAAAATAAACTGGGGAGGGGCGGAGCATGTAGGGAAGGGTGTTCCAGCTCCATTAGCATGAAACCTGAAGAGGGGCGAAGCACACAGCATTTCGAGAGAGGTTTCTTTGATGAGGCTGTAGTGGTGCCATGCCTGAAACTGCACATGTAGGGAAGGGTATTTCCGCTCCACTAAGGTCGTCGGAAAACTGTGTCGGAATGCAGCTTACCCTAAGGTGCTTCTTATCCTTCTTCCTTACATGCCTGGTTTCAGTTCCCCACTGCATGTAAGGAAGGGTGTTTCAGCTTCGCTAATGTCGTTGGCTATTTGTTGGGCTACCGTATAAACCGGACTATAGGTCGAGTGGGAATATAGGTCGACCCCCCAAGTTTAGGTGACCAAAAAAGAAAAAAAAAAGAAAACAACCCAAAATTGCCGAAACACATTTATTTGCGAATCGGGCGCACCGCCCACCCATCGTTGGAGCTCCCCTCAACCACCATCGCAGCTGTTCCTATTCGTCAGACGAAGCACGGGGTCTCATCGGCGTTGCCAATTTGCCAGTTCACGAAGGTGCTAGAAGTTCACAAGCTTGTCCTCAAACTCCTCCGACAACTTTTGACAGATGGATGTGCGCCGGCGGAGAGAAAATCCTTTGCGTCTCATGAATCGATGGACCCGCGAGTTTGGTGCACGGAACTCTTCTCTCGTGAGCCCAGCTTCTCGAGTGAGCTCCACGGCTTTGTTGCGAATGGTATTCACGGTAACTGGCAGCGCGCGCGCGAGCTTCCCGCACAAAGTCCGCGAGCGTATCCTCCAGCTGCGGATAAACCGCGCTTCGCCCACGAAATGACGTTTTCCGAGGTTGCACTTCAGCTTTTTCCTGATACACCAAAGCGGCGCTGAGCGGCCATGTTGCCCGTTCGCTTCGGCAAACTCAACAACATTTAGTTTAAACGCAGCTGAGAACTGCCTCCTCGTGCCGCTACTCATATCAAACGCAACGTTAATCGGAGCGGAAAACTCGGAACAGATCGGAAGCACAGCACGAACACAAAGAAACCAGAGAGACTAGAAAAAAAAAATGCCTGCTATTGGATTTGGATGTGGATACGGCCGTGGGTGGCTTTTCACACACATGCAAGCCACATGTTGCCAGACGGCGATGCACTGTCGGCTAAACACCGCTATATAAGACGAGGGGTGACTTTAGCTCGGTGTTTTATTGAAAAAATCTCGACTTATATTCCGGTTTATACGGTAACTGTTGCCTTCATTTTTAGTGAACCGGTGACAAGTAGGGTATGTGCCACAAAAATTGGGATTTACCCAATTTTTGTGGCACATACCCGTTTATGATGGCCTGTGACTACATGACCCACCGTGACATTAGACGTTGACAAGCCGAGACCCTAAGGTGCTTCGCACCTAAAGAAAGTGAATTCACGTCCGCTTAACATTTACCTTTACTGTCTCTTTAATGTGTTTATGTTGTGGCACCGCATCCAGGTTGCAAGACACGAGCCTTCGACAGGGTCTGGGCTGGAGCCTACGCCACGTTTGCGCGGCTACGCGAGACCGGCCGTCTGTACGGCTGTGGCCTCAACAACTACCACCAGATGGGAGGGCAGGCACAGAGTTCGAGCGAAAGCGGCACAGTCATCTCCGTGCCCCAACCACTGACCTCATGTGATGAGCAAAGGTGGGTCTTTTGCTCTGTACGGCTCACGCTGTTATCGCCGGGCCGTTTGCTGGCTTCTGTATGCGCGCGCTTGTGTGTTCTTCGTGCATGCTTCACTCTGGACCGTGCACGGGTGCGGCGGGTAGCCGGTTCATTCAACACGACGAAGCAACGCACAAGCGTACTCGCACGACGCGGCGAACTTGCGAACAGCAGCATCGCGCACTTGTGCTGCGGTTACTCGTTCCGCACGGTTTACGCCACACGCGCAGTGGAGCAGATAGCTGCAGATGACTGTGATAAGGTTGTCGGCGATTAGTCATAATGGCACATTCATCGCCAGCCGCCACCTCACCTTTGCTCTTTTATCCTTGAAGGCATCGTCGCAATCGCACGGAAGTCGTAATCATTGATAGGCCGGTCTCTGCCGTTACCGAAAAGACAGAACACCTTTTGCGGCACGTTGTGGTTTCGGTGAGCTGGCGGTCGTTGCGAACTTTTAAGCGACGAAAAGGTATCGCTTGTTGCATTTATGGCTCCTTGCACTCCAAGGCGTTGTTTGGTTCATCGTAGGCGGTCGTATATGCAGAGAACGGCATCAGAAAATGTTGCCGTGCGACAGCTGACCGCAAGGCTTCATGCTGCCTCCTAATTTTTAAATTTTTTCCCCCCTCAGTGCCGTCTGCCAGTGAAGAAACGCCTGGAAAGGGAGCGATCTCGCCGCAGCGTCCGAAATCTGTGTGCGGTGCTCGCCGTGGTCTATGACATCGTTGTCGCGAGTGAACAGCAGCGGGGCACGCGAGCGCGCGCGCCTCTCTCGTGCTTTAGAATGCCTGTTCTAACTTTTTTTCGCTTCGTATGCACCATATTTTTACCGCGACCGTGTCCGAAGTGTTCGTTGTAAAAGTAGGAGGCCTTTAAAAATGTTCGCTATATGTGGACGCAGTTTCAATGCGTAGCGTAGGAAAATCGTAAGTGCACCGAAATATGGTCGTTATAACCGATAGATCGTTACATCTGGGATCGTTATAAGTGGGTTCGACTGTAACCATAACCTCAAGGATATGCGTAGCCACAAGCTCGAAAATCACCATATGTAAACATCATTTTCATTGTTGCCATTTCCAGAGTTCCTATTCTGCTAACTTCTGTTGGAAACTCTTATGGCATAAGAAGTGCTGGAATGAATTACTGCTGTCACATGATTAGTTGTGGCATTGTTCTGCAGTTACGGAGTCTAGGGTTGGGACACTCTTCGCAATTTGGAAAATTTCCACATGCTGCAATGTGTTGCCATTGTTGCAGGTGGAAGCTCGTCAGTGGTGGCCAGCACCACACGCTTCTCCTAAACGAGGAAGGCACGGTCTTCTCTCTGGGCCGCAAGGAGTATGGCCGGCTTGGCCTTGGGGAGTCCACCCCGGCTGGCAACAATGACCAGGACAAACCCGCCCCAGTGCCTGGCCTCTCTGGCTGCGTGGACGTCTCGTGCGGAGAGGCGGTCTCGTATGCCATTGATGGAGAAGGTGGGTCGATGTGCATTTCTTGACGCGAAGGTGTTTGTTGGCTGGGTTGGCAAAAAGCGCACACCCTGCCGGCACCCGCAAACGTCGTGTTCGGAAAAAGCCAGAACGGACGCTCCCACAAAAATGGGCACTGGCGCCAACTGTCGCTGCAATGCAGCTGGGGCTGTGTTTCTTGGCAAGGTTGGTGAAAGTGCGCACCCAGTTGGCACTGGTGCAGTAACACATGGCGCGCACTCCACCATGCCGCAGCAACAACATGCGGTCACGGCTTAGGACAGCAGAATTTTTGCTGCAGACTTGCAGCACGCTTCCGTAACTACAACCTACCTTAAAATGTCGAGCCACCGCCCCCACCCAAGCAAGCGCCCCCCCCCTTTCTTTATCGGGAGATCTGAAATAAGCGCCAAATAAGCACCAAGTGACCGGTCCGGGACCGAACAAGCGCCCCCCCACCCAAATCTGGTCGGATTATCCTTCACCGTAGTGGGGGCGCTTGCTCGGCACTTTACGGTAACCAAAAGAAACACTTTGGTGTTCTCATCACATAAGAAAAGCTCACACAGTCTGTAATGCATTTGCCTAAGACGATTCATAGGCTAGAGTCTTCTACTTATTTTTTCGGTCGGTATTGATCCCCCACCGCCTCCCTTCTAAAGCTTTCTGTTACTAAACCTGGTTTTGCATAGCCTAAGTGGTCGGCACACCTTTGACCAAGTGACAGTGTCAAGTGACGAAGTCATCATGCGACATCATATTATGAGACGTCATGATGACGTCACTAATTTTGGCAATCCATGACATCATGGCGACATCATCACTTACCAATCTTTTGCATCGCTCATGTTGATGTCGACGGTCACTTTTCGCGTTTGATGAGGTATTTTGGACTTTTGCCTTCATACGCTTTGAGATCCATTGCACGTTTCACGTGCAGTGGCATGACACAAATTTTGAAATTGATTTTAAATACGTTCCAGGCTATATTATGTGTTGATATTTTGTGATGATGCATGCGTGTCCAACACAAAGTCCACAAGTTATTTCGCCTTTAAAATTTTGTGTCAGTACAAGATTCCCACAGGCACCATATGATTCATGAGTTTGATGTATGACCACCGTAATGCTTGTTATTCTGCTGGCAGGCCTTCAGAGCTATTTTAGATGTGGCTAGAGTCATTCGACCCACCCGAGTTGTTTGTCCAGTGGTTATGGTGCTTGAATGCTACCCCATAGGACATGGGATCGAATCCAGGCCGCAGCAGTAACATTTTGATGGAGGCGAAATGCTAGAAGCTGGTGTGCTTAGTTTTAGGCTCACGTTAAACAACCCCAGGTAGTCTAAATTGCCACTGTCCTCCACTACGGTGTCTGTCATGATCGTATCGCGGTTTAGGGACATAACACCCCAACAATTATCATTGGAGTGATTTGACCATTTCAGTGAAGTAGCAAAAGCATGCATTCATATATAGGTATACAGTCTACTCTCGTTACAACGGACCATGATAATCCGGCAAAATGAGTCCGTTTTATCCGAAGTCCGTAATATCCAAACTCCGCAGGGGGGGGGGGTGCGTCACCGTGTGACGATCGTCAGTAGTATGGGGCACGCTAGTTCTGCTGATACATGCTGAACGTATTAGACAGCATGGTTACGAAAGACTTCAATCACAAGCAGAGGTTATTAACAAAATTGCAGCGCCAGTTGTAATTAATGAGCGATTGCTGTTACGGTAGGTGCAGGGACGCTATGTGGCCCCTGCACAGCAGCAAAGCGTAGCCCGATATTAAATGCGTTTCCAGCAGGCTTTTTAAGCCACTTCTGTTGATCGGCTTGGAATAAATTCTTTCTTATTTGTGCGGACGGGAAGGCATATTTAAATCCCGCTGGCAGCTGCTGCTCCAGCGCAGCCTCCATGGCTCGCTGGACAATCCAAACTTGTTCTGAGAGTTCTGAACTGAACAGCACCAAGGTACCTATACTAATTACTATACTAATTTAACAGTGGAACTCGCCTGCTTGGTGCATGAGAACGTCTTTCTTTCAAAACTTTGGTCGCGATGCCTAACAACGTTACTGCAGTGAGTGACGAACGTCTAACGCAAACCACAAACAAAAGCGTTTTATTTACACAATTAGATCGAAAAGAAATTTGCGATATGAGATTGGCGGGCACCCTTGAGCGATGATACAATCACTTCGCACCGCGGCACTGCATTTCAGTCAGCTGCAACACTTCAACCATTCGCGTATGATTCGCGTGACCAACGCGCTCTCAGACTGGCTTGGCTGCAGGCTTGGCTTGGCCGGAAGCCACCAATGTTGCCAGCCGCAACTTAAAATTACCGCGGCTTTAATGCGTAGAGAGCGGCGTGGTCAAGTCTGTTGGCAGCCCGCGTCAATGCGGCAAAAAGTCCGCTTTATGCGCCCAATTTCGACAAAAAATACAGCCGATTTCGTCCACTGTAGCCGATAGTCCGTTGTATCGCGGTCCGTTAAAAGCGAACTTTGCTCCATTAGTCTAATACACAGACCAAACTTAGGCTGAATAATGGTCCGTTGTAACCGAAAGTCTGTTGTACCCGGGTCCGTTATAACGAGCGTAGACTGTATATATATATATATATTTTTTTTCTGGCCTGCCTGATTTTTTTGGCTGATCTTGTGGTCTCTAAGGGGGTCTGGGAAATCAGACGTTGATTGTGTCTATATGTATTTGCATGCTTTAATTTGCAGGGCGCTTGCACTCCTGGGGCTTTGGCACAAATGGCCAGCTGGGCCATGGTGGCGACGATGACCTCTTGGAGCCAAAGGCAGTTGCGGGGAAGTTTGCTGGCAAGAAAGCGCTAGTTGTTTCCGGAGGTGGCCAGCATGCCGTCATACTCGCGACGTGATACAGGCCATATCTTTTCTAAGAGAAAGAAACAGTTGTTTTATTACATCGTCATATCTTCTCTTTTTATTTTTTTTTTTATTGACACAGGCACAACATTGAAGTTTTTAGAGGTTGGACATCCGCGTCTGGCTGATGCTACAAAGTTTTATGAAATAAATTGTTAGCTCTGGATTAATGTGCTTTTAGCATGATGGTGACATTCACATAGTCTTGATAGACATGTTGTTATCTCAGAGATCTGTGTGTTGCTCTTTCGCTCAGGGCAAGGTTGTAGATTTGACTCTTGGTTGAAGGGTTGCCAAATCACATTGGGACTGGGTGATCAAACTCCTCTGTTTCAAGGCCGCATTCATAGGCCAAATGTGAAAGCTTGGCATACCAGTAGTTTTGGGAAGACTTAGTTCCATTTATATGTTGAAAAAAAAATGAGGCTTTTATTAATAAAACACTAGCCATGTCTGTAAAGGCCCTGTTTACGCAAAGTATACTGTGATCAATAGCATGATTTCCTCAGAAACCAAAATATACGCTGGTTTTGGTCACATTGACAGTAGAGGGGGCGGGGTAGAGGCATGGTGCCGGCCCACATTTCCACCGGGGTGGTGTGAAACACTCGGCACCGGCACAGCGCAAACTAGAGGAGTGGCCTTCATAAAGCTTGCTGTAAACTCTTAGGGCGACTACTGCAAGTACAGTAGCGAGGAACAGTGCATGTATGGTTGCGAGAGTAGAAAAAATACCCCCTTTTTACACCCAAGCTGTGTAGCTCTATCCCCCAACGGTTTTGTCTTCGTAGGCAAAAATAAACACGTATGCAAAAAACAAAAACGTGTAGCCCACAGCATACAGCTGAGTATTCCTTTGAATGAAGATTGAATCAAAACTGAGTGATAGATGAAGGTGCCTGTGACTGGTGATGTGATGTGGATACCCATATAAAACTGTGACCGCATAGTTTGTAACAGTGGGTGCGGCAATACATTATATATAAACGAGCCCGCCTAGAAAGGCATTTGCATTTCTGTTGTGACTGGGCAGAGAGGACAATGTGAACAACGGCATCGTCCTTGTACCACGGATGAACATCGTGTGCAGGACACTCAGCGTAAGCAATGAAGGTACAATGCTATCAACCCTTTCAAAGGTGTAGATTCAAAGTTGAATAGGTGTTCTTCTCCATAGCCCACTCTACAATTAAGTTCCATTCGCTTCAACCCACAGACTTTCGAACGTCTCCCGGAAGAACGGTAGATAGACGAAGACGAGGCCGAGAGGCTGATGATGTTGACGACTTGGATGACCCAAAGCTATAAAAGCATAGAGTCAGATGGTTGTGTACCATGAAATATGCATGGCCGGTCGGCAAAATCGGATGCATTTACTGGCCATCTGAAGGTCGGATGCCAATCTCGCTTTTGTACAATTGTAATGCGGAAGACCATTTGAGCGACGTTGCAGTGGGTAACCGTCCTGGGCGTCGTTTATAGCTTTGCTGTCCAAGCATCTTTTTTTTTGTGTGTGTGAATAGAAAATTTATTACAGACACTAAATATGAAACCTCAGTTTGACAAACACTGATATGGCTGTTATGTAATGAAATCTAAAATGTTTGCCACCAGCACCTAGAACATGTAAGAAATGTACGCTTGCAGCACATAGGTGTCTTGAAGGCATTTCTGTCAACTGCCATGGTAGCTTAGCAGGTAAGGTGTCATGCTTCTGAGCTCAAGGACATGGGTTTGACTCCTGACCATGGCAGTCTCATTTCAATGGGAGCAAAATGCAAAGAACACCTGTGTGCTTCAGATTTAAGTGCACGTTAAAGAACCACGAATGGTTCAAATTAATTCGAAGTCCCTCACTACCCAACTTGGTGTACCCCTGCGTTGAAAATGTAGGGGCACTACAAGTTCTAAATGTTCACTTCTCATGAAAATGGTGGAGGACATACTGCCCCCTCTTCACATATTGAGTGCCACACAGAATACAATACAACTGCAGTGCCTATGTACAGTAATCACGGATTGAAACACGACAGTTTAGGGGCTAAGTAGCGCACATACTTTTGTTTCCACTGTCTTCAGTTTGGGTCATATAGGCATAATTTCAATTCAAACATATAGATCAAAGCCAGCATTATTTTTAGAGACCCAATGCGTTGCGACATGATCTGGTTATCTCGAGTAATTGTGTGTGCCAGTCATTCAAAATTCAATGTCTCGTTTGAATCCTTGAGTACTGTACAGGACTTGCCGCTGATTGAAATCTAACGTCATTTTTTTAGTGTAACTACTAATGCTATGAGCAATTGCTTGTGATAACCCCGTCATGTCCACTTTGGCCTCCACTGATTGGCTGGAGCTCGGCGAGCAGCGCCGCCTGTTTCCGATGTTATATTTCAATCGGCGGCAAGTCCTGTACAGTACTCACGGATTCAAATGAGACATCGAATTTTGAATAAACTTTCTGGGTGGCCATTCTATGTGCATGCGGACCTTAAAACAAATGCTATTGCATTCTATGTGAGGACATTTCAATAAGCGGCAAGTCCTGTACAGTACTCGCGGATTCAAACGAGACATTAAATTTCGAATAAACTTTCTGGGTGGCCATTCTATGTGCATGCGGACCTTAAAACAAATGCTTTGCATATACAGTCGGCCTCAAAATAAAATACAGACAATGCAAGTGTGTGCCGAAATTGCCGTCAAGTGGCAAGCAGTATGCTGTCGAGAGCATAGCTCTGGTCATGCATTTGCCAGAGCAATGCTCTCGACAGCAGATGGCAGTTTCGGCACGTACTGGCGTAGTCCGTATTATATTGTGGCCGACTGTACAGGCGAGGCCCTGCAGGTTTTATAATTTCATTAATTGGGTATCTTTGGCAAGTGCTTTGTTGATACACTTGCATGTAATGCATTGGAATCGAGGGCATTTGTGTTTGTAGTCAACCATGTATCTTTCGAGACTGGGTAAGAATTTCCCCAGAAGCCCATGGTCACATGGCTGCCCCTTTTAAGTTAGACGCAGTCTCAGTCCCCCTTATGGCTATTTTTCCTGGACTTTAAGCAGATAAGCCAATCTCATTGATCACCTCCTGCCACCGCTGTACACCTTGACGTCCTACCTGCAGCTCTTCTGGTGGAAGATGAATAGTACAGAATGGAAGCTCCGAAGACCCATGGTAACATGGCTGCCCCTTCTAAGTTAGATGCATTGTCTCAGTCCCCTTGAGGGTATCTGTCCTGGAATTCGAGCACATAAGCCCATAGAGTTTCTTAAAATTAACTAGAGGGAACAGTGGCGCTGCAATTGTTCAGCCACCATGGGAATGATGGGTAGTACATGGATTTGCCTAGTCTTCGTGCTTGTGGGCTTCGTACGCACTTGTGCCTTTGTTTATTGCTGTGTTTTGGTTTTGTTTCGAATCTAAGAATGGAACGTTGTGAACTTCGTGAGCCGATTTGAATCGGTGAGCCTAAAAAGGTCAAGGTGGTGAAGCGCAACTGCTAAACCTTTGCTGAACTTCGTCTTGCGGCAAAGTGGATTCAGGCCACATGGAGCCAAAAGAACGAAGATTAGACATATCCGTGTACTACCCATCATTCCCATGCTGGCTGAAGCGCCATGTGTTGCAGCTCCCAATGACACTAGCGCCAGAGCTCCCTCTAGTGTATTTATAGGAAACTGTGCATAAGCCAATCTCCCCGATCGCATCCACCCGGCTCTGTACACCACCTTGGCATGCCTATAGCTCTTCTGTGGAGGACGAATGGTCAGAATGTAAGTATCCAAGAAGCAATGGATTTTTCAAAAAGAAAGTTCTCAGAAAAGATGCATTCTCTTGGTTCATGGAGCTTCATACTATAGTCGCATTGGAATTTGGCACTGCAGCTAACCGATCATTGCAGCAGTTACTGGAGGTAGTGCCTGGATTGCTCTATAACCTGGAAATCCTTCATTGTGAAGGGATATTGTAGCTTATAAGCTCTAGTTTGACTATGGTTGCTGTTTGGGTTGTCATGCCATTAATAGATTGCAAGGGATGTCACAGTAACAGTAATTCTTGACATAGTGTGTTTACACTCGATGTGTCTATCAAATTTGAACAGCATGTTTTCATGAAATTTAGGCGGCTAACTGAAACAAAGCACAAATATCGCCACTGTGTTTATCTCTACTCTGGCAGAAATGTGGTCTGGTCACTTCTTCCAGGTTTCAGTTCGTGTACCTTTGAAAAGATTCAGGTGACACCGATCATGTAATCGCAGGACATATTACACAGGAGGTTGTCTTTCGTGCGCAGCGCTTTCAAAACCACCGAGTATCCTTGCTGGCAAGAACAAATTAATAAACACTACCGTCAACTTCGCTGAGTCGCCAGCTTAAAGTACACGTAAACATCGGGCAACGAAAGACGAAGTCTTCGCAAACAGTGTCTAACGGTTTATTACAAAACTAATACAGCGAGTCAACTACGTTTCCAAGTGAAACGCGATGCCAGAGGACCGTGAAATACGGGAACTTGTCAAACGTTCCTTGCGCATCTTGTCACGAAGCCCGCTCGCACACGTGTTGTATAACACAACGAAGCAACACGTCCACAGGTCGACACATAGACGTGCCCCACGATGAGGAATGTCACTCGCTCGTCGCATCGTTCTCCGTCAGTCGCAGCGATGGCTAGTGCAGCGCTTTTTGCGCCGCCAACGCCGCTTCGTTGGTCTGAATTTGGAACTCCTGAAAGCGCTGCGATATGCGCTGGTTCATCTTCATGTATTTCTCCATGCAGTTCATGGCGCACTTCTCCTCTTTGTCCCTTACGTGCCTCACCGTGAAGTCGTGCACGCAGTCGGCGAAGCACAGCTCCGACAGCTTGTTGTACGAGACGAGAAAGTCTTTGAACTGCTTGATTTGTTCGGCTTGTGGGTCTGCTGCTGGCATGGTCGCCGCCATTTTGAAGTTTGTGTTGGCTTGGCTTGTCTTGGCACGGCCGGTGGCGGCCGGTCTGGAGGCGCTTTCTCCCTTCTTTTGCTCAACTTTTACTGAGGTCTGAGCAGCCGCCGCGAGCAGGGCGTCGCGAGCATAGATAAAACCCCTCGAAAGCGAGTTTCACCGCATTCGCTTACCTACAGTGCTATGTAGCTTATTGTAAACCAGCTGTGTGCGGCCGCTTTCTCGTGCTAATTCTTCCGGTTGTAGGAAGCGGCGAAGGGCCGAAGACACTACAGGTGCGTGTGGGGACAGTTTGGCTTTCTCGGCACTCATGCACTCGGCAAAAGATGACGCACACGCAGCGCCAGTGGCGTAGCCAGGGGGTAACACACCGGGCACGTGCCCCCCCCCCCCCCCCCCCCGAAATTTTTTTTTCGCCATGGCATACATAGCGAAAAATGGCCATTTCAAGGAGGTGCCCTCCCCGAAATCAAGGAGGTGCCCCCCCCCCCCCCCCCCGAAAAAAAATTTCTGGCTACGCCCCTGCGCAGCGCTACCAACAATTTTATTGTTTAACACTCTCACATGATATATTCGACGGAGGCGGAAATGTTTGAGGCCCGTGTGCTTAGACAGTCGAAATTTCCGGAGCCTCCACTACGGTATCCCTCATAATCGAATCGTGTTTTTGGGACGTCAAAACCCAATGATTATTATAGTTACCACCTTACGCCAAAAACACAACAGTGAATGCAGATGACGTAGTGGCACGAAGAAACATGCGCGCCCCATGGAACACAAAAGAAGCTACCTCACGTCTATAAAACGCCTTGAACGGCAAGCCAAAAGAGCTAATAGATGTCTTGGTCAAGACATTCTATAGCCGTGGACGGCTACCGACGGCTATCCGACCATCGGATAGCCGTGCTAATGTCCCGCTAGAAGTTGTCTAAACAAAACGTCTTGACAAGACCAAGCTAAGACGTTTTCTAGATGTTTTTTAAAGACGTTTTCGGAAATTCGTAATAATGGCGTTAGAAATATAAAACAAGCTAATGTTTGCAGCACGTTTGGTCGGTCGGCAGCCTGACGGCTACCATAGGAAGGGAGATATTGAAGGGACTGAAAAGAGCTACCGCGAGAGCTCTTTCCATTTCTCTCCTACTTCCTATGTCAGTCGTCGTGCAGGTGACCAAACAATCACGCAACATCACAAACATACCTGTTCATCCACGCATGTCCTCACTGTGGCATCTATAAGTTTTCGACGTTCAGTTTACTCGCGTCTATTGTGCCCCGAATAAAGTTATTTCACTCCCTCATACTTCAGTGTCATGTGCCGCAAAAATTAATGTCTACTTCAGCACGTCACATATATCCAATTTGCATATAGAACACATCGGTTTATAATAAATCTGAACACGCACAGGATTGACACGTACTTCATAAATGACGTTTACTGTATGGCGCACACATAACCGTGCTTATCAGCAGCAATAAATTATCCCATGATGTAAAACCGGCTTTATTAATCAATAAAGCACAACCGAATGTTACACAAAATACGACAGGAGGTGACCGCACAATGTGAAGCTGATTGCCGCGGCAGCAACATAAATTCAAGTTCCGCATGAATGCGCTCCAGGTCCCGTCGAAGAAACTGCGCTGGCTTCCAAATTAGCTGGCGCAGCCTCAGGCCCAATGTGAAGAAAAGCTGCATACAAAAAAAAAAAAAGCAAGTAAGCTAGGTATGATTTACAGCAAAAAAAACAGAGTATCAAGCCACTCTAAAGGCTGATTTGCAATCACAGATCTGATAAAGTGTGTATATATAAACGACAATCAATAATAACTGCACTCACAAAGCGAGGCACCTATGGTAGAAGCATTACACTTTATTTTTAGCGACAGGCCGACATGGCTACTGTTGCTATGAAGTGCTTACTACCTCAATTGTCTTTGTACAGGAGGTCCACGATGCAGCCTCTTGACTATGGGACCTACTTCTGTATACTAAATGCCTGTAACTTTACCCAACTTTTAATAATAAAACTGATTCTGATTCTGATTCTGAAAGAAAATGTAGGAGCGTTGCGTGATAGAAAACACGCTCAAACTCTTCCGAGATCTGCGTACCGCGAGCGATGAATGGTGCATATAAATAGCTCGCCGATATGACTCTGCCACAAGCATGGCGCGTGGCTCTGTAAAATCCAGCCAGTCGAGAGCGCCATATACTGTGCAAGGCAGTCATCATGATTAAGTCGAATGGTAATCCGTCCTCATTTTCTATCGCTAAATACCTGATTCCATGAGGGTCTAACGGAAATTCTTTTTTTGTTGTCCTTTGCAAAACATCCCAAAAGTATACCCCCCTCCCAAAAGTGTAGAAAAACGTGGTCAATTGTTTCCGGTTGGTTACAGATTAGACTGTAGCGGAGAGGCAGAAGAAGAAGGATGCTGCTACATCGAGTTACCAAAACCAACTGCTTTATTCCATGGCCCGCGCGCTCGCCTCCTCGCGACAATAGGGAAGTAGCTGTCGCCTGTTCTTTCGAATGCACCTCCTTGTGGAGGTGGAGATGGCCGGTATGAGATTGTGCATTTGTGCTTGCAGGTAGAAGGCGTCACTGCGATCCCAAGTTTGCTGTCTGGACGAAAACGACATGGCGTTCCCGTTTCCGTTTAAGTCGCACGCCACTTGCCATCCGCGCGCGAATCGCTGGGACAGAGATGCGGCGCAAGAAGCGTCTATGCTGGCGCCTTCCAATGACGAACGTGAACGTTGAAACTCTGCAGCATCGGCGCTCGGTCGGGGAAATAGAGTGGGAGCGCAGAAGACGCGCTCCAGGAGTCGTCACCCGTTGGCTGGAGCGTGCACACATGCTGTGAGCGTCGAGAACGCTCAAGTGGCGCGGCGGCGTCTGAGGACAGAGCTGTTTGTTCACTTGATGGAGAGGGATCAGGACCTTCGGCGAGTTCTTGAACGGCCGCTGGCGTTGGCACGTCGCATGAGGATGTCGGTGCTACTTCACTGAGTTGCTCTGGTCGATGAACACTGCCGTTGGCATCGGCAGGTGTAGTGGACAAAGCTGTTGGCGTGAGGCGACTCTCGTTCGTTGCACGTGACGTGCACAGCGTCGTCTTGGGTGCCGCGTCGAAAGTGATGTCTTGCGATGAGTGTGTGGCTACCTGTGAACTGATTGACGTCGTAGCGCCAAATCCTGGTGGAACCGGACAGCATGACTTGGCTTGTTGGGGTTGCGTGGCTGTGACGGCCCGAGGTTCGAAACCAGCGTTTAGCACGGCAGGTAGTAAGTGACGTGCCACTGCCGGTTGTGGTAGGGCTAGCACGAAACCTCGAAGTCGGTCATATGCCTGTGGCCCAGGAGGAGGCACAACGCATCGCAGAGCAGGAGGAAGCATGGCTACCGTGATGGCGTACTTTTCCTGTTGCGAGGCGATGTTACGGAGGTAGAAACCAGCCTCCATCTTGATGAGCCATATGGCTGGGCTTCGTGGCCAGAATTCGGGAAATGGCGGTGGTAACAGAATGCAGTGCGCCGTGGTTTGATCTGGTAGTCGCGCCATGGTAATAGACGGGTGAGAGGTCGGTTGAGTCGGTGCGAGTGTCCGGTGGAAACTTCTGGAATCTTGTTCCATGGTCCGGGTCACCACTGTAGCGGAGAGGCAGAAGAAGAAGGATGCTGCTACATCGAGTTACCAAAACCAACTGCTTTATTCCATGGCCCGCGCGCTCGCCTCCTCGCGACTACGTCGACTTCGTCGTCGTCGCTGCGTCGGCACACAAGCACGCGACAAGAAAGTCGGATCCCCGACAGTAGACCAGCAAGACAGTATTTTAAAGAAAGTATAAAAAGGTTTATCAAGGTAGAAAAAAACAAATGAATGTGTTCCTTCATGGTTAGGAAGGGTAGAAGCCCTGCTTAATATGAAGGAATTTTAAGTCGTAATTTTATTTATCAGTGCTTGAAGGCCGTGGTAGCGTTTGTTGTGTCTTTTTTGTTGTGTCATTCATGTTTTGCATGTTTTTGGTGTATTGTAATAAAATTCTCTTGTCCCCGTGTGTGTGACGTCCAACCGGAAACAAAGAAAAAAAAAAAGCCGCGTGGCTCTGTTGTCTAGCGCTGCGGGCTGCGGAGTGAGGGGTCGCTGGTTCGAATCCCCGGTCAGGTGCTTTATAATTTTTTTTCTACTAATTTATTTTTCTGTGTGCCTTTTTTATATATATATAAATATGTATATAGATCCGGGACATGATGGCGACGGCAAAAATCAGCCGAGAGTGTCCATATAATTGCTATCGCAATAAAAGTTATCTCTATAAGCATACCTTCTTCGGTGAAAAGTAGTCAGCAAATCAATCTTGTCATCCCGCTAGCAAATTTCAAGAATTCGAAATATTTGTATTGAAGAGGAGGAAGCAGAAACGCTCGGGCGTATGTTGCTATGCGTGTGGTCGGCCTTCGTGTTGGACCGGCGCTACATCGACTGCAAACGTCGCCATTGATTCACAATAAACCGTCAAACGACATCTGGTGGAGGTTGCTGCAATCCCTGACCTCACCCTGGAACTTCGCAACCGAACGTTGCCACCAGCTTCAACCACTGCAATGACCGACATTGCCAACAATCAGCCCAGAAGTTTTGCAAAGACCTTACAATGTTGACGCCAAATTGCAAGTAAGTCAATGTTGTCAGAACTCTAAGAAACTTCAAAATAATCACAAAACCGCAGATTTCCGACAGCTAGGCCAGAAAACTTTGTGTGCACCAAGACTCGGACACACAAATCCAGGATTTAATATTGAAGACTGGACTGCATAATGTACACTCTCGTCCTTTATGAAAGGGAACAAACGAGCTCGTGGCCGGCGCGTTGCAGCGGCTGCCTACAGCACCATCAACCGATAGCTGAAGAAGGCACGTCCGCTTTCAGCGTCATCTATTGACAAACAAAATAACGAGTCATGGCTGTTGGACAAACGCTGCTAGATTGCGCTCCCCCTTCCGGTATCGCAACGGGTGGTGCCGCCAAAAGCGGACGCGTTTTCTTTAGCTGTCGGTGGATGGTGCTGTAGGCAGCCGCTGCAACGCGCCGGCCGTGCGCTCGCGTTTTCCCTTTCATAAAGGATGGCAGCGTACAGACCAACTTTTCAACGGATGTTATCAAGTCCGCGGCAGTGGCCGAGTCGGTAAGGTGTTCAGCTCTAAATCGAAAGGGCACTGGTTCGAATCACGGTGCCGGTAGTGTTGAAAGAAGAGAAACCCACAAGGCGATGCGAGTAAGGAAGCTAAAACGCTGAAGTCCGTTTTTTATTTTTAATCGTGACCTGCAGTACTGAGCAGACCAAGTTCTAAACAGTGCATCCTGTGTCGTGCGGTAGCCGAGTACGTATGGTGTTGAGTTCCTAATCAAGAGGTTGATGGTTCGATTGACAGAGCTGGCATTGCTCAGACACATTAAGTTACACCACGATCTGGCTACCGAAGTTCAAATGTACGTACCGACACAAAAATTCTGAATCTGGACAGAGGTAATTCACGGAAGACGACTGTTCACAGCATTGGGGGGGGGGTCCGACAGTCCTAAAGGTATGGCGGGACCATTTTTTCATAAACAAAACGTCGTTTAAAAAAAAAATAAAAATAGGGAACACAGACTACAGCGCATGGGACCGTGAGGCCGGGGGGGTTCCATGCCGCCAAGTTCCCATAAGGTTATGTCCCCCCCCCCCTCCTTGAGCGATTTCAGCATCGTACAGCCGTAGCAACACCACGAAGCCAGCTCGTACCTATTTTAACGGAGGTGCCGGGTGAGTTGAGTACACATAAAGAACCGAGCGTCAGGTCCGGGTACTGGATCCCTCTTGCCGCTGACGGGCCGGTTTTTTTGTTTACCCAGGTTCGGAGTGAACGTGGGTTGAATATTGCACAGAGCAACTTTTAAACTCTGTTATCAGCACCGTTGCGGTGGCCGAATCAGTAGGATGTTCGGCTCGTAAACGAGAGGGCGGCGGTTCGAATCACGGGGCCGGTGCTGTCATCCCTTCCCCCGGTGGCGTACCCAGGGGGTGGCACTACAGGCCCGTGCCCCTCCCGAACTTTTTTGTTTTTCACCATGCAATACATAGCGCCAAATTGACACTCGACCACTTCTGCCTACCCGGCCACCACTTCAGATGAAGGTGGTGACCCCCACGAAAAAAAAAAAAAAATTCTGCCTACGCCCCTGGTTCAGGGGAAACTTAACCTCCGAGCTCAAGACCCTTCCGAGCTATTGAGTTTCCCCTCAACCCCTGAAACGTTTGTTTTGCAGCAAAATACGTCGAAAAGCAGTCGAAAAAGTTGAGGCCCTTATCACCTATGATAAGGCTCAACTTTTGTCTGACGTCACACCTTTTACTGTGCGCATGTACGTACGCGACCGGAAGTTGGCTTCCCAACAGCACAGACCGTGGGAAAATTTTTTGGGCCGTTTCTGACGCCTTTCGAACGAAAAATGCTCAAAGTAAAAGGTGTGACGTCAGACAAAAGTTGAGCCTTATCATAGGTGATAAGAGCCTCAACTTTTTCGACTGCTTTTCGACGTATATTGCTGTGAAACAAACGTTTCAGGGGTTGAGGGGAAACTCAATAGCTCGGAAGGGACTTCATAGCTCGGAGGTTTAAGTTTCCCCTGAACCAGGGGCGTAGGCAAAAATTTTTTTAGGGCGGAGGGGAGGGGGGGGAGGGGGGGTGGGCACCAGATTCATCTGAAGTGGAGGCGGGGTAGGCAGAGGTGGTCGAGTGTCATTCTGGGGCTATGTATGCTATGGTGAATAAAAATTAGGGGGGGGAGCTGCGGGCCCGATATGCCACCCACTGGCTACGCCATTGCCCTCAATCCTTGAAACGTTCGTTTCAGAACAAAATACGTCGAAAAGCAGTCGAAAAAGTTGAGGCCCTTATCACCTATGATAAGGCTCAACTTTTGTCTGACGTCACACCTTTTACTGTGCGCATGTACGTTCGCGACAGGGAGTTGGCTTCCCAACAGCACAGACCGTGGGAAAATTTTTTGGGCCGTTTCTGACGCCTTTCGAACGAAAAATGCTCAAAGTAAAAGGTGTGACGTCAGACAAAAGTTGAGCCTTATCATAGGTGATAAGAGCCTCAACTTTTTCGACTGCTTTTCGACGTATATTGCTGTGAAACAAGCGTTTCAAGGGTTCAGTGCAAGGTGTGACGTCAGACAAAAGTTGAGCCTTATCATAGGTGATAAGAGCCTCAACTTTTTCGACTGCTTTTCGACGTATATTGCTGTGAAACAAGCGTTTCAAGGGTTCAGTGCAAGGTGTGACGTCAGAAAAAAGTTGAGCCTTATCATAGGTGATAAGGGCCCCAACTTTTTCGACTGCTTTTCGACGTATATTGCTGTGAAACAAGCGTTTCAAGGGGTCAGTGCAAGGTGTGACGTCAGACAAAAGTTGAGCCTTATCATAGGTGATAAGGGCCCCAACTTTTTCGACTGCTTTTCGACGTATATTTTGCTGTGAAACAAACGTTTCAGGGGTTGAGGGGAAACTCAATAGCTCGGAAGGGATTTCTGCCCACGCCCCTGAACCAGGGGCGTAGGCAGAAATTGTTTTAGGGCGGGGGGGGGGGGGGGCATCACATTCATTTGAAGTGGAGGCAGGGTAGGCAGAGGTGGTCGAGTGTCATTTTGGTGCTATGTATGCTATGGTGAATAAAAATTAGGGGGGGGGGGAGCTGCAGGCCCGATATGCCACCCACTGGCTACGCCATTGCCCTCAATCCTTGAAACGTTCGTTTCAGAACAAAATACGTCGAAAAGCAGTCGAAAAAGTTGAGGCCCTTATCACCTATGATAAGGCTCAACTTTTGTCTGACGTCACACCTTTTACTGTGCGCATGTACGTACGCGACAGGAAGTTGGCTTCCCAACAGCACAGACCGTGGGAAAATTTTTTGGGCCGTTTCTGGCGCCTTTCGAATGAAAAATGCTCAAAGTAAAATGTGTGACGTCAGACAAAAGTTGAGCCTTATCATAGGTGATAAGGGCCTCAACTTTTTCGACGGCATTTCGGCGTATTTTGCTGCGAAGCAAACGTTTCAGGGGTTGAGGGGAAACTCAATAGCTCGGAAGGGACTTCAGCTCGGACGTTAAGTTTCCCCTGAACCAGGGGCGTAGGCACGCAATTTTTTTAGGGCGGAGCGGGGCGGGGGGGGCCAGCACCACCTTAATATGAAGTAGAGGCGGGGTAGGCAGAGGTGGTCGAGTGTCATTTTGGTGCTATGTATGCTATGGTGAAAAAATTTAGGGGGGGGGGGGCTGCGGACCCAGTGTGGCACCCCCTGGCTACGCCATTGCCCTCAATGCTTGAAACGTTTGTTTCAGAGCAAAATACGTCGAAAAGCAGTCGAAAAAGTTGAGGCCCTTATCACCTATGATAAGGCTCAACTTTGGTCTGACGTCACACCTTTTACTATGCGCATTTTTCGTTCGAAAGGCGTCAGAAACGGCCCAAAAAATTTTCCCACGGTCTGTGCTGTTGGGAAGCCAGCTTCCTGTCGCGTACGTACATGCGCACAGTAAAAGGTGTGACGTCAGACAAAAGTTGAGCCTTATCATAGGTGATAAGGGCCTCAACTTTTTCGGCTGCTTTTCGACGTATATTGCTGTGAAAGAAACGTTTCAAGCATTGAGGGCAATGGCGTAGCCAGGGGGTGGCATATCGGGCCCGCAGATCCCCCCCCCCCTAATTTTTATTCACCATAGCATACATAGCCCCAGAATGACACTCGACCACCTCTGCCTACCCCGCCTCCACTTCAGAGGAATCTGGTCCCCCCCCCCTCCCCCCCTCCCCTCCACCCTAAAAAAAATTTCTGCCTATACGCCCCTGGTTCAGGGGAAACTTAAACCTCCGGGCTATGAAGTGCCTTCCGAGCTATTGAGTTTCCCCTCAACCCCTGAAACGTTTGTTTTGCAGCAAAATACGTCGAAAAGCAGTCGAAAAAGTTGAGGCTCTTATCACCTATGATAAGGCTCAACTTTTGTCTGACGTCACATCTTTTACTGTGGGCATTTACGTACGCTACAGGAAGTTGGCTTCCCAACAGCACAGACCGCGGGAAAATTTTTTGGGCCGTTTCTGACACCTTTTCTAACGAAAAATGCATACAGTAAAAGGCGTGACGTCATACAAAAGTTGAGCCTTATCATAGGTGATAAGGGCCTCAACTTTTTCGACTGCTTTTCGGCGTACATTGCTGTGAAACAAACGTCTCAAGGGTTCAGTGCAGTGGCGAAGCCAGGGAATGGAACACCGCGCTCGTGCCCCCCCCCCCCCCCTCCCCCCCCCCCCCCCCGAAATTTTGTTTCACCATGGAATACGTAACACCAAAATGACACTCGCCCACTTCTGCCTACCCAGCCTGCACTTCAGATGAAGGTGGCCCCCCCCTCCCCCCCCCCCAAAAAAAAAAAAAATTCTGCCTACGGCCCTGCCTCCTCCCGCCAAAAAAAAAAAAAAAAAGAAGAAAGAGGAAGAAAAATAAGCCACACTGTTTTGTGTGTACAGAGGCTACAACGCTGCAAGTGCGCTTTTTTGAACCCTAAGCTGCAGTAGTGAGAAGACAAAGTTCTAAACATTGCATCCTGTGTCGTTCCGGTAGCCGAGTAGGTATGGTGTTGAGTTCATAACCAAAAGGTTGATGGTTCGAATGAAAAAGCTGGCATTGCTCAGACACAGGAAGTTATACCATGATATTGCTGCCGGCGTTCAAGTGTACGTGCCGACACAAAATTTGTGAACCTGGACAGAGGTAACACGGAGGACGACTGTTAACAGCATTAGGGGGGGTCCGATAGGCCTAAAGGTATGACGGGCCAATTTTTTTCATAAAAAAACAAAACATCGTTTTTTTTTAAAAAACAAGTGTAGGGGACGTGGACTAGTGCGGCATGGGACCGCGAGGCCCGGGAGTCCCATGCAGCCAAGTTCCCATGAGGCGGTGTGCCCCCCCCCGAGTGATTTAAGCATCGTACTGCCTTCACCACGACGAAGCCCGCTCGTACCTATCTTACCCGAGGTGCCGGGTGAGGTGAGGACACATAAAGAAGCGAGCGCCAGGTCCGGGATCCCTCTTGCCATTATAAATCCGGTGGCCGGCACTAGGAATCGAACCCGGTACCTCCCACTTTGGAAGCAGACGCTCAACCACTTTGCTACCGCTGTGGTGGGAATGTCGGTGCAAAATGCGATATATCAGTTTGATCAAAGTGCGACAAAGCTTTACGAAATCGAAAAAATTAAGGAGCTTCCAAAGCTGTCAGCACTTTTTGTTTGAAACGAGGCCGACAGCGGGATTTGAACCTGTGTCCTCCCGGTTACGAAGCGAACGCCTTTACCCCTCGGCTACTGGAACGGCAGCGTAAACGCTGCTTTAACGTTGGGCGGCATTCTTTGAGCCCACAATTGAAGCTGAACTCTTGGTTCCCGTGTTTAGACTTGCGTACGCGGGTCGCTTTACAAGTTTACGTGCAATTTTCACGAAAATGGTATAAGGGGCTATCGTTTTCAAGGAATTAAAAAAAAAACAAGATTTCCAAAGGCTATACACTAACCGTTTTGGTGAGAAATCATCGAAAAATTCATTTGATCAAAATGAGATGAAACTCCAAAACACCGAAAAAAAATCAAGATTTCTAAAGGCTATAGACCAGGGCTAGACCAACACGCGGCCCGCGGGCTGCATGTTGCGGGCCGATCACGCCTTTGTGTTGGACCGGCGCTACATCGACTGCAAACGTCGTCATTGATTCACAATACACCGTCAAACGACATCTGGTGGAGGTTGCTGTAATCCCTGACCTCACCCTGGAAACGTCGCAACCGAACCGTTGCCACTATAGCTTCAACCGCTGCAGTGACCGGCATTGCCCAACAATCAGCCCCGAAGTTTTGCAAAGACCTTAAGATTTCGACGCCAAATAGCAAATAAATCGATTTGGTCAGAACTCTAAGAAACTTCGAAAATAATCACAAAACTGAAGATTTCCCGACAACTAGGCCAGAAAACGGACTACAACCAATGTTCTCGGGCAGCACGTGTTACGTTGATATTTTTCTAAGAAAACGGCTTAGGGAGGTGCAGCGCCGCCAGACATCAGGCTGTCATATTCCGGATCGCTGAAAGACCACGCGGTTATGGCGGCGCACACGCTGACGCCGCCTGGTGGGAAGAGCTCAGTGAATACCTCCTGTACGTTGCTCGCCAACACTAAAAAAAAAAAAAATAATAAATAATAAATAAATAAATAAATAAATAAATAAATAAAAAATAAAAAAAACGTCGACATTTTTGGTTTGGAGCTGGCTGAATTTTTTACCAGAGGGGACACGCGACAGACACCGAAGCATTCACATCGTTTCATTCTTTGCAGCACGCGAAGGACCCGGTTTGAAAAGTTAGAGTCAGTGACTCTATGAAAAGCGCGCTGTCAACGCCACCAAAGCTTGAGCACACATCTTTATAGCGCTCCCCCGTTGTGGGGCGCTAGCTTACGATTTCAGGCGCTCGTTTCGAAGTAACGCTAACACTGCTCACAATTAACGACGCTAGAATTTAATTATGCGACACGTCAGAGCACTTACTCTAAAACTTCATCGTTACCAGACACAAGGCTACCAACAACAATAAAAAGGTCACAAACGAAAATTTCGTTGTGAGGGGTCCTTTAACCCAAACCTCTGCTCACGTTGCGCATGAAAATTACACCGTTTATCGTGACAGTAATTATACAGATGTTATAGGCGCGCTTCCGCCGTCGTTGGGATGTCCCGAATAAAGTTTACGTGCTTGGAAAATGAGGAAGTTCTACGTACCCACGCGTTCGAAGTTGATGGTCACAGAATTTGCGGCGGGTGCGCCGAGAAGAGCAAATGCTGGACGTGGGAACTCTTCTCGTGCGTCAAATGCTTAAAGGGGTGGTGCCATCAAATTTTGAGGCTATAACAAGCCTGTTGTGGGTTTCCTCTGTATGCAAGGACACTCCACACGAAGGGTCGGACGCAACAAACGTTTAGAATATATTTTAATTCACTTCCAAAGTGTACCTAAATGCTCATTCTCCAGATCGATGCCCATGGCTAGCGCATCAAAACTGACGTAGCTCTACGGGAAGGACAACGAAAGTTGTAGTGACGTCACACCATATCTGTAGTGACGTGAGTGTCCTCGGGACCTCTGTTACCTCCAGAACGTACGTACCGGCAAAGCATCGGTTGCTACATCATTTGCCGAGTTTCGATCGCTTCCTGGCGAAGTGCTGCGCATCTTCGCGCGAGCCTTGTATGGTCACGTGACCAAGCCTACTACACTGCTACGTCACTGCCCAACTTGGTGCCCAGAAACCGAAACCGAAAGTTGTCCGCGTAAACAAGGCGATATTAAATTATCTAGCGAGAATACGTGAATCTTGGTGCGTGTATCATGCTTCCTAGAGCTATAAGAAGCCCTTGCAGCGAAGAACGCGCTATACTCGGCGACAGCTTTCCTTGACAGCACTGTGGAAGCTACAGAACCAAAGCGCATGTCTGCTGCCGCGCCAAAAAAAATAGTACTGAAGTTTATTGATAATTTTCTCATTTGCCTTGCTGAAATAAATACTGCTTTATTTATTATGAGACTTAAACACTTGCGGGAAGTTGCAGGCAAAATACAGTTATCGTTCACCTTGCAAGAATGCTTTCCTTTTCTTTCCATTTCTTAGACAGCACCACCTTTTCAGCCCAACCGTTTTCCAAGGAAACATGGCGTCCGTGACGTCACTGTGCGGCCGAATACGCGCTGTTCAGTTCTCCAAGAAAAATATTCGTAATAGGACACTAAAATGTACACTGAACAATCGAAATGTTTCTCCCACTCATAATTTTCACGTATGTGTTTTTCTAAACGCGTTAACGATGCGAGCGAGCAAAACCGAAATCAGCCGCAAGCTGCCGAACTACATGCGGAGCAACACGAATGTGTGGAAGCCCCGCCTCCGTAGCCTTCGCTCCAATGTCAAGATAAGCTGTCGCCGAGTATAGCCACAAATTTGGTGGCACCACCCCTTTAAGGTCACGTGATAGAGTCAGCGCCTCCCCACGGCTAGTCTAGGCGAGAGCGTGCGTCTTCTCAATACTCTGTTACAGCTTAAGAAAAAGAGTCAGCTCCGCCCACAGACATCGCTGTCCTTTCCCACATAGAATTTGCGTAAATGCTCCATCCAATCGCACTTCCTCGTTTTCGTGACGTCAACCACTCCTCGAGAGTTTCATTTAGTTAACTTCCTCATACATGCACGAGTTTGTTTCACTGGTTTTAGGGAGGAAACGTGAATTTTCTGACGAATTAGTCACGGATCCTGACGTCGCTGCTCGGAAACATGTAATATTCTGGGTAGCGACGACGAACCTTTAGTTCGCAATAAGCGTATTATATAGATTAGGCGAGAAATAGTACTTACGGTTCGAGAGGAAATCAGCTAGCACAACTGTCTGCCACAGACGAAGGGCCGTCGCGCCGCGATTCTGTTGGCGGAGGTCCCATTTTAGATGTGAAGCATCTTATGGCGAAGCTTAATCCGGTGGTGGTGGTGGTGGTGGTGGTGGTGGTGTGCCGGCGTGACCACCCTTACTGCGCATGCGCAAACCTTTCAAAAAAAATAAAAAATAAAAAAACCTCCTCTCCCCCTCTCTCTCCTCTAGGCATCCCTCCCCGCGGCAACCACACCCTCACTGCGCATGCGCCTCCTCCTCTCTCCCCTCCTACGCTCCCCCCTCTCTCCTCTAGGCATCCCTCCCCGCGCTCCCACTGCGCATGCGCGTCCCCCCTCTCTCTCCTCTAATACGCTCCCCCTCTCTCCTCTAGGCATCCCTGCCCACAGCGTCCACACCCCCACTGCGCATGCGCGCCCCCCTCTCTCTCCCTCTCCTACGCTACCCCCCTCTCGCCTCGAGACGCCGACGCAGGCAGCGTCTGCTAGCGAGTTTCTTGGTTGAAAAAAACCGACTGCTCGCGCTGCACAACCGTTCATTGTCCATCCCGTATACATGGCAATGGATCTTGACCTCCAATGTGGTGCCGGTGGGATATTTCTCCTGTGCGTTGTTGAACAATAAAAATTCGCAGCGTGCGCGTTAACTAAAAGCCGACTGCGGGTCTCTGTGTCCAGTCGGAGTCTTCTGTCTCTCATTGCCCATTAGCAGCGATTGGCATGTTCCAGTAGGAAACACCGCTCCATCACTGCGTGCTTTGCGCCTCCTCAGTTTTCTCTCCTGCGCAACGCTGCGATAGCGCCAGCGTCAACGCCACCGCCAGTGTAAGCGTTAGCGCCCGCTGCTTCACATCTACACATGGTTCCCTTTAGCGGGACATGGTGTAATTTTTTCTTGCAGGGTTCCCCATCATGGGGGGGGAGGGGGGGGGTAGGTTTCTCGCAGCGACCTCCCCTACTAGGGTCAAATTGTGGGCGTAGAAATTCCGCCCCCCCCCCCTCTTAGGTGACTATACTCCGTTTCACAAGCTGTTGGCAGTGCAGCCAAAGGTAGAGCTCTCTCCAATCAGGGCTGTGTGAGCACAGCAAATAGTCCCTCAACTATTTTAGCAATCCAGAACTATTTTGCACACTACAAACGCATAACGTGACAGTATGGTACGGATTGATGTTTTAAAGCGTCCAAAGTGTTTTAATAATTCGTGAAATTAATAGAAAAAGCCCGCATGGACGCGTATGAGCGGAAGCTTGTTGTAAGGTGATAATGCGCCGCTTTTCGGCAAACATGGCGTCGCCCGAGTTGGTGGTGTGTCTGCAACGCGTCCCACAAACTGTCGCCGGTGAGCCATCCATCGAGTGTGCGTGATTTTCCCAAGCTGGCGAAGCAGATAGCTTTAAACGCTAGCGCTTCGCGTCGAGTGCGGAAAAGTGCAAGCTTGGATTCATTCACCAAGAGGACGGAAAAACCTATCCAGGTGAGCGAGCGAACGCTCTAGCGAGCGAAAGCGCTGGCGGGGAACGCGGGCAGAGTCCTGTTACCGAAGAAGCGTTTTATTGGAAAGGCCGTGATCGGGTGAAGAAGCTGGACGATTTTGACCTGAGCGTCTTTCGATGGGTGGTGTACGGCTTTTTTGAGAGAGGTGAAATTCCAACCATCGCCAAGGTGGTGCAGCGTTTCGAAGAGGACGAGACGCTACCGACCGTGTCCACAACGACGATGCAGAGGATGCTGAAGCAGCGTGGCTTCAAGTACAAGGAGCGCTCTCGGAAAGCATTTCATAGAAGCGAGGCGCATTGTGCGACGTCGCCGCCGGTTTCTGGTGGAGCTGCGACGCCAAATACAAGTTGTGATGACGATGAGATGTGAGCCCTCCTAACGGACTCATGGCAATCATTTCGGGGTGCGTACAGGACGGGATCATTCAGTGCTGTTGCAGTGAGAGTAGCAAACATAAACAAAACAAAAAAGAACATTTTTTATGTCGGGAAATAAAGCATCGGATTGATTGATTTCATGATTCGCTCGTTAATTGACTGAATGATTCACTTCAATTGATTGATTGAATGAATAAAGTAAATATTTTTTTCTATACTCGTGGCGTATACAATTCAAAAAAGATCTGATGTGACGAAAATTCATAGGAACAAGTCACACTAAATATTAATACACAAAGCCAGTTCCTTTGGAACGGAAGTCGGCCCGTCCAAAAATAAACAGAACAGATCAAGATGAGGCACTTGTTTTATCTAGGGACCTTAGATCAAGATGGTGCCAAGCGCCACCTGCTACAAAATTGAAAAGTTAATTAGTATAGTACACATTTTTCCACGCAGGCGGGGCCACTTGTCAGATTCACGGAAGCGACATTCGCGTAGGAACACAATCATGTAGTGCGCTCTGTCGTGATTGGCTGAGGGCGCACGTACCTTCCACTGTACTGCCAACAGCTTGTGAAACGGAGTATAGGAGTGGCCGCACCCCCCTTACCTCCGGACTCTGCAGACAGAGTGCAACCGCTGCCAGGGCAAAAGGCAAGCATGCAAGGGTGAGCCTGGGAGCTTGGGCTGTCTTCCAGCGTGCCTTTTAATATATTAGTATTGGAGGCGCGCCACAGTTTGAAGCAGTCAAGGTGAGTCGCAGCAATATATATTTGCTTTTCGTCAAGCACAAGCGCTCTTTGCTGCCGGTGCTTTATTGTTCCATAGCGTCCATGATCATCGAATGAGAGCTGCTCATGTTTGTGCACGATCGACCAAATGCTTACTGCAATTCATAAGGTAAAAAAAAAAAGAACCACCAGCTTTACCATAACTTCACCGTAACTAATACTTTACCATAGGCATGACTGCTTCAATGTTCAGGAGAAACTGGGTTTTCTTTAACGCTAGGACTTCCGTTCGTATTATTTCCGCTGGCAAATTACACGTGCTAGCTGCCAATTCAAAAAGGCAGAAATTCATCACTCGGGCAAGCTTACATGCAGGGACCTTCATAAACGCCAGTATTACCAATTTCATTAAAGGTAATAAAACTTAAAGATATTAAACACGTCATCATGACGCCACATATCGACAGCAATTGTTGAGGTCATTATGAAGTCATCACATGACATCGTTGCCTGAGTCTAAGGTCCGATCACGGAGGCTGCGCAAGACCCCGCTAGGTGCACAGAACTTTCGGAGAGGGGCGGGGCAGGATCAATGCATTGACTGAGAAGAAAAAGAAAATGGCTTTCGCCTTCGAGTGGTTTAGACGAATGCATAATAAATCCTGCGAATTTTTTAAGGTGACCCAGTTTCTTGTTTCGCCGACTGTATTTTCGCAGGGAAAGCGTATTACCGCTCTTTCCCTGAAAGAGTGTGTAAACCCGTACCAGAACTGGCCGGAAAAATGACCACGGAAGACCGAAAGTTGCAGTCACTTCTTTTTTATTATAATCTTGGTCCACGCTTTCTTTAGTGTGGATGTACACATAAACCGACAAAACACACTTCTCTACAGCTTCCAAAGGGGGTGAGGGGGGATTTCTTCGTACTTTTTTTTTCTCCGTAATCGAGTTATCTCGCCATTTTTTTATTGCTCTGGGATGTATACTCTCTTACAAACACCTTGCCCCTCAGCTAAATATGGATAGGCCATTCCAAAGAGACGTACGTTTACGTATCATGAAGCCGTCACTGACGCCGCACTGCGTTTTTGCTGTCTCTGGCACATGCACTACTCTCCCGAATACTGTGGTACTTGCCAACACAGTCTATACGTGTACGACCTCCTTAATTACCGTGACAATTAAACACTCCGGCCGGGTACAACAGCTTTTCACGCGAAGGTGAAACACTGCGGGAATTTTGCCCACGTTAGGAACAGTCACCATGAAATTGCTTAGAGGAAGAGCAAATCAAGTGAAACGAAGAACTTTGTCTCGCGGGAATGAAAAAAAAAAAAAACTAGCACAACTCTCGCTAGTCTAAAGGGTGGATTCGGGTTATACGGGTATTTCGAGGTAACTTCACGAGACGTAGCGACGTATCGACGTAAACGAAACAATGTCTTGAAACCAGTTTTGAACAAACTTCACTCATTATCTTTTCTTTTTTCAGTAGCGACGGCACTACTGAATTCCAATCCGTGAAGTCTCAACAGGACTTCGTACCGACGAGTTTGAACCCAAGTAACGCAACCAGTCGTCTCATTGCACAGTTGGTCATTAATGATATGTCATGAGAAGTTGCGCACCACTAATTACACTCGATCATAACCGAACGACGTATTTCTCTGCTCAGTTTTTTTTTCGTGCTCGGACTGATAGCCACTGCCAAGCATGCTTCCGTATCCTAAGGAGCGCAAAGCGGAACTTCAGGGGTCACCGTCACATGCGGGAGAGTCACGTGTCATAAACAAAAACATCACATGTGACGTCATAACACCGGCGTGGAATATGAATTAGAGGGAAAGAGTTGCCTGGCATTGCGCAAGTATCGCCGCCATCTTGCCAGTGTCAGTCTTGCCACTGGGAGGGGGGGGGGGGGGGGGACGGGGCAGTAACCTGCACCTTCATGACGTCATATGTGGCGTTTCTAGTCAGGTCACGTGACTATACCACGTGTGGAGACTACCGGAAGTTCCGCCATTGTGCTCTTTAGGATACGGAAACACGCTTCTGCAAGGGCAGGGGGGCCGTTCTACAAGTATAACCTTTTTTTCTTCACGGAAACTGTAGCCCATGAAACACCGGGCGGCGTGTTCACACTGCCGAGTTACTTAACGAACAGAAGGAGCGTCACGAACAAATAAAGATGGCGTAGGAAGGTGACGTGAACAACGGAGTCACAGGTGAGAAGGAGGGGGGGGGGGGGGGAAGTCATATATATCACACACGCGCAGGTAAGCCTAACAGCTGCCGAGGGTATATAAACGAAGCTTACGCGCATGTCGCCATGACAACACGAATGGACACGCATATCTGTTTTTTTCCACTGTAAACACTCGTGACCGCAGTTTCTCTCTTTGAGGGTCGTGCTCAAAAGAAAGTTGACATCACTGCTTCGTTACGTAAAGGGGACGTCGACCATACATCAGGAACATGCGACACCATAGTAGGACATTCTCTATGTACACAGGAATTCTAGAGTGCCATTCTTTTGAAGCTGGCTATAGGATCGGTCGAGGAACATGACGTTAGTTGAACAATGTCTACAGTCGGCTGGACGAGTACACCAGGAGAATGAGTCATGACTGCACGTGTACTTTTGCAGGCTGAAGAACAGAGCAAATACAAAAAAAAAAGAAAAAAAAGAGGAGGAAGGAGTAGTTTGCTTGATACCACGGTTTCATGATAGTTCACTAGAGAATAGTGTTCACGGGAGCTGCAACGCACCACGCTTCAGTCCAAGATGGGAATGATGGGTAGTAAGTGGATTTGCCTAAGCCCCGTTCTTTCGGCTCCGGGTGGCCTGCAGCCGCTTTGACGCGAGACGGAGGGTCAGCATCCCTACTCCACCACCCTTTTAGGCTGACCAATTCAAATCAGCTCGCAGGGATCATAACGAGCCGTTCTTTTACCCGAAACAAAAGCTAAAACACAACAATAAACGAAACCATAAGTGCGTTAGTAGCCGCAAGTACGAAGATTAGGCAAATCTATGTACTACCCATCATTCCCACGGTGGCTGAAAGTTCCAGCGCCACAGTTCCTTCCAGTAAACACTGTAGGAAACCCTATGCCTGATTCTACAAGCAATCAGCAACTGCTGACAACCATGCTTAGTTCAGTGCTCGAATTTGAGTACACAAATCAAAGGCTGTGAACGCATCGCTAAGGTGTTCGATTTCTGAGCCCTACCGTATGATGTGGGATCCAGACCAAACTGATAAAAAAGAAAATTCAGGTCGAATTCACAAAAAAAAAAGAAAGAGCTAGAACGTCTCAGCCGACAGACACAATGCGAGGAACTGTTTAATAGGTGTTTCATGTCTGTTATGTATGCACAAGCACGTTAAGTTATAACTACAGTGAAGAAAAAATAATGAACAGCCGTCACAATACGTATGTTTTAGTGCTGGTAATATTGATTCCCTTTCTAATGCGTATACTATATACATTCACATTCAGGTGCACATTTTACAGTTGCACGTGACCGATGTCAGTACGTGACAGCCTGCCATGTTGGTCGGACTACGTCTGCCAACATTGCACTTGAAAGCCAGCCTGCGCTACGACTGTGTTGAGCCTCCAGCCTACGTAATCGCCTTTAGGCTTACATCATATTGTGATTAAGTAGTTTTTTTTCCATTTGTGTTATCTAATGCCTTTGATATTCGCATATCTCACCAGTAAAGAAAGATCAACGGTGTGCCAAGTTGACGAAAAACAATCATAACAGAAATAAATAAAGCAGGATTAAAGCTTTCTTTTCTTTAAATAAAGCCGTTCTGCAAATACGCAATTTCCAAATTCACCCCTCCGAAAGGCTCTTTTGCATCCATAGAGGTTTACATTTCGGTGTTTGGTAGCATCGCCGCGGCCTATTTTCACGTACAATTTTTTTTAAAATAAATTTTATGAAAAAGTCTGAAAAATTTAGTTGTTTAGTGGTAAGCGAGCATGTATTTATCGTATGAAAACAAGGTCATCTTAATGAGGCCATAGATTAAGCTTCATCAGCAGGAAACGCAAATGCAAATATCTACCGCAAGGTAGATATTTGCATTTGCTTCTCCTGCTGGCGAAGCTTGATACTTTTAATATTCAATTGCACTCTTCTCTTCTTTTACTCAAATATAAGCTTTCTCTTTCTCAATTAAGGAGTCCCAAGAAATATCGATTGCATTTCCGAAAATGAAAATTCGTGGATTATTACGAAAATTCGTAGTTCGTATACAAATGAAAAAAAAAACGAGAAAGCTGGATACAATATATCAAGCCACATTGCGATTTTTTTCGGTTTGTGAAGTTGTGCATTGTTGTAATGTCTGGTTGACGGCTGCTAACTACCCAGCAATATGAAAATCAACTATCATAAATTCATAAATGAAGGAACAATCATCAATGTGGGTTTCGTTGAACTCTACTGAAACACTGAAAATTTTAAGTTTAGTTTCAGTGTCCTCTGTTCATAAATCCTCTTTATTCCTTAGCATTCGAAAGCATACAAAGCAGGCTGACTTAGGAAGCTTTCTTACTGTGAGCCCAAAATTGTTAAGCAGCTTAAAGCCCGAATGTAGTGGCCTTTGAAAAACTACTGTATTTTTGTTTTTTTATATTTTAGTGTGTGGTGGTGAACCAAGGAGAAAATCAAACAGAACACAAGAAATCAGGGAAAAAATACTGTATTGACAACATTGTGGATATGTGATTTTGCGAAGATGCAGGTTCTTTTTCCTTTTTTCTTTAAGTACGTGGAAGCATGAAGTGATATGTACGGTTTGCATGAAAGTGACTGGCTCGAAACACTACCACACTGCTTCTAATGAATGACTGGGGGAAAAAAATGAAAATGTTAACACCATTCCAGAAAAAACAAAAACACATGTATGGGACAACAGAACACACAAGAAAAAATGAATGAAAGAAAGAAGCATCACCAGTATCTTTCAGTTTTTTTTTCGAGTGCTTGAGATGCAAACGTAACACATGCCTTCACCACGCATCCAAATGAACGCCGTCTACTAGAAATGCACGCTGTCAGTGCTTTTTTTAAGGACACTAGCGAGCCACCAATAATAAAACGAACAGCTTGACATTACATGAAGAGTGTGAGTTTGCCAGGTCGTGACTATGCAAAATGCAAACACAACATGCACGAAATAAAATGAGTTGAACATGACGCCATACAGAGCTTACACTGGTATCAAAGAAAAACTTTACCGTCCTCCACTGGCGTGGGTGCACGCCAGAATAATTAATATGTACAACCATCAATAAATACCTTAAGGACAAAACTTTCACTTAGAACACTCATTCCTTAGCTTCTTTTTTTCTTCCAGGCTCTCACTTTCTTCATAGACGAAAATAGAAAACACTACTACAAAGTATTGGACATTAAACTTTGAATAGAAACAAAGCAATAGAAGTAGGCAAAAGAAGTACAAGAGCACTCTTAAAAATATCAGCAGCATTAAAATCTTTGTATTTCTGGTGCAGCAGACATAAACTCTATTTGTAAATTAATAAAAAAAGAAACTATGCGCGAACTAAAGTCACTCGGTATTTCGGACAAGATGCGGTGCTCAGAAATTCAAAGCAGAAAAAAAAACAAAGCAAAGAAACAATTATAAACAAAGCAGCCAAACTGTCACATGCTGATGAGCAGGCTGCGACGTAAAAGGACAAAGCATGACAGAAGCTGTAGGGCACCTAAGGAAAAGCAAGTGTTGCAAAGAAAAAAATTAAACACTGAGGAAGAAATTGAGCAAAAAAGCGAATGCGAAAAGTTAGGATACCAACAGCACATGGCACACATGACAACGTGGCAGCCTGCTTGGTCATTAGGAATGCAAAGTCATTGTTCATGTGGTGTGACGGTGGCGTGAGTGCAAGGTGTGGCAACACAGATGAGAAAGAAACATGAAATTCAACAAAATGCAACAAATGAGGCACACAGAAAAAAACAATGGTACCGATGATTTTGCGTTGTCTTTCTTTTGTACACATGAATGGGAAACAAAATGCGACACTGTGAAAGCAGATTTGTTTAGAGGCTCGCGCGGGATGCCCGGCAATATTTGTGATGACCCTTTGCATGTGATAAGCAGTGAATGAAATAAAAGGTGATTAAGAAAAAAAAACAAATTACTTAAGCTGTCTTACTGCAGCGCTGAACCAACTCAACAGCACAAGTACACATCCTGGGCCTGAATCACACCATCGAATGCAGTTTTTCCTTTGTATTGAACTCATGATACGTCAGTGGGAGGTGCCACAGGGCCTCGCTGGTTACAGTACGCCAAAAATGAAACACAAAGAAGGATGATCATATCAGGTTCAATGATATCAGAACAATCAATAAGAGGGAGATGTAGGCAGAAACAAAATGCTCCCGACATCAGTGGGCAAACGTTCACACTTTTTCTTCGAGAAAGCACAGACACTTCTTGGGGTTGGTTTCGGGGCGTGCAATTTCGACGACAGAGTCCCCACAGTGAAAAGCTCAAACCTTCTGAGACGATGAGCTTTGCCACGAATGCGAGTCCGCGCAAAGGTAAGTGTACCACACAGACTGCTACCAAAGATTATCGCTACCACCTACACAATGTAACTGCCACCTGCGTCTCTCTAAGTTACTTGGTACGAAGACTGCAAAAAGGTGACGTCGTTTTACGTAGCACTATAGTTTCCTGTTACACACAAAACGAAGGGAGGAAGGAGAACATGGAGTAGTACACTATACGTGGTAACTTTTACAACTTTTTTTTTTCTCTTTTGTGTCGGTTCATCGATCGCGTTTTTTTTTTCTCGCGCTTCGTTTTTGTATCTAGGAAAAGCTGACACTGCGTAGTAACAGTGTGGAACGATATGCACAGAGGAACATTTCTTTTTTTTTTTTCTCCCGAGGCTCTTCAGCTAGAGTCTGCAAGGACGCTGCGCTGTCATCGCAATGCTTCCGTTCAATCAATGCCAACCTTCTGCGTTGAAAAGGGTGCGTGAGCAGCTCAACATCACCGTCTTCCGATCGGGCCGGTTAACTCTTCTTGACCTGCTTGTTTAAGAATGTCGTGCCAACTTGGAGGGCAAACTTGGAGAGAGATAGCTTGGAGGGATCGTCAACAGCACTTTGACACGTTATTCCGAAGACTACACAGAACTTGCCATCATACTTTCCTGCAAACGGGTGGTTGGAAAGGATATGGGCACCGACACTTGCTGTGCAAGCAGTGTGGTAACTCTTTTTCTTCCTTCAGGAGCTTCGCTGCTACTCAGGATTACAAAGAGATGGAAACTGAACTTCATTTTGTTGATTACTGAGCTCCGTTTTGAAATGCTTGAACAGTGAAGGCAAACTGAAAACATTACTTGTGAACACCACGTGCACCTGAACCCAACGAATGCTTCATTTTTGGCAAAAGCTTAGTTTATAATTTAGTCATGTACTGTCACTACGGACAGATGACACTAAGAAAGCTTAGCTACGTCAAGCAGGAAGTTATATGGCAATGCACCTTGGGTGCTTTCCACATTCATATGCTTCGGAAACGACTCGAGTGGGCCCAATGCTTGCACGCACACACTGCTTGCCAACAAGCGTTCTAGCACATCTTCCACCGAACGATTCAACGTGTTCGACTGTCCGTGAAGGTGACATCTTATGCCACTCCTTAAGCAGAGAGCCGAACCGGTTTCTTTCTCACCGCGTCCACACTTGCGGCCTCGACTAACGCTCCGCGTCAAACAGTCCGCCGTAAAACAACCACAGCCTGGAAAGAAAGGGGAAAACACCTGTCTCTGCCGGAAAACAACTCGTCGCCCTTCCCACTGAGGTAATTGTGTTTACTGAGGTACCGGTGCGATAGAGATGTATTCGTCAACTGCTACAGTGACAATGCTCTGGCGTTGTTGGTGCTACTGCTGCTGCTGCTGTTGCTGCGGCTGCGTGGAGACGAAATGAAATTCGTGCCATGGAGGAGGGTCGGGGTGGGGCAATTCTTGTCTGCTCCGTCGTGATGCCGGCAAAGCCGCGCGACCTCTCACGGGAGAGGCTGGAAGGATGGAGGACTGACTGGTGTGGGGAGTGTAGGGAGCGGGTGAAGAGGAGGGGGGGGCAATGTCCTACGTCGAGTTCGAGACTGGCGTCTCGCAGGGGGTTGTCGTGGACGAAGATAGGGACAAGTCCTCGGCTTCCTCGTTGTCCTCCCGTTCGGTGGCCGAGTCGCGGCCACCGATCGCGGCGTCCATGCCGTCGGAGGGTCGTGGCGCCTCGTCACTTCCCAGGTCGTCTTCGAGCACGGAGCCCGTGACCAGTTGGTCGGGAGTGGCCTCCATGGGTTCCTCCAGGTCACTGCTGGGCTCTTCTACCACTGGTTCCTGCTTGATGTGGACGCCATTGCTGCGAGGTAGAAAAAGAAAGACTTGGTGAGCTGTGCTTCTGGCATGAAAGATACTGGAGTCAGTGCTCAACTATATAACCATGTTAAATGTTCGTTAACTTGACATAAACCATGTTCCACTATCAAGAAGGCATAGATCGGCAAAAAAGTGTAGGGCTCACTCGGACTCAGACTAACCAAAATTTTCCTCAACTGGACTCACTCGGACTCAGGCTCACTAAAATTTTCCTCGACCGGACTCACTGGGACTCAAAGTCACCAAAATATTACTCACCCGGACTCACTCAGACGCAGACTCACGGCTCGATCTCAGTCTGAGTGAGTCGACTCATGAGTGAGTTTGCCGACCTATGCAAGGTGTACCAGTATGCCATAGAAAAGGAGAAGCCATAGAAATCTAAGATCGCTTACAGTCGAGGAAGAAAACTCAGACCTGTTCATACTTGTTTATCAGTGTTTTGTTGTGTCCATTAGACCTCGACTTTCTGATGTAACACTACATCAAGAGAACACAGGTAATGGCCTAAATACTGCTCATATCGGAACCATAAGGATTCTGTAAAGTTCTGCATAATTTCCCTGGGAACAGCACAAATATTAGTAGGGATGTAGGGATGGGAACATAGGCATCGGCTGGGAAGGAGCAAAGGGGGGTAGCTTCACCTCACCCCCTTCCCCCTCTGAGTTACATCAGCATGTGCCCCACCACAGCTCCCCCCTCTGTCCCGTCGCGCTTCAACACGAGCTTGCACCCGCCACGACTCAGCCATCACCCATGGCCGGGAAGGGAACGCTTCAGTTGGAATGTAATGAGAATGGGGAGCTGCGAGACTGACCTGGTGAGTCTCTCCCCCGCGAGTCCCTGGCCGAGCATGCCGGCGACGAATCGCTCCGCAGCAGCGGCGTCCCCGTGGAGCTGTGGGGCGGCGGGCAGCAGCCCGCCTGAGGAGACTACCGGGCTGCTGAGGGGTCCGTTGCCTGCGCTCGGCGGCCGAGCCCCGGGCATGACTACGCCACCCGCAATGGACGCCGCCGTGCTCACCGCCGTGCCGGAAATAGCTGCACTGAGGAATGACAGGTTGCTCTCGGCCAGCGCTGCCTGCAAACAGAGACAAGAGGCGTGGTACGCTTATTAGTCACACGTAATTGCTCGTAAATGGGGGGAAGAGCCGCGGGAAAAGTTTATTTTATCGTTCACACACATATACTACAAGGGGTAGGGCGCCCCTCACCCCGCGCTTTACATAAAGTCCTGGCTATATGGGGCGCGACACACTCAAAGCGAATTGACGCCGTCGCCGTCATGTTCCGCATATACATGAAGTACACACGTATGTTATACGAGCTGCAGCGCGCGTATTGTGGCAAACCGACACTGCCGGAAACGAAAGAGCAGATGAACCTTACATGTCATGCAACCTTAAAAACTCGCCTAAGTTTCTGTTCTTATAAAGTGAATATGATTTCGCCATTCCAGCATAGTGCATACCTGGTTCTTTCTATAGTGTGTTCACGGTGGCCCGCTGATCAGCACATCACACGCATAAAATAGCCACGAAGTTAAGGCAACGGTGCGCCATCACGAAACACACTGCGCCAGGTGCAAAGGCCGGCGGCAACGCTCTTATTGCAGCAAAAAAAAAAAAAAGAAAAGAAAAGCTAAGGTGTATGCGTACGGCTGGAATGGCGGTGATCCCTTTGATTTATTGAGATCGGGGCTGCGGCCATGGCTATCGCGTTGCACCTGATATATTGAATGCGACAGTACATGTATGTACGTCGTTAATGCTTGGCAGAGAGAGAGACTTGCTTGGCAGATTCGATATTATTCAAACGCGAATGTTGTTCACATCAGGTAATACATGTTTTAAGTGCAGTCAAGCAAGGGAATATTATTGCTTAGGAAGAACACAAGCTTGAAGGAATGTACACCTTTCAGACTGCGGTTAGACAGCGCTGCACACATGCTAATATTCTAGTCCTGATAACGCATTACACGGACCAAAAATGAGTATTTCCATAGGCGTGCGCAAGCCCCCCCCCCCCCCCCCCTTCCTTCCCGCCTTGTTTCCCCTAAGAAGGGCGCGCAAAATCTGCCTCATACTTTGACTTAGTAGGAGGGGGGCGCTGCGATGAACCGTCGCCCCCCCCCCCTCCCCTGATGGGCAACGCTGCGCACGCCTATGCGTATTCCGTATAGAGTATGGGAAATTTCTGTACAAACAAAGATTTAGAAAACACATGCGATACTGCATAATGGCCTGTGTGTGACATTCGCGGAATTAGCGTTCTTAAATGATCGAACAAACGTTCAACAGCTAGAGATACAGGGGCATGGGTGCGACTCCTGCGCCCGACCGATTTTTTTACAGTGCAAATAAGGAACAATACAGTTTCGAGCGTGTCGCAAGAAATGGATGTTGAGTTTGGAGAATAGCGCCTTAAGTCTACATATGAAAGACCACAGATATTTTCAAGACGAGTGTGCAAAAAAGATAAGAGGCTTTGAAAGCTACTTCACTTGCAGTGAAGCGTTAAGGGACTCTCCGTACAGACCCGGACTTTGCTGGAGGTTCGGACTACGGACCGATCTCTGTCCTACTTGCTGGGAAGGCACTGGTAGGCCCCTAAGAGATTACATAGAGTGATTTAGCGTTAACTCGCCCTACGCCTAAGCACTACACATTCAAGGTCAAAGTACACGTGCTGCATGCATGAAACCAAAGGACAACAACGACTAAAAAGCACACATACACAGCTTAAGCAAAAATGCAGTACACGCGAAATTGAGGCATAATCGTCTACAACTCGCCAGTTTGACGAAAAACGCTGATTGCTAAATAGGTCTCTACATCTCGTTTAATATAACGCTTAATTGCTAAATAGGTCTGTACATCTCGTTTAATATAACGCTTAATTTGGTGATTATACTGCACCAGGTGCAGTACCACAAAAAGACCGTTACACGCAGAGACATATTCTACTGAGTATGGCGGTAAGCCTGAGTACAGAATTTGCTGCTGTGATGTCGCACGGCGGTTGAGCTTCACAACAGTCATCGTTGAACGATTTGGGACCCATCGTACAGGAACGAAATAATGCTTTAAAACCTGGCTAACAATGCATACTCGAACCATTTAAACACCTCATTTTAGTTAACTCATGAACGAGCCTTCGCAGATTCCAAAGCAAAGTTTCACATAGCTAAGCTAATCCTGACAATCTTAATACGTATCCGGCCTCGAAACATAATAATGTACAAACTTGAAATATGGTTTACTGGATTACAATCTAACAAAATACACACAATAAATGTAATCGTCAGATTGCATAAGCAAGATAAACATTTAAGATATTCATGCATTTTACTGCAGCACTACACATATCAGGCAATGCTAGGTGTACACTATCTACTCCTACTACTACTAATACTGCTATTGCTATGAGGTCTATACACTACTACAGGCTACAGAGATTCTAAAGTTTGTAGAACCTCTGTGAGGTATTCTATATCTACAAGGTTCAAAAAACGAATCGCTTGAGCGATACCGCGTGCATTTCGTTCTGTCAGCAGACGTATTTTTTGCATTTACATTTTGCACACAGGCCACAAACAAAGCCTTCAGCACACAGTTTAAAATGATTCATTAATGCGATTGTCATGGTCGTTGCCAACGAAACGAAGTGCATGGTATGCCCGTCAAGACATAAACTACACACACATATAACACATCAAAACACACAAACATGGATAAGGGTTGCATCAGTGACTACTCAAAACTTGCTTAAACAAAACTTACGAAGAGAAGTGAAAACGAAATGTTTCAGGGACTGGGTGAGGGACAGGGGTATTTTTTTTGCACTAAGGATTTCATGCTCGACGAATGGCATGCAAGGATGCCGAAGAGCCTGTACGCAGGCATACAAAGATCACGTGTTCTACTATTGGCTCCGGTCGGCTTTCCTCTCTATTTTTTTTTCTACTGATGGCTCCAATATGTTTCGGCAGCTAAATGATGCACGTCGTACGCTTCTGTGCAAAACGTACGACATTCCTAACTGCACTGTCAAAGCAGAGTCAGGACTTAATCACACGCAACTGAGCGTAAGTAAGCAAAGCCGCTGTGGCTGTTTTTAAGTTTTCATCCATTCAGGTGCACTTCACCCTCTAAGGTGTTTTTTTCGTCCATTCAGGTGCAGAGTTATTAGATAAGATGCAATTGCACATTGATGGACAGGCTACCGAGAAATAAATAAACGTGACAACTTGTGCGATGTTGACTGACCATTTCTAACACCGCAGCGTTATCGTTCATTGCCTTCAGGATGGCTTACATCTTCCAACATTGAATCCGCAAGTCTGTACGATGTGCCAACATGCGCATCAGGTAGATAAGTGATACTTTTTTTTTCTGACATCTTTGACAGTGCATTGTGCATCAGGTACTGAGCCGTCTAAGGCATCGACCTCATTGGTCGGCAGTCCCTGGGCCGCATCTCGGGCGGGGACCGTCTTCTGATTGGTACAGCCTACGGCTTACTCGGCCAATTGCGGCGGTGCGTTCCGGAAGTCGGCGAATTTCCGGGGGCGGCCACGGCTGAGGTGACGCCGCTTAACGAATTCGCGATCGTCCACCATCCAAAACGAGCCGTAGTCGTCCTCGTAACGAACAAAGCACTTATGCAGCGACAAGTTGGTTCTGATAGCATTCTGAGCTCGGTGACATCAGCGGGATAGGTCCGGTAGTAGCGCAAGTGTTACGGGAATGGTTGGGAATAAAGGAGGTTGGAGGGTTCGGAAGATTGAAGCAGGTAATTTTTTTTCAGGGAAGCGTAATTTGGGTGTAAAATGGGAAAAGAGGTATTGCGAAAAAATCAAGCGTAAGGAAATTGGGAGTGAAGTAATAATACGCAACGAAAAAAAAAAGAAAGACACGACAGAGTTAGGGAAGCAAAGTAACAATTGAGGACGAAAGTGCAAAACAACCAAGGTGTCGAATTTGCCGGGGAAATGCGCAAATAATATAATACGTGATGACGGAAAGCGTAAATTATAAATGAAGCAAGACATTCAAGTTTTGAGGTAGTCACCGATGATTGATACACCCATACGGAATTTACGAACAAAAATGGGGAGGATAACATGAAACACAAGTCATGCGTGGTAAGCAGGAAAGCATGAACGCCAAGTTTCCATTTAATTGGTGGTTTGGCGCAGTTTGAAAAGAAGGAGGAAACCAAAGGATAATGAGACATGCAAGCGAAACACAAGCGAATGAACAGGACATACAGAACGATTTAACAGACAGGCAATAAAACAAAAACAGATACAAGATGAGAGAGGCAACTCAGCATAAGACAGGGCGTAGAGGAGCATGTGAGATCCGAGGAAGGGCAGAAAATGAACATGAATGTGTTGAAACATAGGAGAACAAAATGCAGGAACAAAGAGGAGGGAAAGAGAAGAGAGAGAGAGAGAAAGAGAAGAATTTGTTAAACAAGCAAGACAGGCACAAGAGTTGAACAAAGCATCCGCCTGATCGTGCACATTTATCGGTTGTTGCTCAAGTTCCAAGCACGACCGCGGTGAGCGTCACGGGCTTTTTCCGTTCTAGTCGGCAACCACGTGCAGCCCATCTCGGCTTGCGCGTGAAGTTGTGCGCGACACGTCATGCGTTAACGTGCTGCAGCGTATTTCAGGCTTAGCTACGGAAATGCGCACGAAATACGCATCTTGTGGTTGCCCCGAGTGGTTACCTTTACTGCCCTTCTGCCTTGTGGTTGCCTTTATTGCCCTTTGTGGCCACCTTACGGTTTCCTGTACCGGGCTCACCCACGAAATGTGCAAGATCAAGCGGAACAGAGCAAGGACACGGACGCAAGTTAGTACAGAAGCAGCAGTGTGTGCAGGTTGCGCATGGCGCGTTCAAGGCCGGTGAGATTTACCCTGCTATCCGATCTTGGAGTCGCTGGGGCCTACGCTTGTAGAATTCTATTTCGTCCACAGTCCACACAGCCCCTTTAACGTTCTCAACACGCATAAAACATTTGTGTAGGCTCAGGTTGTGTCTCACCGCATTCTACGCGAAGGAGGAAAAGAAACAACATGTGTGGCCTTTAGCATCAGCAACAACATGGCTCATAACGAAGTAAGCTGCCCTAAGAACAAAAATATCGCACGCATAGTTGCCATAACGTTTCAGCAACGTCTGACGTTGAGGCAACATTGGTTAAGGCGCAACGTTGATGGCCAACGTTGCGTCAACTGGTGCTACTAGGACAACGTCGTCGACATAGTCCCGGCAATAATCAAGGCAGACATTTTTTTTCTTGCAAGCTGTTTCTAAGAGTTAACCTTAACCACCTAAACAGAGCACGTCAGATCTAAGTATTTACACCATGTGGTATTTCAGCAGTGCATAGCATATCATAACAAAAGTGTGCAGCTCAATGCAGCCAAATTCGTAAAGTTAGTCATCTTAACCATAAAATGCCTGATTCTGGAACTATACATAATTTTTATAAAGAAGCTTCTAAAAATTTATCGCTTGCAAGATGCGAATAACTGCTGATTCTATCATGTATCAGTGTGAAGATTGCGTGATAACATCCACAATAAGTTGTTGTAATGTAATAAAATAGTGCAACATAAAGAGCTACCAGAAGGCTTAGCCGCCTCTACGCAAGCAGCGCCCCCCTTTTTCATTGCGAAAACCTTGTTTTTGACATAGAGTAATGAGAGACAAAGTACAAGAAACGAAGAACTACAGTGGGGCCGGATTACAGGAAGAAAAGAAAGTGCCCATGAACATTGCTGCATTGCGCGAGGAAAGCAATAAACCGACACGTTGCGATTGTGACACTCAGCCAAACTTTACGAAAAGCTTAAACAGCATCTAAACTGAAGCTAACCTACGTTTAGATCAAATTTAGACTTCTGAATGATGGCAGCATGTCGCTGTTTAAAACGAATTCGGAAGGGCTACAATTTGCTTTTCTTTATGTTACGTCTAACGTAGCCCTAGCAACACCCGTCAAAGCGCCCTTAAGATGTCACCATTACGTTGTTAGGCTACCTTGCCTGAAGAACGAGCGCACATTAATCGCAAAGTGCCGAACGTCGCATAACTAGGGCTTCCACTGTAAATCAACGCGTCGATTTGTGACAATTCAATCTGATTCGGAGACAATATTTGGCATAGCAAAAAGCGCGCGGCAGAGCAAGTTTCCATTACCTTCCAAGTTGCAGCATTCCTACGGAAGTAGCAGAAGGTATTCTGGAACCAGTTGTAGATCTCATTCAGCGTTAACTGCTTATCAGGAGATTCAATTATGGCCTGAAATGAAATAAGAAATGCAATGCGTTGTAAACTACGGATGATGTTGAACTGACCGAAGTTTACAGTTACGGCTCATGAGGTTGTGTCCAGCCACTTTTTAGAGAAAGTGTACAGCACAGAAGCTGCTACTTATATGCAAAGCCATTCATTCGTAAAGGCCAAAGAATGGTTGAATGCACATGACTGCAGAAATGATTTCGTAAATTGTGCAATACTAATTATTTTGCTATAGTATTTCTATATGCGTAGGTTACGAAGCATTTGTGAAAGTTCCCAAACACATGACATTAAGTATACTTAATGCCATGAGTTTCGGAACTTTCACAAATAAAAGGTACTTACATTTTATAAAACTCTATTTCTATAGTGTTTATATGAACAGCAAGCTAAATATTGTTAGGCACATTCTCGGCATAACTCGTACAGTAGCATACCAGACTGTCATTACACACAGCAAACAGTTGCAAATGATAAGCAATGTACTACTGCACCGCACTGAACTTATATTGAGCAAGTTAACTCACCTGCCGAATGAGAGAGGCATATGTGAAGGGAGGCCGAACGTCCGCAGACTTGTAAAACTCTCGATTTCGCTGGATCTCTGTGGAAATGTTAGGAATAACAAAGAAAAAAAATACCAGAAGTTAATTAGAAGTAAACGTATGCATTCACTGGATATACAGATAGACAGCTAGATATACAACTTCTTGACAGAAACACTAGTCTGGAAAGGGGTTACATAGAGGGTCCTTAGGGAAGGGTAATAATATGGGCCGTGAACGTCAAACAATCTTAGTACTACGTTAATAATATCTGGAGTATTACGTGCCCAAACCACGATGTGATTATGAGGCACGCCGAAGTGGAGGACTCCGGAAATAGACCCAAACCTCATTACAACGAAGTTGCATCTTACACGAAAATAAGTTCGTTATATCCGAAAATTTGTTATAAAGGTATATTCCTAGCACTGTATCTATTGCAAGAGTATTATTCATTTACTTCATTATAACCGATATTTCGTTATATTCGGGTTCGTTATATCGAGGTTTGAGTATATATTGATCTTCTGGTGTTCTTCAACGCGCACTGACACCGCAAAGTACACAGGTCTCTAGCATTTCGCCTCCACCGAAATGCGACCGCCTTGGCCGGGATCGAACCCGCGACCCTCGGGTCAGCAGCCGAGCACCGTAACCACTACACCACTGCGGCGGACCTTTAGTACGATGTTCAGGGCCGAAGTTTACTCGTGGCAATCTTTGTCGTATGACTAAGGTTCGCGGTCTTCCATGTTACATTACAAGTGTTGATAAACGCAGACTTAGCGGAGGAAAATTTAAAGCGTAATTACACTGGCATTAATTACAAACCACTAGTTATGCTATTTTTAGGTAGCTTTGATGAATATACGAGTAAAAACAAATTATACTTCTTGTATAGAATATAAAAAAGCACGAATTGGAGGCGCGTAAGGTAGGACTCCATAGAAGTATCCGGAAGATGAACAAGTACGATGTTGCGCGTCAGGAGAAAGTTCTGTGACATACCTTCAGTGATATCCAAGTTAGCTCTCTCCGCAACCCTTCGTCGTATGGGCGAGTCGGGTAATGATGCGATTTCCATACCTGCGCAACACAGAAAGAGGAAACGCTGACACCTGCCTCCGAGAGAACAAGCACTCGCTGACAAATATAACTTACAAAGAAGCTTAGGACAGACGTCCTAGCACAGCTGAACTTCTAGCTCCCACAGATGGACACTAAGTGTCGAACTACGTATACACAGAAAAAAAAACATGCTTGAAAAAAAAATTTCAGCTGGCTAGTTTAACCTGATCGGAAGAGTTGGCATAATTAGTAGGTAAGAAGCACGGATACAAGAAATATCGCTTATAACAAAGTATATAAACAATTGGGAAAATTTCATTCGCCAAGCTAAGCATATGCATATTGTGAATATCGAAGACAGCGAGAATAATTTCGTGTTAGTGCTTATCTCGAGCCTCGATATAAATAACATTGTTATAAAACATGACAGAGTATGAAGAGAGATAAAGTGCGCAGATTTCACTGATAAACGTCTTCAACCAGACCTTAGTTAGGGCACAACGTAGTTGGCTATAACAGGCTATGGCTAAGATTTTATGTGTAAGTGTTGCTGCCATGCTGATGGTGTGTTCTAAACTATGAACCTACCCAGATCAGATACTTTCTATCAGTGCTCATAACATATCTGAGAAACGTTAAACAGTTGAACTGAGTTCGAGTGTGGTTTGTTACGATTCATGACAGCGTAGTTAGTAATAACGAACGCAGGCCCTTACAGTGCATGTGTACAGCAATACTACTTCATTTACGCCATGCTCTGGAGCCCAGTCCAAGCGGGACCTTTTTCTTGTCGATGGGCCCAATTATATTTAACTGACATTCAAGGAGCCGAACTAAGCCAAAATAGAGTTCATTATGCCTTACATTGCTACAGCGAGGTTAAACTGTTAGACTGCATATGTACAGTACTGCTACCACATTGATGCCATGTTCTTGGGCGGCATAAACGTCAGCCAAGCCTTCTTAGACATTATGTCCGTGTCCGCGAGCACGTCTGATAGACAGAGCGGACTTATGATGTGGGCAGCTCGCTATAACAAACTTCGATGCAGACATTATCCCTGTCTTAAGTAGCTTACAAATTGGCATTGCGTCCTTGAACACAGACGTAGTCATACTTTGTTCGCTAGTGCTTCAATCACATCTGATGACCATTAACCAGTTGAATTGAGTGGAAACTTTCATTATAGCGTAGTTTCCACTGCATGACCATAATTGTTCGACTCCACTGACGCAGTTCTTTGGGACATGGAACCCTGCCAAGCATTCTTACGTTTTTCCTCTCCATGCTTCAAGCACAGCTGACTGACATTTAACAAGAGCTGCAGTGAGTTGCAACTTGTAGTTGGATACAGCTTAACTGTATCCTCAGCTCAACTGTAGTTGAGCTGAGGATACAACTGTAGTTGGATACAGCAACTTGTAGTTGGATACAGTCCAGATAGGCCCCGCCCTGACGGCAGTAGCGCGGCAGCCGATCACCTCCGCGGCTGAAGGAATATTCCCGCTCATGCGCTCGGCAATGTTCTCCGTGGGCGGGTCACCGGCAGTCCGGCACATGACGTCAGTCCGGAGTGCGCGCCCATTGGTACAGGCTTGTGTGCATCCGCTTTTGAGGAGTAATTGCCACGGAATTCTTAAGTTGCATCCCACTATAGCTCTTTGTAGAGCATGATTCGTCGCAGCGAGCTTTGACCATTGGACCTTACGCGTGACACATGGAACATAGTGGAAACACGTGGTGGCAGAGACACACGTACCCGACAGCGGAGACACGCCCTTGTCGCTCAGCCTGCGCCGAATGGGACCCGAGCCCGGCGCCTGGGTGGAGGAAGGCAGCCCGAGCAGCCGACTCGTCATGAGCGGGCTGCTCATCGCCAGGGGCGGCGGGCTCGGGCTGATGGGCAGCAGCGCCTGAGGTGAGGACGTCGCTGGCTTGGGAGTGGACGACAACAGCTGCAGGCACACAGACGAGGAGGGAGGGGAGCAGCTCGCAAAAGGCTGCCGGAAAGAGACTCGCACGCGTCAGTCACTCCGCTACGGCTACGGCCGAAAGCACGGCCTGTATACTGTACTGTATACCTCCCAAGAGTGCAGGCCTTTATTTAAGAGCTGCCGCTATGCAGGAGGGCCGCATACACAGTATACCGCACAAACACAGTATGTCAGTCAAACCTCGATATAACGAAGAGGGATATTACAAATTATCGCTTATAACAGAGTAAATGGTGGCTGACGTTGCCGTTAAAGTGGTTCTGCAACACTTTTTCGAGTAATCATCGAATGGCTTCGTTAAAGAAGCTTATGGTCTGACGAACCAACTGCCGCAAAAATTTATTTGTTAAAATCCGTCAAGTACGAGCTGAGTTACAAGGATTCGTCGCTGGCTTTAAGCAAGAGAGCATGCAGAAAGCTATGCGGAGGTGGGCGGGGGGGGGGGGGGGTATGACAAGGGGGCACCAGCGCGTCATGTCACTTCACTTCTTTTTTTCCAACGCGCGACTTACTTTCAGTGCGATTGCGAGCGAGCGGGCACGTGGCGACATACCGCGGCGGCTGCGGTAATTATACAACTCACGATGCTCAAACCGACCAATGGTCGTGGACTTTGTGTTTATGGCGTCATCATTTGGGTTTATGGCAACCATTTGTGGGGAGAAGAGCGATTTCTAGCTGACTTTGAGAATTAATTGTAAATTGCAGACTGCGTACTGCGCTATAATGTTTGGCTTGCATGTCCCCAAGTGTCTCGACAACCAATCCGCAGCGTTTTCTGACCATGCTGAAAAATCTATTGTAGAGCCCCTTTAATACATTGTTAAGAATATACGTTAATAACGAAGTTTGGGATGTAGCCAATGTACTTTCATGCCAAATGCACCGTTGTTATAAAGAGGTTTGACTTGCACAAAAATGAAAAAAAAACCAAACTAGAAGCCTACATTACCCTCTAACATTCTTTTTGTGCGACCTTCAAGTGTGTTAGGAATTTGTAGGGATGTGTGATGGATTGAAAGAAAATGTATATTGGCAAACACATCAAAGAGAAACTTAATGTCAACTGCCGTAGTTATTATGTTAAGCTTGATATCTTATTCAGAAGGGATAAATGTCAATTATTGGAATACATTCTAAATATCAGCACGTGCATGTAAGTGGTACTATCATGTTTCTTCAAGTTTACGCCTAGTTCTGTTACATGAAAACAGTATTAAAAGAAAACTTGATGCTAATCCCTCACTACTACGGCTTTGCATCCTAATAGTTTTCTTTATAGGAATGTAAATGCGACCGGGATATCTGGTGAATTACTGGCTTTATTCCATTTACTTTAACCCTTAAGGCATTGCAGCATTGCCGAGTGGGGCAAATACAAGTAACAAATAGAACAACACAAAGTAATACATTATCAAATAAACAGAACAGGGCAGCGTAACAAAGACAACTCAGCAGAAACGGACGTGACAAACTGTATTGCGAGAATGCATCGAATGTTGAGGAGGAATTGAGCAAATAAGTGCGTCCGGAATGTAGGCGCTCCACGAAGCAATTCCTTTCGCTGATGCACTAATTTAACGATGCAGCAAAGAAATGTAGAAAGTAAAATAGCGGAAAAAAATGCACTCACCGAATCCTTGTTGCCAGAGCCAGATGGGCTGCCGTTGGGCGGCTTCATGTGGAGGTGCGCCATCATGGACTGGAGCCGGTCTCGCTCCTTGTCGAGTTGCAGTTCCAGCTGAGACACTACCTGCATCTGTACCCTGGCTTGCGCTGTGCTTCGATCATCCAGCTGGTGTTCAGTGTTCAAGTGTCTGCAAGGTGCAAGGCCGGAAACGGCACAACCGTTGACATCGCCTCCACGTCTTCGTGGTACAGCGAGTTACCAGTACAACTCAACACCGCTATGGTCGTTCACGGGATAATTTAACTGAACTGAATAGTTGGATTTCAATAAGCAATAGTGAAAGTAGCGACGATCTTAGCCGTTGTTACTTATTTTCTGAATGCTGGACTTGCGTATATGCTGAAGTGTGAATTTCAATGTATACAGTTCGCTGCTTAAGCTTGGACAAGTTTTAAGAGGTGAGAAAAAGAAGGTGCCAAGAAAAAGGCAGGACAAGCAATGCAAAGTCATATATCCAGCACTTTTCATGCTCCTTGGAGCGATCTTGTTCAGCTTAAGTAGAAAGAGAGAGGTAAATATGGAAAGATAGAGAGGTTAAGTAGTAGGCAAAGCTCGTTTGGTTACTCTGCATTAGGGATTCTGAAAGGGAACTGAATTATGAGGAGGAGGAAACAAGTTTATACCTTGCATAAGAACATGCACGAAATGACGCGAACGGTTAAGGCTGCAGTTACACAAGGCCGGAGGGGTTCGCTATACAGATCAGCAGGATAAGCAGAGAGAAAGTCGGTAGGCAAGAAGTCACTTGAAGAGGCAAGACGCGCAAGACGTCAAGACCGGAGCAAAACGGCAGAACCGAACCCGACAACGGCCAACATGACTTACTTTACAAAGGCCTGGTAGTCTTCACACTCGGCGTCACACCCTGGCCACTTGCAGACGCCGTGGCCGTAGAGTGCGTGCCCGCTGTTGGCACCACTGGCACCGGAAGACCTCTCCTCCTTCCCCAACTGCTGCTGGAACGTGGACGGCGACGAAGACGCGGAGCCCGTCTCGTTGGGCCCGTGGCACAGGGAGCCCATCGAGGCGGAGTGTTGCTGCTGCTGCTGCTGCTGAAGCTGCTGCTGCTGCTGCTGTTGGTGGGACGACTGAAGTCCCTGGAGGGCGCTCTGCAGAACCGTGTTGTTGCCGTTGACGAGCCGCGCGCCCGAGGACTGCTGCGTGGTGGGCGGATGCTGCGCCGTGGGCATTCCCAGCGGCGGGGGAGGTCCCGGGGGCGCATGCTGTTGCTGCTGTTGCTGCTGCTGCTGTTGAGACTGCTGTTGCTGCTGTTGAGCAGCGACTGCGGCGGCGGCGGCGGCCGAGCCCAGGAGGCCATTGAGGCCCTTGAGTGGCCCACCGTCGACGTCAAGGCTCGAGGCGACGCCGTCCTTCCAGAGCCCTTGCAGGTCTGTGTTCAGGGCTGCAGGCGAAACACTGTTGTTAGCGTGCATGTCCTTGAGTGCCACTAGTGCGCTTATATAAACAGTATGCACTGACGTCACCAGCACCGCCATCTCACTGTTACAGCCACTATTCTGCAAAGCTGGCTTTTATCTAGGTCTGCTAATCTCGAAAGGCCAAAGGGAAGCTCCATATTGTGCAACAAAATCATGTACGTTTACGCCACGTGAATACTCCCTTAGCAGCTCGCAGAAAGGAAGCGCGACAGCGAACAGCGTTAGGGCGAGGCAGTTCGGAAATGAGAGATAAAATGAGAATCTCAAGATAAAGAATCATATCTGGCATCACAAAATCATTCAATTATTACAATATCATGCAGGCCACAGCGCCTTCGGTTTGATGTCTACTGATAACTACAAATCGAATGCCACTGTAATCTACGACTGATGCCATGCAGAAGGAAACTTTCCTTGAGCCCTTTATCAAGATGCCACCGACCTTTAACAAAGACAAAAAAAAACCTTGTTCCGGGAAACGTTGGCTGATCTTCTTTGTGATCTGTGTACTTCGGTGCTATTTTGCGGGATACATGTCAGTTAACGTTGCCGTTTGAAACAGTTTGTACAAAATGGGTGCAGTTTGTACAAATTGTCAAAAACCGTTGCTATTTGGAACAGTTTGCATGAAATGGGTGCAGTTTATACAAAATGTCAGTTACCGTTGCCAATTGAAACAGTTTGTCCAAAAGGGGTGCACTTGTAGTTTATACAAAATGTCAGTTACCCGTTGCCAAGTTGAAACAGTTTGTCCAAAAGGGTGCACTTTGTACAAAATTTCAGCTAGCGTTGCCATTTGACACGGATTGTACGAAATGTGCAGTTTCTGCAAAATGTCAGCTAACATTGCCGTTTGAAACAGTTTAAAAATGGGTGCAGTTTGTACAAATTGTCAGTTACCAGTTGCTATTTGGAAAATTTGCATGAAAGGGTGCAGTTTATACAAAATGTCAGTTACCCTTGCCAATTGAAACAGTTTGTCGAAAATGGGTACACTTCGTGCAAAATGTCAGCCAGCGTTGTAATTTAACACAGTTTGTACAAAATGGGTGCAGTTTGTAGAAAATGTCAGTTAACGTTGCCATTCGAAACAGTTTGAACAAAATGTCAGTTAACGTTGCCATTTGAAACAGTTTTTACAATATGGGCGCAGTTTGTACAAAATGACAGCTAACGTTGCCGTTTAAAGGCCTTTATTGTATCTCCCTAAGGGTCTTTTCTTAAGAGGATTTGGCGCCATGGGTCCAACAACATATCGACACCGATCTCCAGAATGACCGACTAAAATATGAACGCCGACCGTGAACTAAAGAGTTGTTTATCAAAACGCGGTGCAATAACACATGGTGCCCGTAGCGGGTTCCTCACGACAAAAAAATGGCTTAGACCAGTCATGTGTTTGTAGCTCGTGAGCATACTTATGAAGAAAACAAAAAGAAAATATGTGACGATGACAATCATGTGCGGGCCAGGTCCGCGTGTTTGAAATCCCTGACCACAAAGGAAAACGACCGAACTTCTCTACTCACAATAAACTATAACTCTCTCCTCCAACATAATCGAGAGAGAGATAGAGAAGAGTTGACGGACAGCGTGCAAGCGGCCGTTTTGATTACGCCAGCAGAAACAAGCTAGCAGAGCGGTGCCCCTGTTTGCCAGAAGCACTGTATGTAACGTCGTCGGGTGATGCCGCGATCGAGGTGTTGCCGTCGTCGGCCAGGCGTGTTGACGCGTGTCAACACCGTGATTGCGACGTGTTGGCGCGACGACGACAAACGGCGTGACGGAAGCGACGCACAAAAGCGAAACGAGACGCGCCACTATTGTTTGACCCTGCGCATCGACCGGCGCATCGCCTTCCCGCAATCGCAAACGCGGGCTTCGCGAAAGCTATAGCTGTCGTCCGTCCATCGAAAAGCTCAGCGAGTGTGTCCAGCTTATGTACCAGACAGAGGCACCCTGCCCTTATCTGACAAAGAATCTCGTCTACACTGCGAGCGCGGGTTTGGTACAGTTGTTTATCGCGACCGCTGCCGCTAGGTTGAACAACTTTCCCAACGCAGCTACAATGTGAGGGGTGTCGGACCTCGTCACTGACTGCTTGACGTGTCAGAACACTTCGCTTTCGGCGCTGTCTTCCTCTCTCGCGGGCGCGTAGAAGGGACAGTTCTCAGATACGCTACAGACCAGGAAGTTCCTCAATATCGATATATTTCCTTGGGATTTATTTTCTGCGACGTCCAGGTTGTCACGCGCTTGCGCACTTTATGATCTTGTAGATACGTGCTTTCCAAAATTGTATCTGTTTACCTTTTATTTTCAACTCTCGCCGCCAGCATATCTTTCGTCTGCCTTCTTCCCTCCCTTTCAATCCCCACTTTCTCTCCAAAAAGCATTCCACCCCTTTCCCAATCCCACATTCCCGCCTAAGCATCGTAATAGAGCAAGGCGCCAGACGAGCACGCCAACGCGGCGTTTCATTGTTATTTATTCCCCCCAAAGTCTACGAAGTGTTGGAGCACAATTTTCGCTTTTTTTTTTGTCTTGGTAACGGCATTTTTCCTAAGCCAGCGAGCGCGCCATCAGCGTCAACTTTCTTTATTCTATTTTCCTCCTTCGCATCCGTACACCTGACACCGTGCCCCATGTCCCCCCACTGCTTGGCGCCATTTCGTGCATCCCTGGTAAGCCAGGCGTGGCCAGGTGTAGGCACACGCGAACCACGACACGAACAGGACGCTCTACCCTACACACAAACCCGAGGCCAGAGGCATAAACGGGAAAGCCTTTCCGTATTGTGTGTACGTGATTGGCAGCGATTGCGGCGTGCCCGCGCCACGCGAGAGGGCGCACCCACGCAATGACCCTACGTGATCGCTCCCCTCCTTTCCCTTCCGCCGAGCGCCTCTCTCCCCCCTTTCCCTCCATGGCGTGGGGATGGAGGGAGAGGAAAGCGGCCTCTTGCACAACAATCACGGCGGCGTTCTGCGGGTTGCCAGACGCCGCGCTGTGGTTCTGCTTTTTCTCTTTTCCTCTATCATTCATAAGCGAGCGACTAACTCTCTACCCAGGACGACCCAACGTCTCCCTCCCTCGCCCGTCTGTCCATCCAAAGGGGTGTGGTCTGTATCCGGACGCCGATCCGTGTACCGCCACCTTTACAGTCTTTCTTTCTTTTTCTTTCTTTCTATCTAGGCCACACTGAAACGAAGATAGCGTTTGTGTCATCGCTTTATCATTCTGCACGGCGTGGGTACGTCTATTTCGTACGTGAATGCCCTGCAGCATGCAGCGAGAGAGAGAGGGAGGAAATAATTTGGATCCCTTCGGCGTGGGCGCGACCCCTTGTTTCGTGTTTAGTGGCTACGTCGAAAGAGGGAACGTCGAAGGGGGGGGAAGGAAGTCTGTACGCTTGCGTCGTGGCCCCAATACTTTCCCATCCAACGATGGCGACAGAAGCGGTGTACCAGCGTCACGTCACCGATACCGTGCGGGCACGATCGGGTCAGAAAGAAAATGAAAAAAATATATATATATATATATACGAACAAATGATACCGTTACCGGAGGAATCAAAATTTCAGAGAGAGTGCGTGCGAGTTAGCAAATGGGCGACCCGTGCGGACCTTCATCGAGTACAAATTGGGAGAAGATAGATGACGGCGCGAGCAATTGTCAAACGCTTCAATGGCTGTCGAGAAGTAAAAAAAAAATAGAAGCAAAGGAAGAACAATATATTAAGCGAGGAGAAGCGTACGCAGCGTCAGCTATAAGATGAAAGAGTTTTGCAAAAAAAGGCTAAGCGGCGCTGTATGGGTGGTGGTCCGTATGGTTCTGCTAAAAAAAAAGAAAAAAAAAACCTGATTGGACACGCGACGACGCAATGAAGCGACGCACACACGTAGTCTCACGCGACTTCGAAAAAAGGCCGTATCGAGTTGCGGGTAAGGTCTTTTTTATACGCAGTTAATTACATAGAAACGACGAATTAGAGATGTTACAATTACAGCCGAAAGTGCATGGTCATCGGGAGATGTTTGTAGAGCTATGGAAGTCTCATTAGTAAGCATTGCAGCAGAATTCCCTAATTATTAACATCTCTTAACCTTAACTGCAACTGTTCCTCTCCACTCTCTTTTTTTCTGTTTTTTTACTGTCAACACCCGGATAGACGGATAAACGAAGTCACACTCGCCGAGTTTAAATCGCGAGAGTGGCACGTTGCCATATGGATTTCGAGCACACAGCATTCGCAAAGGCAATGAATAATAATAATTGTAGGCGTTTTACGTCCCAAAGCCAAGATATGATACGACAGACGCCGTAGTGGAGGGCTCCGGAAATTTCGACCACCTGAGGTTTTTTAACGTGCACCTAAATTTAAGCACACAGGTCTACAGCATGTCACCTCTGTCGAGACGCGGTCGCTGAGGCCGGGATTCGCTCCCGCGACCTCCGAGTCAGTAGTCATACGCCATAACCACTAGACCACCGTGGCGGGTAAAAAGACAGTGGTGTTGCTTCGAAACTTTTCCACGTTTGCTTGGCAGTAAAATACAGGTGACAGGCGATTCCAAAATTACCTGCATTTTAATTACGGAATCATTAACAAAAATTCTGGCAGCTTCGCACCAGTGGTGCCAAGCCACTAAGTGCGGAGCTGGGTGGTCTTCTTTGTTTCCCCTTATATTTTCTTTCTTTCTTCTTTCTTTTTCTTTCTCTGTGTTTCTTGTATCTGTTCTTTGTATCTGTTACTTACTATTTCTTTCTTTCTCTCTCTATTTTATTGTATTCAACTTTCTATATTTATTTCTCTTTCTTCCTTTTCTTTCTCTCTCCCACTCTGCTTCTTTGTCTCTCTTTCATTGCTTCTCTTACTTTCTCTTTCGGTGTTGGTCTCTGTTTCTTCTATCTCTTTTTCATGTCTGCTTCTTTATCTTTCTCTTCCTCTGTTTTTTCTATCTTTTTATGCCTTTATTCCTTGTACTTCTCTCTATTTTCTCTTTCTCTTCCTTTCTATCTATCACTTTATTTCTCTCCCCCCCCCTCTTTTTTCTCTGTCCTGTGCTTCACGTGCTCCACTTCACCAAGCAGAGTTTTCGTTTAACGCTCGCCAGTAGCGTAGCCAGAAATTTTTTCGGGGGGGGGGTTTGACCCCCCCCCCCCTTGGCTACGCCACTGACGCTCGCACCTGGTGTACTCGGTAGTGGGGTTTGCCCAGTTCCCGTGGCGCATAACCCACCTGTGGTTTTCTGCGCACACCAAAGTTTTTACGCCCGGGATAAACAGCTCCGCAGTTAAAACATTTGAGTTTCTGCCGGACAGAACACTTACAAAGGGGCTGGCGTATAGTTTCGGAATCGTTCGAACTTAGGATAAGGAAGCCAACTCACCCTGCGGCAGGAGGAACGGCGGCAGCCCGAGCAGGTACTGTCGGTGCGATATCTGCAGCTGCTGCATGATCTGGTGCTGCTGGAGCGCCAGCTGCTGGAGCTGCAGCTGGAGCTGCTGTCGCCCCGGTTTGCCGCTCGCCGACCCCTTGCCGCCGCCGGGGGATGCGTCCTGCAAGCACGGGCACCTCAGTTAAGCATACAACCTCCGAGTCCCTATAGAGATCCGACTGTGGCATCTGCGCTGGAAGAAGAGAGGTCGCTCCTCACCTGAGAGGCGATAGCAGCTCCTCCGTGGGACGAGGAAGAGCCGCTGTTGAGTCCGTTGAGCTGCTGCAGGACCTGGCTTTGCTGGACCATGATGAACTGGAGCTGTTCCTGCAGGTGCGGGATCACCGTCTCCAGCTGCTTCTGTTGCTGCTGCTGCTGTTGATGCTGCTGCACGAAAGAAGCGACGAGCACCAACTCGAGGTGAGTGATCGCTAGTGCTCAATGTAGCTAACGTCAGCTACAGCAGAGAGGGTACACTGCCTCTCATTTTCTCTCTGGAAAGGGTAGCAAAAGGAAGCCGTACGAACCACTTCGTTACAGCACGTCAATGACGAGGAAAATGTCAACTGACGTTTTTATCCAAGAAACTTGCTCTCGTAAGAAAGGCCAAAGGTCCACGCCTGCGCACGGTCATCGCGACATGCATGCTCGCAAATTTAAGTACGACGAAGGTGAACAAGGGTTCCCATGAGCCATTATTTTTCGCCGCTCACCCGAGCTCTACAAGTGCTAGTCTTTGTAGCGCTGTAACATAATGGGCGTGTACCGACTAGCCGAGTTAACTGTACTCCTTCTGGACGAAACGATTCGTGTGCAATTCAATTATTTTACTGGAGATGGATTGGAGGTAATCTCGGATTCATAAGAGCTGGTTGCCAACCTTAGCAATCATTCTGCCATTGTTAGCGAACAGCCCCTATCCAGCATCATACGTTTATTACCGACTAGCCAATATTAGCCAATATGAAAAAGTGATGGCACTATGGCAAGTAAAAAGCAGGATTATGCCAAAATGCCGGGATGATGAAGCCAGGATTGTGCTCCTGTGTGAGGGGGGGGGGGGGGGTAAGCGTTGATACTTTGAGGGATGTTCTTTCGGGGTAGCAGGCACACCCCCTGCAGGAACTAGTTTTAGTTTCAGCTTGCTGGCTCGTCAAGGGGGAGTGGGGCGCGGCACTAAAAGTTTTGCAGTGCCTCCCCCCACCATCGACCATGGTGCTGCCCCCGGTAAAAACGGTGGTTAAAGTCACGTGAGCTAATTAGACGCTCTTCTAGATTGTGCTGCCTTTGGGATGGCATCATATATTTTTCCGCCCCTAACCGTCATACTCCGCGACGGAATGAGGGCGGAAAAGGCCGAAGAAGAAGTAAAAAAAAAAAAGTTTTGTCAAAACGAGAGCGACAGAAGAGCTCGCCTCGCCATGCCCCCCAAGGACGTAGCGAAATACACGACATTTGGTGTTGTTGTTGCTGCTGTTAAGCTCTCTGGAGTGATAGCGATACGCGAGTACATCATTGTTGTGGTTGCTCTGTTATCGAGAGCCGCAGCGAAAACAAGAAAACATTGCTATTGTTGAGCCTTCCACAGACAAACACGGGGTCGTTAATTTTTGGTGGCTGTTGTCCCCAGGGTCGAACACTGTGAAACGCCCGCAAAACTTGTTTGCGATGGCTAACAGCCAGACAATGATAATTACTACGGCAGGCCGGACAAACGACCGCCTCAACATTCCGTCAATGACAATAACGGCAAGATTCACGGAAGCGATTGCTTCAACGAATCTTGGCACATATAAACTCTATTCCCAACGTAACTTTTCTAAGTGACAACTATTGCTCGCCTCGCAAGGACAGCTGGCTCACAAAGTTGCTCCCAAGACAATGAGAAACAGCACACTCCTTGATTTCTTGTTTTTTTTTTTTTGAAGCTTTTGAATCCTCAACCAGGATAGTTAGCAAGTAAACGGCTGTGAACTACGCGAAATTGAGAAAAGAACAACACAAAAGAAGACACGCAATACAGATAGAGCGCTCCATTTATTTTGTGTGTCTGCTTTTCAGTTGTCCTTTTCTTAATTTCGCGCCCTTCACAATCGTTTAGAATGCACTTCCCAATGGTTTAGAATCGTCTAGAATGCACAAATCAGTCCCTCAAGATGTTCAAACTGACACTTAGAAGTCACTCAGTGATGTCACCTACATACTGTCTGTTTTAAAGACGACAGTCTTTCTTGGGATACTTGAACGCAAAAATTTTGGTCTTTCTGTTTGTCTGTCCGTAACCCGATTTAGCTACTCGGCCAAAGTTTAACCACTTTCTGAACGCCCAGCAATCTTGAACTGGTGTTTGCCTTCATACTTGTGAACATATTCGATCAAAAAGCAAATACTACGCATACTTGAGGCGCAACATTAATATGTTAGTGTCAGGTCGTGTGTTCTTTTATTAGAAAATACATAGGTACGCAATTCTACAGACCCTAGTGTTTTATCAATGCCAGCCAGATGCAGCCAATTCAACGTAGAGTAGGCGCTGTCTGAGGCAGGGCAAAACATAGTAGTACGGCCGGCACAAGACTATCGTCTTTCGACGACATTTGCATTTGGTATATATATACTTTTACTCCATCCCGTCGCCAACGCAGCGTCGCTGAAGAGTACTTTGTGCACGCCATTGGCCAACAAAGGCGTGGACTACGTGAAAACAACAACAAAAAAAGCACCGCGCGCCCCACCGGCAAGGCATGAAGGAAAAAAAGAATGCCCCTTTTTTAAGTACACGACCACAAGGGGCGTAGGTTCGCGAGCAGGTTTTTTTTAACGCTCAAATTTTTTTTGTTGTTGTTGCTATCCTTCCAGAGTCGAAGCAGCCACACCCATCGTTTTGGCGCAGGACTTTCTTGCTCTCTTCGTTTCTCGCGTCGTCGTCGTTTGAATACGACAACGCCGCGCCCACCACACCGTGAGCGCGTTCGTTCAACGTTTGCGGTGAGACACTACACTTAAAAAAATAAAAAATATGACACGACAAAGACGGAAACATAGGAGGCACCAGCCAGCGTAGTTAGTATTCCGGCAGTCTCTTCTAGCCTCCCCGCCTCTCATTCCTCGTCCCTCATTTCTCAGGTTTGTTTAAAATATTTTACTTTTGAAACATTGTCGCTTGTATATGCAAAATGAACGTACGAGGACGACGTTCAAAGTATACAGTATGCGCCGAACTCACGGCGAAGTGTGGCGTGCTACGAAAAATCTGACTGTGCCTGCTCTTAGCAGTTTTTTTTTCTTTTTGCAACCACTGTTTATTTTCTACTAGAGAAAAAAAAATGCCCCCCACCTCCCCGAAGGGAATAGTGAGGAAATGCGCATGCATTTCTTGCGCCGACACCGACTTCTGCCATCGCCTTGAGAGGCGCCCAGCCAGCGAACGGTCGAGAGTGAGGCGCGAGCGGACAGGAGAGTGGGGCGCAGGGAGGAGAGAGAGCGAACGGCGAGAGAAGGAGTGGCGAAGCACTGCACCTACCCTCTGCTACACTCTCTCGCACCACATGCTCCGGTTGCTAGGGGCGAGGATAAGCGCGCGCGCCCGCAGCTGTTGCTATTGGAGAGGGAGTGAGAGCGGAGAGATAACACCTGCCGGCGCGCGGACACCTCCTCAACCTATCCTCCTCCTCCTCCTCCTCCGCGGACGCCGCCGGATGCGCCTGACATAGCCCGACTAAGAAATGCATTCGCATTTAAAAAAAATCACCGGCGACTAAGATACTGCCTGATGCGAATCCTGAGCGCAGCGTCTTGTTGGGGCAAGGCCAACAGTGTTTGAAGTTCTGGTTATCCGTAGTTGCAGCGATGCAACATTTGTTACATATTGCCACAGTAAATGTCAACGCGCTCGAGCGCTACGCGCACCGCTCTGTGCATTGCAGGCGTCGCGAACAAAGCGAAACGCCGGCAAACCCGTAACGACAAGCTAATGCAACCGCAGTGCACGTGCCAGCCCTGCATGCGCACGAGCTCTGATGGAGGGGCCAGTGCTTGTGACCATAGAGTTTGCAAAAATTAACTAGAGGGGACTCTGGCGCTGCGATCGTTCAGCCAGCATGGGAATGATGGGTAGTGCACGGATTTGCCTAGTCTTCGTGCTTCCCGGCTTCGAACGCACTTGTGGCTTTGTTTATTGTTGCGTTTTCGTTCAGTTTCGGATAAAAGAATGGACCGTTGTGAACTTCGTGAGCGTATTTGAATTCGTGAGCCTAAAAAGGTGAAGGTGGTGAAGCGTAACTGCTAAACTTTTGTTGAACTTTGTATTGCGGCAAAGCGAATTCGTAGGGCCACACGCAGCCAAAAGAACGAAGACTAGGCAAGACTAGGCAAATTTGTGTACTACCCATGATTCCCATGCAGGCTGAAGCGCCGTGTGTTGCAGCCCCCGATAGACGCCCACTAGCGCCAGAGAGTTCCCTCTAGTGTATTTATAGGAAACTCTATGCTTGTGACGGAGGAAGAATGCGAGGTTAGGGGCCAGTGGCTCGTGATAATAGGCAGACTCCGCGTTCGCTTTCTTTCGTCATCGGTTACGACGACGCCAGCCAACGACGGCGACCCCGCTCAACGCACGGACGGGCGCCTAAGAGCTACGGTCTAAAATGAAATAAATAGGAAAGAGATTCGAAACGAAGGAAAACTAAACTACGACCATTCAACATACAATATAGACTATTTTACGGATGGGCTTGAGTGCCGCCATCTTGGGCTGTTAGCCTTTGTGTTTTATATCTTTAACAACTAAACAAACAGTGTTACGGTAGACGAATACGCATGAAAATGATTCGGTTGGTGCATACAATGTTTCTCGTCCTTATTCATCCACGTCGCGATATGCAAAAACAAGAAAACATCAACTTAACAGCCCAAAATGGCGGCGCCCACATGTCTTACGGAAAATAGTCTATAGAAACGAAGGAAACGATACATTCGACCTTGTGTCACGTGCGTGGAAGTTACACGGCCAGACTAACTCAAGCCTAGCAGACGCTACGTCACCGCACGATTCAGCCACCGCACTAAACGTGTACGATATCTGTTGCTCCCGTCGCTATAAGTGCAGCCGTTAATGTGACGGACTCCCCCCCCCCTCATTGGGGTAGTTACTCGGTTGGACGTGACGTGGACATGCTTGACGGATTTTTCCGGCTTCTTCTAGCAGAACGCACTAAACTTGATAGATAGATAGATAGATAGATAGATAGATAGATAGATAGATAGATAGATAGATAGATAGATAGATAGATAGATAGATAGATAGATAGATAGATAGATAGATAGATAGATAGATAGATAGATAGATAGATAGATTCATTCATCGATAACTGCAACGGTGAGTTTTATCAGCTGCGTCCTGTACATCCTGCCAATTTCACTAGTGCTCGACAGCCGTCTTACCCAATGCTGACCAATTATTATTATTATTATTATTATTATTATTATTATTATTATTATTATTATTATTATTTGATTGGGGACACAAGGAGGTGGAGGAAATCGGCAGGGAGCAAGCGGTTAGAATCAATGCGCTGATCCTGAACAAGAAAAAAAGGGGGAAAAAAAGCGAGAGAGAAAGAGAGCAATGTAAAGCGCGAACATTTGTATGAAAGAAACAACATACGACATACATCATCATTATTATTTATTATTATTATTATTATTATTTTTTTTTTGCAGTCGTCCGTATATGCGACGCACCAGTACTGATCGATTGGGCGGATGATGAAGCTGCCACGCCCCTACCATTCGGCCGTAAGTCGCGAACCCGATAAAAAAAATATTAATAAAGAAAAACGTTAAGTAAGAAACGGCACGCGAAGGAAGCTCACAATTAGCGCGTCACTAATCGTCACGCGCACATTATGGAAAAAAAAAAAGAAAGGAAAGAGAGGTACTCAACCCAGCCGAGACATGATTATCTGTAATTGCGCGGGATCGGCCGATGCGGGCAGCCATTAAAGTTTAGAAGGTAGAAAAAAAATAAAAATAAACCGAGAGCGCACGATTGTGAAATCAGGGCACCGGGAAGACGGAGCTTAGGAGGGTAAGGGGGGGGGGGGGGGTGTCATTAGAAAAAAAGTAAAGCTATATTCTTTTATGAAATATATGTAGTGACAGGCTAGCGGCGGGACGCAGAGATATTAAACAGCAATCGATAATCGCGTGCTCTAAGAACGCTAAAGTAAAGAGTAAAAATATTAGCCGCGAAAAAGAATTAAAAATACTCGGGACTGGCAGTGAAAAGCAGCAACGTACTACGAGAACGTCGCAGTTAAAAAAAAATTATGAAAAAGAAAGCAAAAGTAACGAGGAAAGAAATCAAGAAATTATTAATTTTTTTTTTCATAATTGAGAGCTGGACGGATATTGACTGGCGCTCTGCTCATTTCCTGTCCACGAGATGTGCGTCGCATATGCCCGCGCGACGCAGGCAGGATGACGAGGGTGAAATCCACTTTGAGAGTCTGAAATTCGGCCTCAGGTTTAAATTTTTGTTCTTTTCGTCGGCCACGTCCAGGGCCACGACCACGCAGCTTCGCATAACCGCCGCGCGGCGGCGCTGTGTTTCGCGAGAAGCTCTGACGTCACCTGTCGCTTCCGGTAGTGGCTGCTTCGGGCGCATTGCAAGCCATCATCGAATATATTATCTTTTTTGGTTGTTATTGAAAAAAAATCAATAAGTTACGAGCGTTAATTGACCTGGAAGTTTTGTTAACTACGAGGGAAGCTTATCCTAAACGGTGGGGGGGGGGGGGGGGGGGGTCGAAGGCGAGACACGTCAGAGAAGACAACGTACATCATTTTTGCTGTACGTTGTCTGTACAGCAACTTTCTGCATTTTTTTTCTGCATTTTATTACGTTTTTATATATCTATTTTCAGCGTTATTATCTCCCCCCCTACACTAATGCCCCACGCGGGCGCTGTAGGTACTGTAAAAAAAATAATAAATAAGTACAGCTTGCGTTGCGAAATACACGTGTACCACGGTACTAAGGCTTGTAGCTGTCCACTCACATTTCGAACATGATTGAATTGACTGGAATTGAAAGTCGACAGCAACGCCGAGTACACTGGAGACGAGGATACTACAGACGTCGCGTTCGGCGCAAGATTGAACTAATAATGATGACGTCATTACAATGATGACGTCAACCGTCGCACTAAGAGCACATTACGGCCAGCTTCGAGAACAATCGCTCGGCATAGTCAGCGCTTGCTTCCAATTTTAAAAAAGAACAGAACAGAACAAAAAATTCGTGGTTTTGATTCGATGCAGGAGTGGAGGATAGGGTCGGAGGCAAATTAGGTGGCTCCGCTGGCCTTAGCACTTCCGAGCCCGGGTAGCATTATGAACAATCTCTTCTTTTTTTTTTTTTCTTTTTTTTTCGCAAGCAGCGATCCTATGCAATTTGTCTATAACTATCTTCGTTTTTGTGTGTGCCTGCCGGCGCTCTCGGGAGACGGTGTGCAGCGAACAAAGCGAGCACTGAAGTTGAATCAATGTTGGCCCTGCGCCTAGAGAAAGCTCAGCAGTGTACGATACAGCGGGGACTTCAAATCATTAACGAGATCAGCTAGCCCTCTCCAGGAACCGGAAGCGACGTTCTGACTCTAGCGAACGCCGACCTCGCATCTTTTTTTTTTCTCATATTCATCGAACCTCGGCCGCTAACTCGGGTAATTGGTGTCTTCGACTCGACGATCGTTCCCTATATGCCGTTGTTACTTTCAGAGAAAATTCGTGCTGGCTGGAAACAGTGTATGTATATATAAAAGAAAGAGGGTGAAAAAACTTCGAGCATAGTAATAAAGATGGCGACGTGTGAAGTTCGCCGCGTTTTTTTTTTCTTCGACTTTTCCCCAAGAAAGAAGATGGAATGGCCCTATACCCTTCAGGCAGCGAAGTTATCGCATGCATCGGTTACTTCGCATCGGTATGGCGGAAACCTCTACAAGCGACTCCTACGGAACCGAGGAGACAATCGAACACGTCCTGCGCAGCTGCGCTCGCTATGACGCCCAGCGATGCCCGCTCCGGATGCCTTCAGATCCAACTGGACTCCTAACCACTTTCTGTAGACAAGATTCTGGGACCTTGGACACGTGCTTCGCGGTCGCTGAAGGCAACTAAATCGCTACTGAAATACCTGAAATCAACAAAATCTGAGCGACCGCCTGTACACTGGATACGCTCCCCCCATGTTTGCTTGTGATTCTGTCCACACCCCTCTCCTTTCTTCTGTCTCTCTTTTCGCCCCTTTATCCCTCTCTCTCTGTGCAGGGTAGCGAACCAGACGTGCGCCTGGTTAACTTTGCTGCATTTCCTAGCTTCTCTCTGTGTGTGTCTTTCTCACGCTATCTCTAGTTATTGCATCTTGACGCTTGCGCTCCGAGATGCACAAACTGCCGCAAAACCACTCACTGCATCTCTCCGTGGACCGTCACGATGGCTTGGAAAGCATCACTAGAGGACGATGTAACAACACAAGAGGACCGATCACCTCCCGGGAGAGATACAGATAAGGAACTCAGACGGCCGCGTACAATATTGATGATGATGATGATGATGTATGAACATGTGCTTGCCTGTTGCTGGAAGAGGAAGGTCTGCTGCTGCGTGGCCAGAATCTGCTGCAGCTGGGCGGGCGAGAGCAGCTGCTGTTGCAGCAGCTGCTGCACCTGCTGTTGGGCCAGGCTGTTCATCACCAGGAGCGGGGACAGGTCCGGGCTGCTGCCTCCCATCGGTGCGCCGCCGCTGTTGCCCCCCGCCGCCGCCGGTGTTGCCGCCGGCGCCCTGAGGCAGGGCGCCCTTGGAGTCCCCTCCACCCGGCCAGCCGCCCGCCGAGGAGGCCGCCGCCACGGCCGCCGCGGCGCGCTGCTGAAGCTGCAGGTGCAACTGCTGCGTCTTGGACGTGCCCAGCGGGGTCTGCGCAGAATCGAAGAGAACACCAGTTAGGCTTATCCAAACTTTAGTCCTAGCAAATAGGGAGACATGTTAGGCTTAGCAACGTGAGGAAGCTGCGGGGTTTGCTTAGACAGGGCAAATTCGGACTGGTTGGGCCTGGCCTAACTAGCAGACAGGTCTCTTACGTGGTTATTTGTGGATTAAGAAACAAGGCGCGAAGGTTAGGCTTAGCGATAAGCTAAGCCAGCAGGATCTGGTGGACGAAAGGCCAGCTAAGCTAGCCTGAAGTTGAAGTGAACACCTAGGTGAATACTGGTGAATCCAAAATGAAAAAAGATTAGTGGTTACGCCTGCCACAGAAGCACAGTGTAGGCCTAGTGATGAGCTAAGTAGAGCGCCTGCGCATATAGAATAGTAAGTCATGTTAGGCCTATCACAAAAGCTCTACCTTATCTGTGTACTACTGAATGAGGACAGCATGTACATATTATATTTTGGATCTTGAAAAGCAATATTTAGTTGTCAACTTGAAAAACAAGTGAGCTGCAATGTGACTGCTCTACAATCTTAACTCACATTGCTTGCTGTGCATACTATTTGTGCTCTGACACAGGATATGGCAGCTTGAACTTCATGTCAACTATTTGATAGCGAGTTCCTTGTTGCTATATTTTTCGCATGCGTGTTTGCTTGAGACGGCGAATGTTTGATATGCACTGTTTACGCACTTTGTTTGTGTCTGTCTGTCTGTCTGTCTGTTTGTTTGTTTGTTTGTTTGTTTGTTTGCTGGACTACGCTGACATGTACTATTTGTTTAAGAGATTAGTAGCGGCGAGAATCACTCGTAACACAGAGATATTCGTGAGACATCTAAGGCTTTCGCCTTAGCGAACGGTTTTATCGTGGATTCCACTGAAGAGGTCATTGGCGATAAGATACGTCTTAAACCTGTGATTAAAGGAGTGTCTATCGTTGACACGGGTTTACAATGACGATATCGTACAGGTGACGGTGTCGCTCAACGCGGTGAGGCAGTAAGCTAGAATTGATTGAAATGCAAGGTCAAGCGCCCATACTTTTACTCCGTGACAATAAAAAGAAATGCGAGGCGGAGAGAGGGGGGCACGACGTCGCCCATCACAATCTGGATGAAGCCGCGTACAAGAATCACAGCGGGAGGGTTCCTCCCCGAAAAACCGAAGTCGCATCACAAGTGCAACATCGCGAAACGGGGCGTTTTTAGCGACGCCGTTAAAGCTTTACGACCGCAAACCCCCTGTGGGAAGCCGCTACGAAAGACCAGGGAACGCTCGCCAGGGGTCATCATCTCGGCAACCGACGCGCGGTTGGGGTTACAGCCCACCGGTTATCAAACACCGGTCGCAAACCACCGGTTTCGGCAAGGGTCAACAGCAGCGGCAGCAGCACGCGACATTGCCGGCAAGAGACCTTTAAATCGCTAGCAGGGAGTGCTGCAAGCAGCCCGTCACTTCCAACGAGGTAAGGACAAAACGACGGATCGAGGCAAAACGCAAATGAAAACACGAAAAGATGCGAGGCGCGGCCATAGTTAAGATGAAGAAGTAAAGGTGACAGGAAAACTGCACCCGACACCTCGCGGGTTATTTCGGGCGTCTCGATTGAGATGGATGAGAAATCGTTCAACGCAATTTTCTATTGGGAGGCCACGGAAACGATACGCACCGCTCGTAGTTGAAACGCTGATCTCCTCTGTCCCCTCCCCCCCCCCCCCCCTTCCCGCCACAGCTCACACACAAACACGCACAGATTCATCACACCACCATTGTATTACTCGCTCAATCTTTCCCATTCCTCACGCTTGACATGACTTGCGAATTGCCAGTGTCGCGGTGGCCGCAGAGTGGCCCATACCGTAACGATATAAACAGCGTCTATCCCTTCATCTAGAAATTTTTTCCGGCGTATCTACATAGAAAGCGCGAGCAGGAAATATGAACGAGGACTCGGCAACTGCAAGCTGTCTTCACTGCAAGTAGACACGTATTGCAAAGAAGCCAACGCTTTCTTCGCAGGGGTGCAAGAACGCATCGGAAGTGGTTTGTAACACGAGCCTTCCATAGGCGCATATCGCGGCCGATAAAACGAACATACTTCGGCAGCTAGTACGTAACTGTGTTTGTGCAATAAGATTGCCCGGAAGGATTGCGCAACGGCAGCCTTCATTGGACTGGCTGGCTACAATGGCATGGCCATGCGAGTACTGCAGAGAAGTCAACTCGGAGCGTTTAAAAAGTGTTTTCCTTTAACGCACTCGTACGAAACGACGAAAAATAAATATGACGCCAAGGTGATGACCGAGTTCCACTTGATAAATAAAGAGCTCAGACAACGGAAGAGAACAGATTGGATACTACTGGTTTTCATCTCCAGAATACAATTACTGTCACGATAAACCAGAGCGTACAATCCGCAATTACCCCCAAGCACATAGAGAGATGCAAATGGCGAAATCCGAAATGTGAAGACACATATCGAATGTAAACCAGAAGAATCGGGTTTTCAGACACAGTCGGCATAAAAGTAATTAGCCTAATGTCCGGATAGACGGTACCGTGACACGGGAGAAGCCGCGCTCCAAGAAACGCCTCCACGAGAAAGACTAAAAGAGGACGAAAAAACAGGAAGAGTGAAAACGAACGGAATTTTTTACCCCCTAGACGCTAGTTTGGATTGATATGCATGTCCTTTCAGTATGGCTATGGATACGAACTTCTAGGAAGCGGAACTCTATCACAGCTCATTGAAAAAAAAACTTTAAAAAAAATCAGAACGATAGTCTTAAAGCGGGCGTAGACAATGATTCGGTCTACATAGGGATCTCCCTCCACAGACCGTAGCTCATCAGTCAACGTCCCTGGAATCATTAAGAGGGCCCGAAAGCATGACAGGTAGACCGATGACCTTTAGTTTTTTTTTTTTTTAACGGTCTTAGCGGCTTCAACCGAATTTACGGAGCTAGAGATAACTGGTGCGCGTACCGACGGGAACTTATATCGCAAAAAAAAAAAAAACGACGAAAAGAGGATATATATAAAAAGTTAGACCGACGCGGTGGGAGTTCGCCACAGAAGTCGATGTTACGGTACTTAAGACTCTCGGACACGTCTCTGACTTTCTGGCGCGACGAGATCACTTTAGATCTGTTCCGTTCATGTAAAAAAAATGAAAAAAGAAATTAAAGATGAAGTAGACGGTTCCAAATAAAGCGACGACGAAGCATGGATTCGAGAATTAGGTGTAATTACCGCAGCTATTACGGAGGCTTTCGGAGCCGTCATCAACGAAGGGTGGGCATCAGTTCGCCCGATTCCCTTCGGGGAGCTTCTGATGTTTTTCTCGCCCTAATTGTTTTACTGGAACCACCGAAAACAAGGAGGTTCGAGGACCAGAATGAAGCAAACAGGATTATGTCAGAGTGCTCGCCAATCACTTTCCGTCCGAGCTTAACCCCCCGAGAAAAATCGGACAAGCTCGAACACATCCCGATACCGTAATGACAATTGAACGACGCGGCCGCCTTCTATAGTCTCGGGGGAAACGCAAGCGGGTTCACGAAGAAGCAGGTCTATACTGTCGAACACGCAGTGAACGTTCTAGTTCGATTTGTCTAATAGCAAAAAAAAAATAATAAATAAACAGACGAGCCATTAATATGACCCAGGAGACTACACTGGCGAGTTGAACGCCGACGATGTATCGTCTTAGCACCACCATCCGACGCGCGCTCGATTTGAGAACGAATGCGTGGCTTCCTTTAAAAACCCGCGACTTCTCAGCACCTTGATAGCGTGAAGTTTAATTACTCTTACGTGTCTGAAGTGACCCCGAGCGTCAGACGCGACACTCGAGAGAAGGTCCGATTTTCCGCCGCCGTCGCTTATCTACTAGAAGCACGCCCAAGTTTTTCTTGCCCTTGCAACGGCGGGCAAGATAGGTACGGGGGCGCGCGACAGATGAGACCATTCGTTTTCGAAACATACGGACTGGGCCTATACCTACATCGAAGCTACCTCTGCTGCTCTCCCCATGCTTAGGCCTTTCCTTACACTTATTGCAGCAAGCTCGTCGTTAATTGTTTTTTTTTTTTAGTTTTTGCCCGCGTATCGCCGGTGCTCGGAGAACATTAGGGCAGAGTTTGCAAGTAAGGACGCTCGACAAAAAGGTAGAAGGAAAACGGAGAGAACGAAGCGAAACGTGAAAACTGATTAAGAAGAAATAAATTTGCGCGAGAGAATCAAACAAGCACAGAGTGGATCTCACGAGGTAAAGCGAAAGGTACATATATATATATCCGAGACTGGGCGGTGTGGGCGCGCAAAGGAGTTCGGGATGGCTATCAGGGTTGACTCGATTAATCACTCCCATGCCGTCCGCGCGTTCCGTTTAATTTCCGCGACGCGTGGATAGCTGGGCGCTGCGGCGTTCCTTACGCTCTGCGCACACCGTATAGGAAGGGACACGCCTACTCTGTCGAACTACACTCTGGCAACCCCCGTGCCCCCCTTTTCCAAGCTCCCCTCCTCCTTTACCTTTAACCCTTACTCAACCTTTCTCCTAGAACGCCCCTTTGAACCGTACACCCTCAACCATCTCAATGCTTTGTTCCACCTACGACCCTGAGGCTATTCGCGACCAATCTGCTTCCCTGGAGAGAGTGTGACGGAGGGCAAAGGTCGTCCAATCGGAAACGAGAGATTCGATCTGCTCTCGATGCCGCCGAATTCGCCTTCGAACGCGAGGAGGAAAAGTCAAAAGAGCAAGCTTCGAATCGTATAGAACGAGCCGCATCCTCTGCCAGGTCGCGTCGCGTCGAATCGACGAAAGATGGCCGTGTCGAGATCTCGATTCGATTTCTTCGCAGTTTCTCCTCAAGCTCATTTCTCCCGGTTCTCGATGACGTCGAATCGCACTTCGAACACGGCGAAAAGTTAAAAGAGCAAGTTTCGAGTCGTGCAGAACGCGTCACACCTTCTGCCACGACGCGTCGAGTTGAATAGGCCGAAGTTGACTAGTAGAGATGTCGATTCGATTCCTTCGCAGTTACTCGCAAGCTTAAGCGACAACTCGACGCGACGAAAGCAACCGACCTCTCCGCTCTACAGAGTGTTAATTAAGCTAGTGCACGGAAGGCAAACACTGGGCATCACTCACCTTTCATAGTACAACGTACACGCGCATGGAAGTGCTTTCCGATTCCACAAAGACTCGAATGGACAGGGATAAAACGTTAAAGTGCGGATAGCCATAAAGAGGTGACTGTAGCCAACACGGTTTTATCCCGTATCTGTATCTCGTATCTGTATCTCGTATCTGTATCTGTATTTCGTCTCTGTTGTCGCATCCTCACTTCTCAAAATCACGTCTTAGCAACAAGCCCCCAGCGCACCCTCCTTGAATAGCCAACAGATACCCAACAACAGCCAATACCCGTATTACGCGAGTAAACACGGAATGCCTCACCCCGACTGTGCATTTTTTTTTTCGTTTCTTCAAAGTAACTAATGTTGCAGCGCACATTTTGTATAAGTTTATCAAAGTCTCACACAACAGCTTGTGTCTCGCATAACATTACTGAAAATACCACTCCCATGCTTTTAGCTCAGCAAAACCTTTCTTTGTTTTCCATATTCAGTTCTGACCCTAAAGCAACTTCTGAAACCGCCAGTTTACATTTTTTTTATAGAATGCTACGCGTCGCCAATGACAATAAAAAAAAATAAATAAAAGCCCACGAAGATCGCAACAGGAAACGCACGGTATACAGAGTTGCTGACACAGCCTGCATTTTTTTCGGGATGCAACCCAAGCGCATCACGTATATGCTACACCCCAAAAGCGGATGCCCAGCGACGCGGCAGACAAAAACAAAAACATAACAATTGTGTCCACGCAGCGCATTGGTCATCGCAACGTGCTCCGTCCGGGGCTCTGCGGATCGCTCACGGACACACACGTGCGTGTGTATGCAGTAACGCAGGCGCCATTTCTTTTGTTTGCGGGTCCAGTCCGTCGGCGCCACAACCGTAGCAAACAAAGCCGCGTACGTGGACGTCGTCTCTCGGTGCGGCGTCGCTCGCGACCGCAAAACAAAAACAGGATATTCGAGGGGGCGAAGAGGAGTGGTAGGAGCAATGAATGCACGTCCGTCGCAACGTTAGTCCGTCTGGCGCGCCACGTTTTCGGAACGACGACGCGCATCGTCAATTCCGGGCCGGAGGTCGCGCGCTGCTTGCTCTCTGAGAGATCCCCGACGCGACAGTGGACTGTGGCCAGTTACGCAGCGACGTCAGGCAAAAATATACCGTGTTTGCAGCTACAGTACGGTCACGCAGTTAAAGGGGAGCAGTGGCTGCCAGTCTAAGTGCCCAGCTGAAACTTACACTGCACAAACGTACCATCGGCGTCAAATGATAACCCGAACAGCTTCAAACATTCGCGATGCTATGGCGCACGCTATCCAGCCGTCGCCATTGACAGGCGCACACATTCAGTTTGGCTGCACTGCGATTACGTGCGCCTGTCAATCGTGATGACCGGACGGCGCGCGCTATATACCATTTCTAATGCTTGCAGCTGCTCGCGTTTCATTTGACGCCGACTGTACTTGCACAAAGGTGCTGAGAGTCCTTATTGGCATTCATTTTGAAATGATGCAACGAAAAGTATCCATTTAACCTGTTCCTTTCTTTCTTTTTTTTTTTCAGGATGAGGCGTCGTTTCGTCTATTCCATCCTGGATATTTGTTTTTAATTCATTGTTTTATTATTATTTTTTCGAACATTCATATACGTATTAAGTTTCCTAACGTACTGCTACCTACGCCTGCACCTACTCTGGTTATTTAAAATCTCTTCTCTCCTTTCATTTAATACGTTTCATAACAACGTGCTACGGAATTTCCTTGAAGCTGACCCATGCTTCAGGCTACCACGATGGCAACGCCATCAACTACAAGGTATTTGCTGCAACATCTCGTCAAGGTACTGTTGCCAGAGACAGAAAGAGAGGCAGAAATAAGCGGACAACCAAGTTTGACACCGACGTAAAGCAATGCAGGGTTGGTGCGATGGGCTATACCACTCTTTCGTTGCACCATTCCTAGATGGCACTACGGTCCCGTTAGACGCGCTCAGCTCTACAAGCCGTCCGCCTCAGTGGCTACGGCGCTCGGCTGCTGACCCGGAGGTCGCGGGTTCGATCCCGGCCGCGGCGGTCGCATTTCGATGGAGGCGAAAATGGTAGAGGCCCGTGTACTGTGAGATGTCAGTGCGCGTTAAAGAACACCAGATGGTCGAAATTTCCGGAGCCCTCCACTACGGCATCCCTCATAATCATATCGTGGTTTTGGGACGCAAAACCCCACATATTATTATTATTAGCTCTACAAGCCAGAAACGCATATGATATGCACGAAAAAAATAAAGCCTAAAAGTCGACAGAAAGCGTTAAAAATATTAGCTTATGCTCTACATTTATGTGTTCGCGTACATTATGCGCGAACTTGTTCAGGTCCGCGAAGAATGGAAACGATATAGATTCCGGAAAGGCACAGTGCAGTAGCGTTACCCTGCACAACTATCTCACTGCCGGAATTTTGCAGTGCTTCACCGCATAACGGCTAAGTTGTGCGGACAAGCGCACTCGTCAATTGTACCTCGTGCGTTAAAGTGGTCGTCAGCGCTTCTCCTGTTCCCTTTTCTACCCGTCCTCGTCATTTGCGCTTGTTCTACATCGTGTACCTCGTTCATCTGTTGAGTCGATTTACTTTTACTGTACAGCTGACTTCGTTCTTCAAAAAACGATCCCGGGGGAACAGACATCGTGCTGCATTTCGTAGAATGCTCATGACTAGAGTTGTACAGAAAGGAAAAAAAAAAAACACGAATATAGGTCTGTGTAGCGTTCACCGACTCGTACAACTATCGCGCTGGAATGATTATTTTACCGAGCGCACTAAAACTAGACGTGAACAAAGCAACAGTCACCCCTTGCTTCACTGTTCCAAATTCAAAGATATTTCTAGACTCTCAAAGAGCAGCGTTTCTCTGGACCCAAATAATGTTCTGTGTCTGTCTATCTCAAGTGTTCCATGAACAGACTTGACGGTCGTCATTTAACGGAAGTAACGATCTCGGTAGCCTGTCCTCAGAGTGCATAATCCCAGATACCCTACTAGCCTCTGTCTGGCCCCAGAGTGCATCATCTCAGAATTCCATACTAGCCTCTGTAGGCCACCGACTTAAGTACTCGAGTGTAGCTACGATGCGCTGCGCTTGTGAACGGCGAATCCTTCGCACTCACACTTTCGCTCTCTTATCTCCTCGGTCCGCTGCCTACGTGTACGATAGCAAATTGGACAGTCTAATTAAGCTCCATACCTTCGTTCCCCCTCACACTCTCTTTCACACGAAAGAAGAATGCGCATTGTATCCGCACGAATACGGTATTAGCATCTCGCGTCGGCTGGGCAGAGAAAGGACAGCCAGAAGAAGGGCTAGGGCCGGTCGCAACGCAGGAATAAAACACCGCCACCAAACTGGCAACCCCGTGATAACAAACGCCAGGAAACTAATAGACAGCACCCCACGTGCAGACAGTAGAGAGAAAGGAAGCGCCGAGGGAGGCGGGAGAGAAGCGGGAGACCGGATGTTTGCAGCGACGGCGCGCCGCACGTATACGACTGCGGCCCGTGTAAACAAGGTTGCCGCCGCAGCCCCGCGCTGAAGTTTTTGTTTCCGTTCCGACTATTTTCTCTCCGGTTTGTATTATAGGCCCGATTTGTGCGCATGCTGCGCTCAGCAGGCCACAGCTCACCCGTGGCCAGTAGGCAACCGGATAGCTCCGAAGGACAGATGGATGAGGACATACAGAGACAACTAAGGCGACAGAGCAATGGGAGGCATCGGAGCCGCGGTGCGGCGTTATATTGCATACAGATGCGCGCTGCATCTTGCTGCGATTGCAACGTCCGCGCCACGACGCACTGACCCGCAAAGCCTCGTGGACATCCCCCTTTTTCGCTGCTTTCGGCAACGAACGGGTGGGGGGGGTGGGGCAGGCATCGCGTAGTAGCAGTAGGCAGAGCAAAGAGACGCGTCTTTCTTTTGCCGGGGCCCTAGCGCCGAGGTGGCCCGAAGACAAACAAAGCCCGGAGCGAAAACGCCCCAAAAAAGGGTAATCACGTACGCCGGGACGACGGTGTTGTGTGTTGTGCCTCCCTCGCACCTCCAGTCCGTCTCCCTCCAACCCCTTCATCCGCTGTCTGAGGAAAAGGCCGTTTCTCTCACCCTCCGACCGTAGGTATACGGTAGAGATAGACAGCAAAAGAAGAGACAAAGAAGAGGAAAGGTAGCTAGGCTGCTTGTCGGGGATGCAAAAACAATGTGCCGCGCGGTGGCGCGCGAGACAACAAAGGGACCTCGAACCCCCCTCCCGCACTCTCCGTCGACCTGGACAGACAAGCAAGCGGGTGTGCTCCGAGAAAGCCCTGGACGCTGTCCTCGCCCTCCTACGGAGAGGGCTTAGACGGACATCGGGGTAAGCAGTAGGAGAAGCGGCGAAAAAAAAAAAACAGAGCGCAGAACAAGAACGACGTGTGGTGGGTCATCCGAAACCTTCGGACTCTGGGTATCTGGGTGGACGAATCCACCCACGCACGGGGACTCCTTCGAGTCCCCTTCCTCGCGCGCCAGCACGGCGAGCGGGCCAAAGCTAAACAACCGTGGCAGGCAAGGCAGGCGCGGTTCCCGAAAACAAACAATTCCCCCCCCCCGTCCCGAAGAAACAACAACAGTCGCCATGGCAACGCCAAGAAGGAGGAGGAACACCGAGACGAGGCCCTGCAGGGCTTCGGGTGCGTGGGCTTTTGCGAGACCGAGTTTTCTTGGGCGCGTTGTATTTGTGCGGCGCACGCGCCCAAGGAAGGAGCGGGCGGTGGGGGGTGGCGCGGTCCGGGGATGCGCGCTTAAGACCTGCCTGCCAGGCCGTGCGTCCCTTCTCACATCAGCGAACCAACAGCGCTGAGCAGTGCCGAGTGCAAGCGGCGGGCCGTAGGGAGTGGAAGCAGAGCCGATAGACGGGAGCGTAAACAAGCGAAGCCTTCGTGGGCAGTGTAAACACGGCGCGCAGTCCTGCTGGACATAGAGGAACCCCGGGTCTTGCAGGGAGGTAGAGCTAGCGCGTGCGCGATGCGAGAAAGACAAGCGCGTCTCTTCTCTGTGTGTGTATGTGTGGACGCGCGTGCGTGGAAGACGAGAAAACTGTCTCTCCCCTGTCCTGTCCGGCAGTGCGTACCGTCCCTTCGGATGCTAAGAAACGCGCACCGTTGCCAGGGAGGACCGGGGAAAACAAAAGCGAGGCTCTCGTCGGCGGTGCCGCCGCATCGCCACGTAGGTTTTTCCTCTCCCGGGTCTTCTTCTCCGATGCCCGAACGTTTGCGCAAGCTAGATGAGCCACCGTGCCGCTTCTGCCGTTAGTTGTTCCTTACTCGTCTCGCGTATGTGGTGTATATGTATAGGGCTCGCGCCAGCATCGAGAATCGCTCTCGCCCGTGGCCGGAGCTCAATGCGGCAGCTCAACTTCGCTCAACCCGCCTCTCCTCCGCACTTGTCCTCCTTCAGACTTGCGGCTGTCTCCCGTTCTTAGAAGGACCCCAAGAACTCTCCCGCGCGACAGCTAACTCCTGGCGATGCTGTAGGTTACTGTTCTCTTAGCTTTTCTTTTCCGTTTCCCTTCACGCCACTACATACAGTGTCCGACTGTGCGAAGCTATTTTTTTTCTTTCTGAACTGTCGATACGTATCACCGTATAAAGGGGGGGGGGGGGGGAGGGGGGGGGGGCAGATCGTGCGGATTCCGTAAGCCGTCGGACCGATGCGGCCCAACGGCTCGACCGATCTGTCCCCTTCCATCCGGTCTTTCTGCGAAGCTACCCCCGGCTTCATTGGCGGCGATCTTGCTCTGTGTATCGAGGAGCCCTCTTACCGGCAGACTCGCCAAGACACTCACAACTGCGAACCACGCCAGACCAGGTGCGGGAGATCGACAGGCTAGTCCCGGCTAAACCAGGAACCAGGGCCAAGAAGGAACACTCCTTCTTGGTAAACGAGCAAGCGATCTCGGCTAAACAACCTATATAGCGCCTTGCAGCGACGACCATGGGGCTCCGCACCAGGACGCTCAAGTGGCCACCTCCCGAGAGCTCAGCCACTCTCAGCGGCATATAACGCACCGAGTGCCGCCTTCCGCTAATGATCGTTTCCGGAGACTGCTTCTAGGAGTCGCTACGATAGCTCATACATGGGTCATAAGAGAACGGTGCTAAGGGGGCCACGGCCGCTTCGCTTATACACCTAATCGGGGCGACGGAACCCTCGTGTCTTGTTTGCGAGGAAGTTCGCGACGTTGGCGCAGGAAAAGAAACAGAAGCGAGGCGTTGCTCAGGCGACGAGCAATGTCTCGGTCGCTGCGATCTCGAGATGGCGGGGTTTCCATCTTTCTTTTTTTTTTTCCTCGTGGCCGCACCTTATAGACGCTCAGTCGTGTGTATGAGCCGGAGCATTTCCGCCGCAATACACCGTGGAAACAGCGGGGCAAGCGTCCGTTTGCGAGGGACAGATCGGGAGAGTCGCCCGAACACAGCTCGAGCTGTGCATTTGACTGATATCGGGAGACTTAATATGGCCGGGGCAAACAAGCCTCGACTTCTGTGTCGAGGCAGGTGTGTCCAGAAACGACAGCAAAAGTCGAGTACTGGAACAACGAGAGCACCCCATCGACTTCTTATCAACGCTGCACAGACTGTGCCCTTGCGAATGAGAACACACTCCATCTACATTCGAACGGCTTTCACGGCAGGTGTATCGAACATATCGCGTCACTCGAACTTTTGCTCTTGAGTGTCCATCTTGTTCATATACGCACTCTGCTGCCGAAGCTTGATGGCGTATAGCCGAATGGAAGAAGTCATACACTATCGCTGGGGAACTAACTAACTAACTAACTAACTAACTAACTAACTAACTAACTAACTAACTAACTAACTAACTAACTAACTAACTAACTAACTAACTAACTAACTAACTAACTAACTAACTAACTAACTAACTAACTATATATGGTGCTCTACCGCGGACCCGAAGGTCGCGGCATCGAATCCTTGCCGCGGCGGCCGCATTTCGATGGAGGCAAAATGCTGGAGGACCATGTGCTTTGATTTAGGTGCACGTAAAGGAACACCGCAAGTGGTCGCAATTTCCGGCGTCTCTCGTAATCATCGCGGTTTTGGGACGTAAAAGCCCAACAATTACATATTTTAACTCACTCACTCACTCACTCATGTCACTCACTCACTCACTCACTCACTCACTCATGTCACTCACACACTCACTCACTCACTCATGCCACTCACTCACTCATGTCACTCACTCACTCACTCACTCACTCACTCACTCACTCATGTCACTCACTCACACACCCACTCAAACACTCACTCACTCACTCACTCACTCATGTCACTCACTCACTCATGTCACTCACTCACTCACTCATGTCACTCACTCACACACCCACTCAAAAACTCACTCACTCACTCATGTCACTCACTCACTCATGTCACTCACTCACTCACTCATGTCACTCACTCAGGTCACTCACTCACACACTCACTCACTCATGTCACTCACACACACTCACACACACACTCACTCACTCACTCGTGTCACTCACTCACTCAATCACTCACTCACACACACACACACACACACACACACACACACACTCACTCACTCATGTCACTCACTCACTCACTCACTCACTCACTCACTCACTCACTCACACACTCACTCACTCACTCATGTCACTCACTCACACACTCACTCACTCACTCACTCACTCACTCACTCACTCACTCACTCACTCACTCACTCACTCACTCACTCACTCACTCACACTAATCGCGTACATACGCTTATAGCCTTCGCACGCCGAAGGAGGGAAAGTGTGCGCGAATAAAACAAAACAAAAAGCAAAATACGAAAAGAAAGACGTTGAAGGGGCAGTAATTTCCGGGAGTGTAAATAAAAACTACCATCTCGTTCCTTTCTTGCTTTCCGTACGCTATCACAGTGACGACGGATGGCGTAAAAAAAAAATAATTGTCGTCCGACTTAACTCGCAAGCGCTAAATCTCCGAGCCGAATCTCGTCTCGGGTAAGAAGAAAAAAAATTAAGCGCGCATAATCAGAAACAAAAGCGTCCGCGACAGTAACGATTCAAAGATTTAAAAACAAACAAACAAGATAACGCGAGAAAAAAAGAGAACCCACCCTCCAGGCTCCCTTTTTTAATACGCGTCATGATGATGCAAATGCGTTCTATACTGAAGCTCGAAGAATGAAAGAAAGCAGTGTATTAGTACGAGACGATGGTCCCTGATGTGGCAGAGTTGGATTAATGCAAATAAGGCTCACAGGAAGAATAAAACAAAATGTCTTTATGAACCGTTGACGAGCGAAGACTAGACGAGCAGGAACACTCTGGGTCTCTTAAGCTCTTCGGCTTCCTTCAAGCTTGGGCGCGTTAAATATTATTCCCGCTTCCTAGCGACATTTTTATTGTTTTCATTTTTCTTATGTGCGTGTTATAAACGCAATCTCCGGACAGGACGACAGCTCGCTTTAGTGGAGTGTTGAACGCCTCGGAGCTGGGAGTCCCTCCCAATATGAGCGTGCACATTGTTTTTACGTCGGAAATCCATGGCATCTTCGCGAGAAGGAGACAGGCGGTAATACAACGGTTGGCGCTCACAACCGGGGATGCATGACGTAGTTTGACGCGGTTTTATAAGCGGCAACACTGATCGAACAACTATGTTGGATTTAGCGAACACGAACGCACACGGAGTGGAGGTGCAAGCTAAAATATTGTTACGTGCGACAGGATTAGACTCCACTTGCACCTCACCTGGTTTCACAATGCCTCCGCAATCGGTCCCACTTTTGACCATGCGATGATCTTGCCACATGACGAGGCCATCGCGTGACGCCGTTTTGTATGCCGTCATAGCGACAACATAATCACGTCACAAATTTTGCCGATCTGTAACGTCGTGATGACATCGACGGCGTCCGACTCAATTCAGCTACCGCATTTACTCCCACGCTACCCGCAGCTATTAGTTGTCGGCTAACTGCTGGCTATCTGTTGACCAAGACTAGCTAATAAATGAAAGGCTGCTTCTGTTGTTATAGCGAGAACACTCAGCGGATGCGAAAGCATACAATTCATTACTAATTTTTTATTTTCTTGCACAGTCGGCGTTAAGAGTACACTCGCGGTAGAGTTACTGTATATGACTCCTCCTGAAGGAGCAATATACAGTAACTCTAATTCGCAGCCACAGCTAGTGTGCGTTGGTGTTGCAGTCGCGACACGTTGCTCGTGTATTAGCGCAGCGACGTTCATTGCTTCGTCCCAAAAATTGACCGCGAAAAAAGGCTTAAAGGATAATTGCCGACATTTCCACAATCTCTTGGGTGACGAATGCGCGCAGCGGAAGTGGTAAATCACCCGACGCGCTATCATGAAGTAAAAAAAAAAAATGAAAGGATGCGTTAGCCTGTTCGGGTAGTTACAGGTGTTGCTCGTCCAAGCGGCAATGGTTACGCGTACACAGAAGTCGTTGCTTCTCCGAAGAGGCAACAAAGACGGGCCAAGATAAAACGTCGCGCCCGGACAACAAGGAAATGCCCGGGTGGCAATCGCGTTCTCGTTGCATACCGGGGCTGGCAACGCGCGCGGCGCGCCGCTCCGTCAACGCGTTGTTGCCACGGCACAAGGATGTTTGCGGAGCTGCCGAGCTATATTTAAGCTGTATATGTAAGGCTTCGCCAACCACTGCTGGTACGACTTTTACGTCAGCCGATATAGAAAGAAATTGTGGTGACGTACAGACGGATGATAAGAGATAAAACGGGTGCGTGACGTAAATGCAGTAGTGTCGCAGTTTAATAAAACAGTAATAATAATTAAAAAAAAACCTGACAGGGTACCTCCTGCATTCGACTGAGACGACTCGAAGGTGAAAACAATCTCTGGCACAAATTTCGTCGAACTGTGACGTCATATGATGACGTCACCATGCCGTGATTATTTTTGTTGACGCCGACTCCGCGGGACGCCGACAGCGACAGTTCAATTTTCGAGTTCGATGGGGTTTCTAAGGCTTTCGCCTTGATAAATAAAGTGTCGTTGAAGCTGCCTACCGAACAACTGTTGTAGAGTGAAAAAAAGGTAATGGGGTGCGGTAGAGGATATCATAGCCCACACGCATTATCTCAAATCAAATCAAATCAAATCAAATTTTATTATTTCACAAGACAATGTACAAGATAAGGATATACAGAAGGAGGTCCCGTAGTATGAACTGAAATGGGACCTCCTATGCAATATAAACATAAAATATTTGAATAGCAACGACAGTAGCAAAAATAGTAAGATTACAAAAATTAAGATAAAACAAAAAATACAGATAAAACGAAAGGACGATGTTAACATCAACTATGTGTCTTCGGAAATGTAAACTATAAGTATAGATAGCATAAAAAGAAAAAAAAAAGATTGAAGACAAAGTGACAAGGCGAGTGAAAAAGCCAGTTATGCAGAAGAATGAATGTCACATAACAAAAACTTTCATGGCGAAATTTACGGGTGTTTTGGATTTTGATTAGAAACGGTAGTGTGTTCCATGATATGGCCGCAAAGTGTACTGTCTGTATCACAAGAGCGAATAGCAAACATGCCCAACATGCGCCAACATTGACGAAAATGATCCGATACTAGCCAAGCTTAGCCAACATTG